>JAHXMU010000173.1:25505-61075 GCA_019455685.1 Philornis downsi
TTGGAGTTATGTACATATTTTGGTGCCAATTTTTCCCCGCTATTGTTAAAATTCCCAACAAAATCTCCGCATATATCTCTGAATAATATTAAAAACTGAAATTTCTACCAAACCTTAGTCGAAAATTGTAACTAGACGAAATAATAACATTATTTCCAGTAGCTTTTAAGCTAAAATTTTACAAAATGAAGTCATTTTTTTTCGCCTATTCATGTACTCAATTATCTAAATTTCTTCAAATTTAGTATTTTGTGAAATAATTTTCCACAACTCTTATAATACCTTAGACTGCACTTATTTTCACTCAATTACACAAATATCCACTATACATACAACGTAATATCTTATACACTTCCTTGTCCATCTCTTGTAGTTATTGCAAAAGTTTATTAATCCCTTACAACAAAGTGGCCCCACGTCGATTAATCCCTTAACAAAGTTCTTTCAATCACTCCCCCTTTAATCTCTGGCCAAAGACTTTCAGGGAAAATTGTATTATTTCTTTGACTTGAGTTGGTAATACCAACTTCTGTCGACTCTTATTTCCATAAAATTCGCATTAATCTCATTTTATTTATCTGTTTTATTGTTATTGTTATCTGCCTCTTTGACATCAGAAACATTTTCTATGTTAATATCAGTTAGATTCTTTCGTGGCATATATTTATTTTACTGTTTGGTGACATTTCTCCTTCATGTCTGTAAATATATTTGATGAGAAAGTTGAATACACCAACTATTGTCACGGCTACACAGTGATTCGTTTCATAAACAAAAATCTAAAAGGATTTAGATCATGATTAAAATAGACATTTCTATCTATTGTACGAATAGTTTAGAAAAAAATCTCAAGCGTTTTAGACTTGGCACTTCTTCTCCAATTCATTACGTTTCAGAAAATTGGTCTTTCTAAAGGAGTTTTGGTCGCTCTCATCTCATAGTGAGTTTCTCGTTAAAAACTTTTCACGTTGAGGTGTTTTTTCTCCATTCGCACAACGTGATACAAACAGCTACCGCATTTTGATGCTCAGGTCCACTTCGATAATTCATAGAGATCGTGATTCGTACGAACACTTTCTAAACTGATTCATCCGCTTTTGTCATAATCCAGGATTTTGACTTTTATAGCAGATGGGACGAGTGACTAGTGAATTTGGATTTATGTTCATCAAGAGAGGGCCAAAGTGGATCAGCACGGAGAGCTTTCAATACCGAGCTCAATAGGATCGCAAAAAGGGGTGGCCAAAACTATGTTGGAATGACCAGGTTTCGGAATACAATCAGAACTAAAGAAGGAGAGCACAAGATCGAAGCGAAAATTCTTCCTCGAGTGCTCAGTGTATTTTCGGAGTTATTATAACAAACATCAGAACTGGGGCTATTACGTTCTAAAAAAGTAATAAATATTGAAATATAAATATAAACATTGAAATAGTGAATATATTCCACCAAATAGTTTATCAGCATCGAACTTTGTTGCATGCACTTTCCATTCTGCTCAATTAGAGATTGTAAAGGGTGTCCCAACAAGAACGCAAGATTTAAATTTGATGCCATTCGAAGTGTCATTGTTTGACATTTGAACAATTGTTATTGTTTGCTGGTAGAAGGTACGATGTTGGTAAAAATGGAGCGCTACACGAATGAACAACGCATTCTCATTGCGAAATTGTTTTACTAAAATGGTGAAAGCTTTCCGGTTACAGTTCGCAAATTGCGATCGATTTGGGTTCACAACAATGCTCCAAAAGAGTCAGTAAAGAGATTAATGGATAAATTTGCCAAAACTGGGTCTGTTAGTGATGTAAAGACAACAACGCGCCTTCGACCAGATAGATCGACCGAAAATGTCGCAGCTGTACGTGATGAAAATGCTGATTTTGCCGATAAAGTCATCTTCAGTGACGAGGCCCATTTCCATCTTGATGGCTTCGTCAACAGGCAGAATTTTCGCATTTGGGGTGAGGAAAATCCTCGAGTGATTCACGAGAAGCAAACACATCCTCAACGTGTCACTGTATGATGTAGATTTTAGGCTGGAGGAATCATTGGACCTTTTTTTATGAAAATGAGGCATGTCAAGCGCATGCAGTCAATGGTGTTCGGTATCGTGAACTGGTAACCAGTTTTTTCGCGTCTATAATTGAAGAAATGAATGTGGAGGGCATGTGGTTTCAACAAGAGGGCGCCACATGTCATACAGCCAAAGAAACAATTCAATTGCTGCATCAGTCATTTAAATCTTGCGTTCTTGTTGGGACACCCTTCATTAGCACTGCGGGTTACGTTTGAAATATGCCTTCTAGGTATTACCATGTAATCAATTTCCTTTCTCTTATTTTGATCAGAAAACAGGCAAACTGTCTTGTGGATAATCCTGAGTAGTTCTGGTTACAATCACTTTCAAATTGTGTCAGTGTTTTAGAATTGCCATGCATAACAAATAGAAATTTCAGAATGAGAATTCTCCCATTCTCCCGGATTCATCATTTATTACTGTTACACTAACTACAATAGAAACGACATATAACTATAAAATAACTATAACTAACTAACGCATAACTACAACAGAATCGATAATAAACATTTACCACAGTGGTTAAGAATTAAGTTGCACCTCTTAAAGGTCACTTTACGCGAGCATCTGCAGAGATTTCTCAAAATTTGCACATAAGCTGTAGTAAAAGGAAATCCATTGTTTTACATGATATTGGAAGTTTTATTTAGTGTAGGAGGAATATTCCGATATCATTTCAATTTGCATCGTTTTGTTCGGTAATTCTTGCCCCTTTTTTAAGGTATTTCCATTACGTCTCTCTTAAAGAAGCCCTCATTCCTACAGGCACTGGGACACTCGATTTGCATAAGCTTCTCTTGAGGCGAATTTTTCAATCACTCGCCATATAGACAGGAACAAGTGGTAATCACTTTGTTCCAGATCAACCTCCTAACCATGTTTTTGTAACTTCTGTAGATGAGTGTGGCCTGGTGGCTTCTCTTTTTTTTTTTGTCAAAGATATCCGCCTATGGGCAACTGCCTCTTTCAGACAATCAAATTGTTGACAGTGCAGATCCAAATTAAGGGTTTAGCCGCGAGCAAGCAGGTCACAGTAGATAAATCTCTGCCAATCCCACTGAACATGCAGGAAAACTTTTCTTTCAATCCTGTCCCGGTCTTCGCTAGCGTCGGCTCACCGCAATTTGACCATTGTTTTCATTGTCGTAAGTGAGCCACATTTCGGCACCAGTCACCATCCGCTTCAGAAATTGGTCGAAATGGTATTCTGTTGCCATTTGCGGAAGAAAATTCAGTCTATGAGTTTTCTTTACGTTGACACCTATACATCGAGTTTCTTATGTTCATGTGATTCCATATAGCTTTTTGGTGAAATGTTTAATTCATAGGCCACCGAAACAGTGCTTACATGCCTGCCGGATTTGACGATTTCCAAAGAAGAAAGCTTCTGTAAACATTTTCTACAATTGGCCGTCCAGAGCGTGGTGCATCATTGATATCAAAATTGCCGGAAGAGAATCGACGAAACCAACATTGAACATAATTAGCCGTTGCAGTGTCAGGACTGTAAAAACTATTCACATTTTCAGCCGCCAGGCTAGCGCTTTCACCTTCCACAAAGAACATTTGCAAAATATTGCGAATATTTACTTTTCTGGCGTCTATGATTGATGTGCGTTCAAAGAAAACTCAGTCAAGCAATCACAAAATTGTCTGAATAATTTTTTGAGTATGGAATATTATCTTCCTTTTACAATTTAGCGTAACCTGATCGTACTTAGACAACCCGAGATATAGGTTACTAAAGTCATTTATTGAAAAAAATCGATTTCTATTTACTATACTTCATATTAGACTTCTCCACAAAGTGTGTATTTAAAAAAAAATCGTGTTTTCACACATCAGTCAGCGACAACTGTGTGAACAAAACATTCCTTTTGGCTATTTTCCCATATTTCGAATGTTTCATCATAAGAATAGTAAAGCCTTACTGGCCTGCCGAGCAATATTATGATGGACTTAACTCCTTTCGTTTTTATTTACTCATTCTATGGCGACGCATCACTGTGCGCCATAGCCATTGATGGCTCCGACGCCACAGTCAAACAATAAAGTCACAATCAATTAATTAACAATAAATTACAGATCGGTTCACTGATTCTGTCAGTGAATAATTTATGAGCTTTACGCTTGTACGCAAATGTATGATTGTGTATGTTTTTCGCATTTCCATGTGTTTGGGACCAACTGTGGAAAATGCCAACTAATAGAAGGGAAGATGGACTGGATGTTTTACACGTAAGACCATGAATGTGTAGCGAACATACGGAGCAGGTAAATTATGATGACTTCTTGGTTTCCTTTTAGAAAGCAGGAAGTGAAGGTCATTTGTTGAAGATTGTTAGAAACACCAGCAGACATATCAGACCTTACGTTTGGTGTATACCAAGGTGTTGGTCTGGACCAAATATGTTTGCTGGTCTGAATTCGAATCTGTAATTGGTTTTTCTTTATCGCGTCAGGTTTTCGAGACACAAAAAAATGTTTTTATTCATTTTTTACATACAAAATCATTAGTTTATTCAAAAAGCAAGCAACTGTCAAAAGTGAATGACGTTATTTGAACGTCGTTTGTATTTTGTTGGTTCGGTTTCACGTATTGAAGTCCAGCAGTAGTCTCTCAGCATGTTTTTGTCCCAGAATCCTTGATAATTTTTTTCAATTTTTATTAAATCTTGGTAAGCAGGCTCCCCTTGTTTGTCGCTTGCCGCACCAAGGTTTTGTGGAAAAAAAAATCTAAATGCGAATGGAAAAAATGCATTTTGAGTGGCACTCGTGCACCTAATTCATGCTGATTTTCCAATAACTCAACAATAATTTATCTGTAGTTTTCACTCTTATTGTTTCTAAGAAAACTGTTAACGATGCTCTTGAAAGATTTCCAGGTTGCATATTCTTTCTCCAATAAACATTGTGAAAAATTGTTATCATTCAGTAGCTTCCTGATCTGAGGGTCAAAAAATATGCCTTCTTTCTTCTTCTAATAAATATTTAAATGCTGCATCATGTTTGTCCAGAGCTTTGAAAAAGTTCTTAAAAAGGCTCAATTTTATGTGCAGCGGCGGAAGGAGAACGTCCATTGAATCAACTAATGGTTTATTTGAAATATTTTGTTTTCCTGGTGAATACACAGTTCCTTTTGGCCACTCTGTTGTAACCTAATGATGACAAGTAGCGCGACTATCTCATAGAAAAGGAAACAAAAATATTTTGTGAAACGTCCTTGCATACCAGTCAGAAAACCATTGACCTGAAACAGATTAATTTGCAGTTATTTACGATGGTCTATACTGTATATGCAAAGAAATTTAAATCACACACTTCAATGTCACCACAGATCTTCCAATCATTATCGTTGTATTTGAGTAATGTCAAAATTTCAGTTATTGATTCGTAATTTCCTTTTGTATTAACGGCATAAACAATTGGTACGGATGTTTCTTCATTCCCATTATGCAAAAGAAGAGCCTTTAAACTGTACTTAAAAGCCAACAATAAACAATCACCATTCAGTTTTGTCATATGGCTGGTTCATTTTTTGAAATAAACTATGAACATCAGTACAGTATAGAATAGGGTGTTTCTTTTGCAAAATATGCAGCCAATTCGAAGCTTCTATCTCTACAGATTCTTACTTTTATCCCAACTACAAGATGTTTCCACTGCTGCATGCGTGAAGCTATTAATTCTGCGTCTTGCTTCGTTAAATGTTAGTCCCAAATTAGATCATTCAGCTCAGCTTAAGTCACTAAATGGCGTTCATCATTAGCCTGTTACAAACTACGACTGCTGGTAAAAGATGTTTCGAACTCACTGCTCGTGGCACTGGAAATGACTGGGTATGGATTATTTGGTGAATGTTGAACTGCTATGGAAACTGATGGGACGGACATTCGCGTAAGCAATATTTTTTCGTTTTTTCATATTGAATCCAGCAACTTTTGTTAAAGGGAAATAACAATCGGTTTGTTGGTTAATTGACTCTCTGCAAAGTACTGGAATTGAAAAATCAAAATAGATCTTCTTGTTAGTTGACCACTTGTATTAAACAATTCTGCAACTATTGTAAAACATTGTCTGTGTCCACGGCTTGTTCAAGTTTCTGACAGCAAAACTAAACTAATATAAATATGCATATTTTAATGATTCTGATATTGCATATCCTTTTTTTTTCAAACAAATAATCATCACACACTAAGCAAAAATAGCTTGATTCAGTAACACACGATCTCCCTGGCATGCTTAGAAGCTACTATTTTGAAGATTTGAAATGAATGTGGGCTTCTGCCAAATTAATAATCGTGAAATTGTAGTGTCAGTATTGACTGTTTTACAGTATTGCCAGCATGTAATAAAAAAATTGCCAGCATGCGAATTTAGCGCACCCAGATTAGTTCAAAAGCATGCTTTGTTTCTGAAGTCATTTTTTTCCAAATTTGTAGACCAGTGTAATTTAAGTGAACACTATAAACATTTGTGCAAAACAATCAGTGCACCTAAATTTTCTGTTATCTAATTACGAATATTGACGTATGTTAATATTGTTCTATTTCTTTAACAGAGTAATGAACTTTGGTTTTGTTGCTGTTCCATAGCCTTTGTTTACTCATAATGTCTCTGTCCTCGTTTAGTCCTTTGTGCTCCTTTGCTTCTCCCTATCTACGAAAAAGGGACCTAACGTTCAATGGAACCTGTCTGTTTTTTGTTGTGTTCTAATTAATGTTTCTTTAGACAATTTAAAATAATCACTAAAGAAAATTTTACCCCGTTTTGTTGTTTACCGAAGTGAAACGAAAAAAACAGAACCAAGAAAAAGGTTTTACCACAATTTATTTGTATGCATTTCATTTTTGGGTAAACAGTATTCAATTTTCTGTAAACGAAAAGAGAAACAAGTTTAACATATAAATTATTATATTTCTGAGTAGAAAAAGATATGGGCGAAATGAAGGCTGTCTAAGTTTGCTTTGGCCGATACTGAAAACCAGTGGTAGCTATCTAGGGAATGGCATAATTGAAAAACTGAAAACAAATAGCCAGCACATACTATGGATGAGATAAGGAAAAGCTTCTCCCGTTTAATGGGTTTAAAGGCGTCTATTACAAGCTTCACGGAAAAAGCCTACAGTGTGCAATGGGAGACACAAAGTCCCAATTTTTATGGGGGACCAATCTTTGACCTTGTTATATTTAGTGTTTGGTGAAAACGATTCTTAAACAATTTATCAATACAAATTAAATAAAGTTACAAATGTCTGTAGTGTAAAACATGTCAAAGGTTTAGAGAAATTTCTCCCTAAAAATCACTTTTAAAAATCACATAAAGATCTATAGAATTTTAGTTTTTAAACGTTTCTCTAAATCTTTGGCATATTTTGATATATTTATTTATATTTATATACAAATATATATCTGTATTATATTTTAAGGCAGAAATTTCTCTAAATATTTGACATATTTCACATTACAGACACTTGGATCTTTATTTAATTTCACTAAATGGTACTCAGAGTGAAAATCGTAATTACTTTCTTAAAATTATTTGAAATGTAAATTTTAGAAAGTTTAAATGCAATGCTTAGTATCGATATTCGAACCGTAAGAAATTTTTTCACTTTGTAAACAATAATCTCCTGTCAGTAGTTTCGCGATTGTTTCGCTCGTTTGGAGACAGCTCTTTCCCTATTAGGAAAGCCTGGCTGCTGGCGAAGTTGAGAAAAGCAATCGCAATTCGCGATGCAATTTGAAAAGCCGACCTGTCAATGGTCTTTACAAGAAGAGAAAAGAAAAGATGTGTGTCCGTTCATGTAGAAAGGAATAGAAAGTACTTAAGAGCAAAAATCTGGTAGACATCTTTCAAAATATGACAGAAAATCGTCACTGCTTGATTTCTTTGAGAAGAGAATAAGAAAATACTTGGGTATAACTTATGTTGCTTAAAAAAATTGCTAGAAGCCGTTTAAAAGAAAGTACATAAGTAAGAAGTACATAAGCACATTGGATCTGTTAGAGAGAAATGAGGGTTTTTTCGCGATATATTCAACATTTCACCATTTACTTGCTAAGTAGTGGCAATTATGAGAAAAATTATCTCCACTTGTCTACAGTTTAAGCCGGGCTTTCAAAGATTGCTAAAATTTTTTTAGTTTTAACAGGAAAAACAGCTGAAATAAATTCAACAAGTGTGAGAGAAAGATTTTGTGTTTCTACATCCATTTACATAGGAATACCCTACAATCCTATGCAGCACAAATTGCAAAAGTTTGCGAAATTGGCTCAGGGAACAAAATATCTATGCGACGATGAAACCAAACCAAAGTTACAAGTTCACTAGTAAGCTGAATTCAATGGTTTTTCATTTGTCTTGTCATTTGTTCGTTTGCATAGAGCAATATAAATGATTATCCACTTCCTGGTGTCAAATGTGAAGTTAAATAAAACACACATAAAGCTATGATTTTGATACAACTTTAATTTCATTATAATGCTTGGACCTTGCCATTAAGTACGACATGCAATGTCATTAAAATGACCGCCTCTGAAATGGTTTGGAAAAGTTTTCAAACAAATCCAGTCCATAATGCACACCAAACAGTTACTTTTTCAAGATGTAATGACTTTTCTACAATCACTTCCGGGTTCTCCGAAGCTCATATGCGACAATTTTGCCACCGAGCGAAGAGAATGAGCTGTATTGCTGAAGAAAATTTTATTCGTTTGAAAGTCCACTTTTAAATCACCACACTTGTAGTAAGTTTTGACTCTTTTTACACATTCTTTGGTTGTTAAACATAAATTGCAAACCTTCTACTACATAAATAACTCTTCAAATGACGAGTATTTAAGAGCTGATAGCATTGAGAGACCGGGGCTATTGAGAGCACATTTTTTGCATAACATTTATTTAGAAAAAATGCGAAAACATCCCATCCCCAATTTATGTATACTTGCAAGGAATCTTCTCTAATTCTGGGCATGATTTTGAATATCCCGAAGAATTAGCAAAGCATAAGGACGTAGTATGCATGAGAAGGGAAACCTATTAACTTTACAATGAGACGGTGCACCGTCCGCCATTTGTTGGACCACAAGCGTTGTATGTAAAAAAAAAAATCGAGCCTGAAACCATAAATTTTTAAATACAAGGACTAAACCCATTTCTGAGAAAACGAGCCTTTTCCTGTATTGTTCTAAAATACATTTCTCTGTTTCTGTATAAAATGTATATCTGTGGATTTTTCTTAAAAACAAAACGGTCGGTCGATTTATTATTTACCGAAAAAGACGTTTTAGGTACGCCTGCCTATCTTTCAATGAATCTGTTCTTTGCCTAGAATACCATAGACAACAATTTATGGCATAATAGAACCCTGGACGAATATAATTTTTGCACAGTCAAATGTTTCTAGTTGAAGCAACAAATTTTCTATGAAATTATCACGTACATATTCTAAATTAAATAGCCTTCTTAGTTTGTATCATAGATAAAACACAATGAGAACAAATTCTCATGCCTATTTTGATTTTCAAAATTAGTGTTATGTAAAACATTTTTAAAGAACACATCGTCCACTTTGCTTTCTAACTTTGCCGGGGCATTACGAGTGAAAATCAGATGTCATCGACGACATGAAACTGGTAAGCAATTTATGTAAGATTTTTACGCAGAGATCGAAATTTGCGGGATTGAAAGGGCCATTTAGTAAAATAACTGAAATCGACTGACAATTGCTTGGTTAAATTAGTGACCGCCTAAGCTGTTGAATATATATCTACAGATTTGTCGTGCCCCAGATCGAATACTGTAAAATATAGCATTCTAACGATTTACCTGTTCAGCTTCTCCTAAGCTTTTATAATAAATATATAATAAAAAGAACTTATTGAAGAAAATATTTGGCTTCCAAAATCCCGCTACAATGGTATGAAATGGCCTAAGACTGAATTTACATTATAGGTTCACTTCGCTTTTCGGCGAAACTAACAGCTAAGTATCTTGTTTTACTTTTTCTAAGGTATTAACTTTGTCGCTATAAATCATAATCGAAATGCCAGTCATTTTTCGTACATAATAAAGCGAAAATCGATGGTTATGCATGAATCCTCATGGGCAGCTAGTATTCTTCCAGCTGAAGTTTGTGTGCCAAGAACGATATTTTAAAGTATGAAGTTGGGTTTAGCTCTACTCCATGTCTATATCTGAAATAAGAATCTTCTAATGTTTATTTGTTTTCTAATTCATTTTAAAATTTTTATTTTTCCTTTGCTATATTGCATTTTACCAGCTTAATTATGTATAAGCTCCACTGATGTTTACTTAGAATTTCCTAAAAAAACGCATTTAAATACGCACATAACAGAAAATCTTTAAAAACATTCTCTAATTTATTACCGACATGGAAACTGTCATTTTTCTTAGAAGAACCTTCTAAGTTTTCTAATTCACTTTATATTTTGCTATAATGTTAACTTAATTATGTATAAGATTTCATGAAATTTATTTAGAATCAATGATCTAAAAAGAAATTTCCGAGCAATCCGCATATAAATATACCTAAAAAAATAGTTCCCAATTTATTGATTCGTATTTAAATTAGTTTAAAATAAATAATAAATTAATTATGCATTAATGATGCTTATTTATAATCAATGCGTTAAAGTATAATTTTCTGGCCAAAACCGCATTTAAACATACACGAAAAAGTCGCCCTTTAAAAATTTCTCTAACTCGTACCTAAAAAAAGTCATTTTTTGATTACTTACATGAATATTTGTGCAACTGGCCCAACACATTTGAGCCAATTGTGAGGCGGGAGTCAATGAATTCACTTTTTCTACTTTTGCAGCCACAAGTTTTTCAAGTCCTTCATCTATCGAAGAGAATGTAGAGAAAAATTTGCGGCGAGTAATTCTCTGTAAAAAATTCTCGTATACAGAAAACTGTACTTGAATATTTTCAAAAGAAAATTTCATTCAAACAGAATGGAGTAGAGCAACCAAACAGAAAAGTGCAGTAAAACTAGCAAAACTTTTATATGTTAAAAGTAGAGAGCAAAATCACGAAAATGACTTCAACATGCAATCTAATACTGTTCGATGATGTTTCAAGAAAAAGAATTAAAAAAATTGTTAATATAACAAAATACTAGTATAAAAACTCGCTGTACATTTTCGCAGCTTGTTTCTTCATTTCCAACTTTCAATTTTGATTTCAACGCTTTTTTCATTTAGGCGATTTTCAGGAAATTTGTCGATTCTAAATTGATGTTTTTATTGTGTATAAGCCTAAAAGAGAGATTTTAGCTTTGGCAAGCCCTGCTTTTGAGTCATACACAAATTTGTGAATTTGTTTGTTTTGGCGATTTTAATTCAATTCCTTCATCATATGATATGTACCATGTTCTGCAATCCCCATGGATGGATGCCTTCAAAAAATGGCGTTATTTTGGTTTTTGGACTCTTCATTTCTGAACTAATTTAATTCCGTTTTTCAATGTTTTCGAAATTTTTATTATTTTAACGCTTTTTATAAACACATCAATTTAGCGGAAAAGTTCAGCAAAATGTTAAAATTACCTAATTGTTTGCTTTGACATTTGTCTGAAATTTTCAATATCGAACATTTTGTTGAAAACTGGACTACAGTATTCGATAATTTAGAAGCAAACGTAATGAATTATCGGTTTTTGCTTCCATTCATTTTAATATTATGATATTCGAATGCTTCTTACATTACTCCAGGATATAAACTAGGACACTCAAAAGAATACGCAAAAATTTATATTAAACTATTCTAAAGCTTTAGTGAAATGAAATTAAATGTTACAAAGAAAAACAGCTAATATTTTGGAAAATGATATACAATTCTGTATTCCTAATATATCCAGAACGTACGAGTATGTTGCTGCCGTGTTGGAGTTTATAAAAAGATTCCGCACAATCAGGCATACCAGTACAGTGTAGTAGTTAATTTAAACCGCATCCTTCCAATTAATTCGCATAGAATTCTTCATAGTACAGTAGATCCTTTTACATTTGTTCTATCTTTACTGTAACCAGTCCCTTATCTATCATGTACAAACCCTACAATTATAATTCCACATCCCTACTTATTCGCTATAGGGTACTCTGGGTGAGCATACAAAAAGTTGTTTATTTTCCACTTGATATTTAAACTTTTGTTCTCTGCCTATTTATCGTGTATTTTATTTTTTTCAGTTTACTAATTTATATGTAAATTTTTCCAGTTAACAGAAAGTTGAAGGAATTCAAAAAGGTTCCCTACTCTGCACACTGGCTTTTGAAATATATTCAAATTTGTGTTTCATTCATTTCACTCGAATACATGGAATGTAGAATTTTGTGGGGAGAAAATTTGCACTTTTTTTTACGCTAAACAATTGAAATGCTGGGAGAGACCAAATCTAAAAATATGATATAACACAATTTTTTTGATATATTACAATGTTGTACTTTTTTTATTCTCCCTCTCTGTTTATGAATATTTGGTACATATTTTGTGAATTCATTTCAATTTTATCTTATATAATTTGTTGCATATTTAGTGAGAAAGGGGAGAATTGTTGCAAATTGGGAAACGTAGGGCAAAGTAGAGATGATGTTATTTTTTTGAAAAAGTAACTGCCTTTTTTAAGAAAAAAGAGCACAGAAGGACTTTTGTAATACTAAGGAGTAATTTATACTAGACTAGCGGACCCGGCGAACTTCGACTCGCCACAATTTAACAACTTCAGATAAGCTCTCGAGTAATAATAAAACACAGATAGTTCAAATTTCAATGCGATTTATTTGAGTGGAATCGAAATCAGTAGAGAGCGATATGATGAACAATGTTTTTTGATTTGTTTTCCGGCGCAAAACAAACAACGAAGACGGTTTCCCAACACGCGAACAGGCAACGTGCAGCTGACCGTGCGAAAGACAGGGAAATTCGAAATTAATCCCCCAGACTTCCAACGACTGGCCTTGCGATTTATTTATTATTTCCGTAAAAGCCAATCGAATGGGGAACTGAATCCGCTTAAATTGGAATGGAAGATCAGCTGGAATTCTCGGAATTCGTGGAATAAGGACTTCTTCTTCTTTGAATTTGCCCTCGATAATCGTCGCTTCAATCACATTGTTCATCAGTTTCTTGATGGACAACCGCGTACCGTTGCACAATTTCGGATGATTCAGATTCCGCAACATGATTATGATCGATCCTACCTTCAGTTGTTAATTATGCCGCGGTGTTCCTGGCACATCAAGCGAGTTCAAAAATTCCGTCGGATAGTTTGTCGCTTCATCCTCTTCGGTCACGCTGTCAACGGATTTGTACGAATGCAGTTCCCCAGCGATTTGACGTTGAATAATCAAATTCAAGTTATTGACGTCCTTATTCTTCGCTGCTAGTATTGCCCTTTCACTAATCCAATCGAGATTTTTATAGTTTTGTGCAATGCCGGGGAACACTTTGGTGATGAGTTCCTCCTTCGGCGATGTGAGGTGGTGATTGTGCAGCGCGAACTTGTGCAATATGGGCACGTCTCCATCCATTATGTTCTGAGCGTTCCTCTTGCATTTGATTATCACGGTCTTTCTGACTAATTTTTGTACTACGTGTACGAAGTCCACGATTTGATCGTCTAATAGGTGGCATTAGTCAAATAACTCTCCCTGAAATGAAATAAAGTCCTTTTTGACTAATCCTATTAAAAAGACAATTTTGTTCAAAAAAAAAAAAAAAAAAAAAAAATTACGAAATGAATGTATCGCAATAAATGCCCGCAATCCAATAAGGTAACCTCACTTTTTACACGCAAACTTATTTTCTGAAAAAATGATCGAATTGATAAACATTGCACTAAATTTCAATTGATCGTACTGCTCATACCATTAATGGATGTGATGCGCGATATATGAGTATCCGAATTCAGTGTAATAATACGCAAAACTCGAATCAGTTGCAGCAAGAAAAATAGCACATTTGTTTAATAGATAATCACAATGCGAAAAGTGCAGCTGTCAAATTGCGCTCAGTTTCAGCATTGAACGCAGCACAGCGCCATCTGTTATTTGTTTCGTTAACTTCTCCACCCAAAATTCACGCAAACATATGTTATCGCAATAAATTTCGTAATTTTCCGAAATTTTCCGAGCTTCACAACGAATTTTCCACTTTTATATAGCGCAAAATCATCAAATCATATGATAAAATGCAAAATTTCGTCGAAACAAATTGAAATTTTTCACACTTTTCCGGAATTTTTCGTGTTTTCCACTAACAGTTTTCTATTTTGCCATTCGAAAAGACATTCCGGAACAATTGCACACAAAATTCCATACAAAAAATCAATTTTCGATTTTTTCAATTTTCCGACTTTTCCGGAGGGTTGTTCCAAAAACCTTCTCCAGGCATTTACGAACAATTGAGAAAAAATTTGAGCCAAATTGGTCCAGACGTTCTTGAGTTATGCGCTTACCAACACATTTAGCGATTCATTTTTATATTATAGATTTGTGATTTATTAAAGGAATCTCAAAGTGCACCTGCAACATGCAAAGGATTTGTCTTTTAGAGAAATTGCAATATTCGGTTATTACACATGTAGGCTTGGACATCTGCCTGTCTCTTTTTATAAATTCATCCAATGGGTGATTCAAATTCTAAATTTGTTACAGCCAGAAATAATAATTTGTATAAATATCGTCCGCAAAAATTTTCGCCGGTCTCAGCGTGTCCCTGCGTTTGTGTGTTGAAAGCTGGATGGAGGTGGCACCTCTTGATCTTAGTGGTTGTTAATTAGAATGGCGTTGCCCAAGATCACAAATTGTGCGGAAACGCTTCCTCTTGAGAAAAATGACATTCTTTAGAATTTTTCAAAAATTTATCATTTATTAATTAACCCATTAATGGTGAAAATCCACGTGCACCGATTTTCACCAAACTCTGTACAAACAGTAACATTTATTCCCTTTACTTAAATTTGTAATCAAATTATACGAGGTGTGTTCACAAAATAAGGCAAATTTTCAAATTTCGCGGACAACGTACATTCGACTTTGTAATATTATTCTTTTATTATGTTGGTACATTCGTCTCGAAGATACGGTTGACGGTTTTATCCATATAGCATGATTAGTTTGTTTGTGATGGGCATAAATAAGACAAGTGTTTTGGATCAGAAAAGTTGCATCAAATTTTGTGTAAAACAAGGAATTAAGTGCTCGAAAACACTTTAAATGTTGACAGTGGCATACGGTGGCAGTACTCTGAGTCAAAAAAATGTTTACAAGCTTTTCACAGAAGGTCGAGAAGATGTGAATGACTACGCGCGCTTTGGACGACCCAGCACATCAACAACCGATGAAAATGTTGAGAAAGTGAAGAAAATTGTTATAGAGAATAGTTGAATCACAATTAGAGAAGTTGCTGAGGATGTCGACGTATCGATTGGTTCATGCCATACAATCGTGTGGTAGCGAAGTTCGTCCCAAAATTGCTCAATTTTGACCAAAAACGCATTAAAATCGCTCAGGAATAGTTGAATGACGTCAACGATGATCCAGATTTGCTTTAAAGGGTCATAACTGGTGACGAGTTATGGATATATGGGCTATGACATCGAAACCAAAGCCCAATCGTCCCTGCGGAAGAGTCCTGGAAAGCCAAGATCAAAGAAAGCACGCCATGTACGATCAAATGTCAAGGTTTTGCTCACTATTTTCTTCGATTACCATGGCGAAGAGCATCAGAAATTCTTACCACAAGATCGTACGGTAAATAAGAAGCACTACGAAAAAACGCCCAGAATTGTGAAAAAATCAAACCTTTTGCATCATGATAATGCACCTGCTCATTCATCTTTGCTTGTGACAGATTATTTGGCCAAAAACAATACCGTTATCATGCCTCAGTCACCGTATTCACCAGATTTGTTCTCCAGCGCCTTTTTCTTTTTGAAGAGACCCATAAAAGAACGGCGTTTTGCGACAATTGAGGACATAAAATCCAAATCACGGAGAGAGCTCAAGGATATACCAAAAAGTACATATCAGAACTGCTTCGAGTTTTTAAAAAAAAAAACGCCAGCACTAGTGTATTATGTCTGAGAGGGACTACTTTGAAGGATATAAAATAGAAATTGATGAATAAATAAATATGTTTTGAGAAAAGTGAAAATTTACCTTGTTTTTTGAACACACCTCGCATTTACTTATAATTCAATTCCTCTAAACTTAGTGTGCATAGATAATAAAAAATATATAAAATACATACAAGAAAAAACTGTTTACTGCCATACTCTTTCAATATGATATGGCAATAAACATTTTATGCATAGCCCAAAATTGCATTTTTTGCATTCTGCCCTACTTTGGCTTTAGCAGCCTTCGCAGGCATAGTGTCGACGATTGCACGGCTGAACATAATGAGCAAATCTTTCAAAGCGAATACCTGTGTTAGCGATATGAGCATATCGGCAAGTTGTGAACTCAAAGCGGGAGATGTGACTACTTGTTTGCAACAAATGTTGATCTAAATATGGCCGAAAATCTAATTGTGGCATACGGTTTTTGAACTTTCGATGTAACATCCATGCATTTTGAATAGCTACGTCAATGCTCCAAGTATAAACTGATTACCATCACTTTTTCTTGCCGATAGATATGCGATAGTTCGTCAAGTTTTAATACATTCTGTCAACTCCACCCATATATCTATCTAATTTACGCAGACACAACAGCAGGGCGTGGAATGTTTACTCTTTCCTCTTTGAGCTGCTTACACCCATGGTGGCCAGATAAGCTATCATCGATTCATCATAGTATAAATGCTGTTCTGGATGAAAGCATTTCGCGAAGTATCGATTCAATCTATCAGTCAATGGAGGCAGTTTCCACATTTTGTCATTTGCTTTGTAGAAGTCATTTGATGCCAAATAAATGTATTGGCAAATATTTTTAAATCTGTTTAATGACATCGAATTGGAGATTGCTTTGTTATGTACTCGTATGTCATTATCAACTTTCCAC
This sequence comes from Philornis downsi, assembly GCA_019455685.1. Lineage (NCBI taxonomy): Eukaryota > Metazoa > Arthropoda > Insecta > Diptera > Muscidae > Philornis > Philornis downsi. The sequence goes on from JAHXMU010000173.1 coordinate 42,619, forward strand.
ATGAGACGACTAACCACTGCTTATTAGTACACCAATATACGAGTACGTATGAATGTCACTACAGGTTAGTTTCACATCAATCAATTGCTCATAACTATTGGATTCTGAGACTATCACATTTATTGTATTGTCATCGAAGAGTTCATTGAATAACTCAATACGTGTTTTGTTATAGTCATCGTAGTTTGTTTCAGGAAATACTGTAACTGCTGCAAAATCAGTAATGTGTTTCCATTTGAAAGAGTTTTTGCACTTTACAAAATTAGATGGCATAGCAAGATCGTTGTGTTCAGGTATTTCAGTGAGTTTTCTTTTCCTTCCAACACGAGGCATGCTTTTTGTTGACACATAACCTACATCGGTTATTGCCGTTTAATAAATACAAAATCTTTGATCTGTTTGTGATATATATATTGTATATTTCCACAAGAGTCTTCAGTGGCATCTTCTTCGCCCGATGCGTAGTCCGAGGATGGTAGTTATATAATAATTTCATCCGCATTATTATCTTCACTATCTACTTCTTTCAAATGGTCTAAAATTTGTTCGGGATTGAGTCTAAAAATACAAACATTCATTTGTTCAGACTACTGGCCAAGAGTGCTATGTCGCACTTTGAATTTTAAAAGACGATTTTTAAGAAACAGAGCCAAAGAAACTTCACCAAATTAAAATATTTGAAGAGAATGCTGGTATGATCCTATCCGATCCGATTCTGCATAATTAGCAACGCGTCAACCAATTTTAATGAGTGCTCTGAGTTAACGCTGTAAGCGGTCACACCAATTTTTTTACGCTAAAGAAACGTTTGCTGAAGTAGCGAGACAATGGGAATAAAGAAAGGTGCTAGGACAGATGTTAAGCCCACAAGTTCTACCAAAAGATTAAATTAAATTAAAAGGTTACCAAACGGTGCTTCTCTTCTATAAGAATACCAACGGTCTTATATAAGCAGACAGTGATCGAATTATGCAGAGAGAGCATTTTTGTAACCATTAGTTATGGATGAAGTTACGCCAACTACCGACGTTGGCATAAATTTTCATTCAACGATCCAAAAAACAAGATCAGAATTATAGTAGCACGGCTAAGGAACAACAAGTTTGTGGAAGCTGATAGCCCGACAGAAGAGCTGTTTAAGACCGGTGGCGATGAACTTATAACCAGAGTGTATCACCTCCTAAAGTCAATTTGGCTCAAAGTATGCATGTCCAATCTTTTAAGTTCAAAAAAAGCCGACACAGATAAATAGGTAATTCAATAGGTATTTATACTACAGTTAATCCTGGAGAAGACCCAACAGCAGATCGACATATATCACCTACATACCGGCTATATAACTGCCTCCCATATTCCGGGTACATCAAAAATTGTATGAAATCATGATCGAGTTTGATATCATGGATGTCCCAACTAGAACGCAAGATTTAAATTTGGCGCCATTCGAGGTGTCATTGTTTGACATTTGAACAATTGTTATTGTTTGCTGGTAGAAGGTACGAGGTTAGTAAAAATGCAGCGCTACACAAATGAACAACGCATTCTCATTGTGAAATTGTTTTACCAAAATGGTGAAAGTTTTGCAGCTACAGTGCGCAAATTGCGATCAATTTGGGGTCACGATAATGCTCCAAAAGAGTCAACTGTAAAAAGATTAATGGATAAATTTGCCAAAACTGGATTTGTTAGTGATGTAAAGACAACAACGCGCCTTCGACCAGGTCGATCGACCGAAAATGTCGCAGTTGTACGTGATGATATCGCTCAAACTCCATCCACCTCAATTGGACACCGAGCTCAGCAAGTTAGTGTCTCCAAATCCACTATGCTCCGAATTTTGACGAAAGATTTGCATCTTCATGCAAACAAAGTTCAATTGACTCAGGAACTGAAGCCAGCTGGTCATGCGAAGGGAGTTCTTTAAATGGGTATTGGAGAGACAACATCAACGACGACCATTTCCATCTTGATGGCTTCGTCAATAGGCAGAATTGTCACATTTGGGGTGAGGAAAATCCTCGAGTAATTCACAAGAAGCAAGTGCATCCTCAACGTGTCACTGTGTGGTGCGGATTTTGGGCTGGAGGAATCATTGAACCTTTTCTTATGAAAATGAGGCATGTCAAGTGCAAACAGTAAATGGTGTTTGGTATCGTAAAATGATAACCAGTTTTTTCGTGCCCAGAATTGAAGAAACGAATGTAGAAGGCATGCGGTTTCAACGAGACGGTGCCACATGTCATACAGCCAGAGAAACAATTCAATTGCTGCATCAGTCATTTAAATCTTGCGTTATTGTTGGGACACCTTTTATAATAACTGTGAAGCTTATTCGCCTTTGCAGGATGACACTGACTGAAATAAAGTATTCCGTAAAGATAAACAAAAATCTTAGTGAGCCATTTTACACCAAATGTGGAGTTTGATAACGTGACAGTTGTACATTTTTTGTGCACAAAATAAATATTGGCTCTCCATATACTCCATCCATATATATTTTTTAAACATTAATTGGAAAACACTGGCGAACGAAATTGATCCAGTAGGAAAATACTCTCCTCTTAAACAATAATTATTTTATAGAAGTTTTTTAAAAGAATGAAGAATGCTGTAAACTTTACCATATAAAGACTGAATTCTCCTCTAAAAAAGGGGTTATTCATTAATCGGATAAAATGTGCAGAATAAATTGTATTGTGTAGGCACCGGAAAGAAGCATCACATATCCTGTAGTCTTTAAAAAAAACTACCTTAATTGTGGGCATGATTTTTGGAATGGGAAGATGTTTTCGTCATATCCATTTATTTGGCAATGGGTAGATACAACGTCCTCTATATTACGGATCGCAAATTGCAACGGTAGGGTGTAAAAGGTCCATTGAAATAAAACTTACCCATACAAAAACTGAACTTAGCCTGGGATAACTGTTTTTTCTGCGGAGTTTTCTCAACAATAGTATCATCTATTCAGACTTTATGTAATGTGGTACCGAAATTTCACATTCTAGTTCATAATTTTTTTTAAAAGACCTGTAAAGTGTGGAGGCAGTTACTTAGCAATATCATAAAAATTAAAATTTGTCTGGTAAAAACGGACAAGATCGATGTATTACTTTGAGGAGAGAATCGAATGGGTAAAACACCGTTTCTGGCTCCGTGACCTGCAGGTACCACTATTGCGACAAATTAATTCTATAGGAGAATCTTGATTTGTGCGACTGTTCGTCCATCCATGTGTCCATCCATCTACGAGTCCATTGAATTTACAATGGAGGTCTCATTACTTGTGTAAAGAAACTGAAATTGGCCATAAAAGTAATTTATATTTATAGGCAGGTTATGTCCGAAATTAAGCAAAATCTGTGTGAAAGGAAAAAGGTTAGTCACATAAGATTGAACACACCCAATCTTAAGGAATTATTTGTTTCAGAAAAATGAAAGATGGGGATTAAGTATTGCATTAAGACAAAACTGGGGATTTATTTTCATTGCCTTTATACGCAAATACACTTTGTATCGCTTGAGTTTCAGGAAAAGAACTAACTCAAGTAGGAAAAGATTGGGTTATTTGGGTCGAAATATGAACAATTTCGAACACAACTGCTAGAATGAAAAATGGCTATGAAATAAAGTTTTACCACACAGTAGAGCCAATACATTCATGACTACTTCTTATAATAATTAAAATAAATTAAGATATTCGATGAGATCCAACTCTGGCATAAACACATAGAAAAAGTGATTTTTACAGAATTTTTCAATGATTTTATAATTTTTTTCGTGAAATAAAACCAATAAGTGGTGGTATAGAATAGATGATGTAAACAACCACCCTTTTTAATATTTGTGCCCAAGGAATAGTTTTAATTGTGGCCATGTTTATAAAAATTTTGGAACTTATGTACGATGAGGGAGTGCTTCCGACAATCCCATTAATTTAATAATAGGTTACTAAAATGTTTTCCATATTAGAGAGCATAGGTGGGCGAAATCAGTCCATTAACAGAAACCCTACAAGTAATATTGAACTAATGACATTTTTTTCAAATACAGATATAATTGTAAAATTTGGTAACTAAAAGATCTATGTACGTTATTGAAATTAGTAGAAAGCAAAAAGGATACTAGCTGGGCGGTTCATTCCTTTTTGCTTTCAAAAGCCATTTTCGTAACTGGAGGCATGGTTTTTGAAAACAAACAAAAATTTATATTTTTACTGAAAAAAAGCCGGATACTCTTACCAAAACTCTATTGAATTCGAAAAAAAATTTAAACTTGGAATTTTTTTTTCTGGAATCTAAATCAAAAATATACGCGATATTTATTTTGATTCCGACATTTGAAATTGTATTTAATTTTGTTTCTGTTTCGTACCATCAAAACGAAATTAAGAACAATTTTGATTTTGATTTTTACGACCGAAATGAAATTAGAAACGATTATGATTCAGATTCAGTTCATGAAACCTTATATTTTAACCTCATTTGTTAAAAAATGTTAATTTCGTACAATCAACGAAATTAAAAAAATTTTGATTTTGATCTCTACGACCGAAATGAAATTATAAACAATTTTATTCAGATTCAGTTCATGAAACCTTTTCACAAATAAAAAACGTTAATTCAAAAAACACAGATAGTGTTCAACAATTAAATTATTCAAAGCATTTTCGCTTGTTGCAACTTGGCGCCAAACCTATTTTTCTGCCAGTTCTGCTTCGGAGTGAGAAACGCAATTGAATAATAATATATTTTCGTTTCAAGTTCTAGAATCAAAATATCTGTTCCATAATGTTTCGATAGAGAATGTAGGATTCTAATTTCGTTTTAGATAAGAAACGAATAAATATGTAAAATGAGTTCTTCTTTCGATATGAATTAAAAAAAAAAAATTCCTAATGAATACCTTAAATTAATTTATAATATCAAAACCGAAACGATGTTTTGTACATAAAAGGACGTCGTTTTTGTCACCCTCACTTATCTATCAATGGGTTCGATGGGCTCACAAATAGAAGACAAAATCCAATTTTCTTAAATCTAGATTTTTTCGAAATTAACTAATATATTTATCATTTCTTGTCTAATTAAAAGTAAGATGTGAAAAAAATGACTCCAATTTATATACATTTTTGAGCGACTGCCCTGAATGCAGGCATTACTACTGGATAATACGAAAAACAAGTTTTTTTCTCTGACAAAATAAGATGAGTCAGCGCATTATGTATGTACAAGAAGGAGCCACTTTAGCGATCTTCAATAATCTGATGATGATTTGCTCCATCGTCCACCCAACTGTGGAACGAAATCCATGGCGCTGGCTTGTCATGGTCGAAATTATGGCACCTGCAGTTCTGACGCCTCTCTGTGGTTCGTTAATACTGTACTTTCACAAAATAGTTCTATTGAAACAAAACTAATTTCTGATTGAAGTAAATGTTATCCTTAGTTAGTGGAATTAACGGGATTTCGGTAGATTTAAAAATTAATCTCATTTACCCGGCAAAAGTGTACAATAGCGGGGAAAGAGCAGAATATCAGTAGATTAAAGAAATAAATAAAAATAAAATAACTGCTGTATATTTCTATTCATCCATGAGCTCTTCTCGTTACCTTGTTAGCTGCAAGCACGATTCACTGAAATTATAATTGGTATAATTTTCCACCTCACTCCTTTTCGTATTAATAGACAATTATTTCTTATGCCATCCATTGGCCAATCTACCCTAATAGTCTATAATAGTTTTGTTCGCTTCTCATCAAGGCGTTACGTGGAAAAACCATCTTTACATTCTGCCTAAGGAAAAATTCACTTGCTAAATAGAAATAACCTCTATTCTCCCACTTTTCTCGTCAATCGTCCTTTTTTTTTGCCATCATTATTAACGCTGTTGTTGTAGCTACAGCAGCTTTTCCTTAATAACAAAAACCGCTATTTTTATACAATGAATAATTTTCAATAGAGCTAAAGAAAAATAATGAAGAAAAATTAAAACATGTAAAAAAGTAGCATAACTTTATCACACAAACCACAGCGTCATCACTCACATAGGAGGTCCTGCAACGGGCAGAGATACGTTTGGAAAAATATGAACATTTTATATAAATATAACGCAAGAAAGAGAGAAAAACAACGATAGTTAACTCGAGCTAGAGAAAAAAGCTTTTTGCTTAAATTACTCGTGTGGCTAAGTAGCCGGACCAAGTAACGAACTTAGCACTAGCAGGGATGCGAATTTGGTACAATTGTATCATATTTGGTACCATGTGCGCAAGTAAGTTCTCGCTTTTTTTTTTCTTTTTTTAACTTTATTATCAAAACTTGTTTACAAATGATCAATTGAAAGTATTTCCCATCTATGTGGCGAAGCTCGAATTCTGTCATGATACAACTGTTCATCTTTTGAGGCTATTCATGAATTTAGCCATTCCTTGGTGTCGTGATATGAATGGAAATGGTGGTCAGTCAGACCGTGTGCCATCAAACGGAATAGGTGATAATCAGACAGCGCAATATCTGGAGAATATAGCGGATGAGTTAAGGCTTCCCATTTCAGAGTTTTCAGATAGGTTTCATGGTTTTCACGGATTTTTTAAAAAAACTTTATAACCACTCAAGTCTAGAACGAGAACACAAGTAAACAATAGTAAAGAGTTCAGAGAAGAGTTTTACCACCAGACCCATTTTCGCTGTTACCTTCTCGATGCTTGAGAGGACTACAGCTACATTTCGCAGTTTTCTGCCAACGATGTTTATGTCATCTGCATATGCGAGTAACATATGGTTTTTATTAAAGATGGTACCAGTCGTGTTAACTGCAGCTTTCCTCATAACCATCTCCAACAGTATGTTGAATAGGTCACATGATAGACGGTCGCCCTGCCTAAATTCTCGTTTGGTATAAAAAGCCACGCTTAGATCTTTGCCTATCTTCACTGAAGACTTCTGGTCAGTCAGCGTCATCTTACAAAGACGTATACGTTTTGTAGAAATTCCAAACTCAGACATGGACTCATACAGTTTTTGCCGCATCGGGCTACCGAAGGCAGTTTCATAATCGACGAAAATATGGAACGTGTCGATCTGTTTTTCTTGGGTCTTCTCCAGAATTTGTCGTAGTCTGAATATCTGGTCAGTTGTTGATTTATCAGGTCTAAAGCCGCGCTGATAAGGTTCAATCAGGTCAGTTAGAATCGGCTTTAGGATTTTATACGCAGTGGGAAAAAGACTGATACTGCGATAGTTTTTACAAACACTTGGATCGCCTTTTTTAAACACAAAAGGGAACAGTACACTCAAATTCCAATCATCGGGCATGTTTTTCTCGAGCTAAATCGTATTTAGAAGCTCGAGCAGGCTGTTTATCAGCTCATCGCCACCGGTTTTAAACAGCTCTGCTGGCAGGCCATCAGCGCCCGCAGCTTTGTTGTTCTTAAGCCGCAATACTGCTGTTCTGATCTCTGTTTGGCTCGGAGCTGTGCAATTTATGCCATCGTCGATGATTGGGGTGATTTCCTTACTCGTGCTGCCATCCGGAACTAAGACCTTATAAGAATGTTCTCTCCATAGTTGCAGCACATTTTGCGTATCTGTGACCAGATTTCCCTCGCTATCCTTACAGGATGGGAGCCCTGTTCCATACCCCGTAATTCTTATATTTTGGTAGAATTTTCCAGCTTTACCTATATCCCTGTACCTTTCCATTTCCTTTCACTCTGACGCTCTTTCCACAACCGCTTCTTCTGCCTAAAAAGTTGGTGTGCCTCTTTTCCCGACGATGTTTAGAGTAGAATTTAGTCAACAAATTTGAAAATATTTTTTACAGTCTTTTTGCCTAGTTTAATTGTGCACCGCCAAACTGGCTGCCTGACATAGCAGAACAACAAAATATGATTCTCGCATGTTGTTTGCGTCAGCGAAAAATGTTTGAGCGGCCACTGGGCAACTAACGAACTAACACTAAACCAAAGAGTATTTTCAGCATATTTTTCTTAAAGTCGCCAACAGCATAACTTTCTACTAATTAAAAATATAAAATGTCCTTTAGATAAGAGAGGCACAGCAGCAAGGAGGAGTCGCCGCAACATTGTTCACTCGTTAAGTTAATACGCCTGAAAAGGGCTACAGTTTTTTTTTTTTTCTATATAGCGCTCGCACTTTAGTTGTAGCCGCTTTCGGTTGTTTAGGTAATGTCTTTCTCTGTGGAGCAAGCAAATTCTGTATAAGAAACTATTTCATTACTAACTTTTAAGCTGTCATGACAAAATAATAATGACCACTTTTGTGTTTTTTTTTTTTTTTTGTTTCATTCTGGCATAAACCTTTATAATGGGACAATGTGTTGTTTTCTCATTATTCTGTGAAATAACAGAAAAGCGGTCAAAGTATCATATCATTAAATATTACAGTATGTCGTAGGATTTTGTTTTTTTCTGTGGATCGGAATGTGCGGAGAGAGGACAGGGCAATTTACGAGACCATAACATGCACAAGATTAACAATTTGCGTTCAATTTGGCGCTAATTACAATCTTTGTGTAGCAACAGATATAGGAAAAGAAAATCTGTTAACTGAAATGGGCAAAACAATTACATGTGTTTAATAAAGTAAGTCAGTAAGAAAGTGACACCGTTTGTTTATTGAAAATTTGTTAATTTCTGTAAGGCCTGATAACAATAAAAAATCCTTGCATCCCATGAATAGGATACGAGTAGCCATTTTAAAATCAGTGAGCTTATACGCATTCTACAAAGCTATCCATTTAGTGGTTTCGAAATCATCGGTCTGGCAAGGCTGTCGGCTGTTTAATACCTGTCATCTGAAGTACTATTTATGCATTCAGTAAAAGGTTTTCCATAAAAATAGGGTAAACTTACTACAAAAGTGGTGATTCAAATGTGGCCACTTTTCGTGTATATGGAGTGATTATGGTCGTTATAATCGACCTACTTTGCAAGGAATTGACAAGATTATAAAGAAATGTTAAGAGACTAAATGCGTTACGGATGTGGTCAGATCAGCCCATCATCGCAATTTACGCACTGCCAAAAATATCGCTTTTGTTAGTGAAAGTATGGCAGGTAATCCCAATTTCTATTCAGCAGCGTATCATGGCAATTTACGCACCGCCGAAAAAATCGCTTTTGTTAGTGAAAGTGTGGCGGATAAACCGAATTTCAATTCAGATTTCTATGGCCGTATGATAACCGACCTTTTTTTGGCCTGCAATTGAAGATTATGAACTGGACGATATGTGGTTTCAATAAAGCGGTGCCATGAGTTACACAACACTATCAATTTGGCTTTATTGCGTGAAACGTTTTCGGGAAGCGTAATTTCACGTTTTGGCGATATCGATTGGCCAGCAAGATTATGCAAGATTTGAAGTCGTTAGACTTCTTTTTTGTGATTACGCGAATAATCCTAAAACGTGGGAGCAAGTTATCGCCGAGATACCGCTCGAAACGTGCGAAAAAGTGATCCAAAACTGTCTCACAAGGATCCACTACTGCAACCAATCCAGAGACGATCATTTATATGACATAGTATTTCGTACATAATGGCAAGCTGCTAGCATTATAATGAACAGAAAATTTCATGGAAGTCACAGCTTTATGTGAGTTTTATTTAACTTTACTTTTGAAACCGAAATATTGATAACCCGGTATTTTTAGACCTCATCAACGGGGATTACATATTAGGGACCAATTCGACCAACACAGTTTGAGAAGCATTCATCAGAACTATTAATTACTCACCTACTCGAAGTTTTCTTTAGAGACATCACTCAATGTCTCTTTATGGTTCTGGAAAAAAAAACTATATTAAATACACAATTAAGGAAACAAAATTTTAACTACGTGCAATCATCCGTTTAGGAACTGTAGAAGACTACAAATTACGAATTACAGTGGAAAATTAAATTTCGATACGATCGGCCAATTTTTAAGGGAGGTACCAGCAATGGGCGTTGCTTATTTCCGTTCTTACAAACATAATATATCTATTAAATATGGTCAAGTTCGTCATAGCCAATTGCAAAATGTGGAAGTATTAGCAAGTGATGCGGTTACCTGATCGATTTTTCTCCGGTTTAATAGAAAACTACAAAGAAATTTTTTGGACAAAAATCTAGACTTCTAATTACACATTACAGAGGAATGACAGAATTTAGAAAAATCAACCGGAATGTATTAGGAAGGTCATGGCAATGTGCTTCATTTTCTGTCTGCAACGCTACTATATAACAGACTAAATGTGTATTAAATTTGACTGGATTTAATGCAGCCGATTGGAAGATATGACCCCAAGTATATATACCTATATGATAAATCTCTAATTTGTAAGGGAGGTGCCAGAAGGAGTAGGATTATTCTGTCGATTTTCCCAGATACAGATAACAAGAATTCAGAAGCAATGCAACAGATAAGAATTTAAGTTGTGGATGAGGATTGACAGCGAAAAAAATGAGTTTCGGAAAATCATTTAATTTGCATGGGAGGTATCAGAAGAATTGGGCTGGTACCAGAATATTAGGCCGTAACAAATTACAAGAATTTCCATAAAGAACATCATGCTCACTAGCCAACCAGCCAGACAGACGGACATTGCCCAATAGACTTAAAAATTATAAAATGCATTGGCTCAAAAAATACTTGGTGCTTTATATGCGTCCTTCTCTGCGTTACGTTTTTGGCTCTATACCACCCTTGTTATTGTCTCCGTTCTTAAAATAAGCATTTTTTTCGCAAATGGACCATTTACATGACTTTAAGCTATTTCCCCGGAAACCCTTTCTTCATGTTTAGAAAGAGATGATAGTCATAGATGACCAAGTCTAGAGAATATGTGAGCCCTTGATGTTGATAGTGGTACAAGTCAAAAATTTTAAAAATTTGTGTTTATCAGTTATTTCATATCAAATCCTAAATAAATAGCATAATCTGAAGAGTTCAGCAGTATGCCAAGAAAATTAACTCAATGATTTTGGTTGGTGAACAAAGAACAGTTACTGTTTGTTTTGATGGTGATATAAGTCAGTCTGTGCTCAAAGTTTGGCAAACTAATTAGTAATTTTGTCATATCTTCAGATAGCGGTTCAGGTATGATCAAGTAACCCTTTTAATGTTAAAACGTACTATTTATACATAGTTAATTGTAGACATTATACGGCGTAGAAATTTAAGTAATGATCAGAAGAAATGGAAACGAATAAGACTAATACCGTCTTTAGATGAATCAATTCATATTTTAAAAGTGAATTCGGAAGCCCTACAAATGGAAGAAACCAACATGAAGCCAAGAAAGAGGACACGGAATCCACGTAATTATGCACAAAATATAAGAAAAATGAAGAGAAATAGTGGAGAGGAATATGAAACAAAAGAGTCTAAGCATGTGAGTGGTAAACTTTTCGAAAATAAAGACTGCCTTTGTTCCAAAAAATGCATAAGTGGAAACGGATATGAAGACAAGAAAACTAATTTTGTTTCTTTTTGGAAATTAGCAAATTTCGAAAAACAGAATTTGTTTCTGTATGGTTTGGTTCGAAAACAATCAATAAAACAAAGGCGACCCAGTAATTACGAAGGATATATGAGAAAATTTAGTTTTAATTTTATATCTATTTTTCTATATGTACGGAATTCAGAAGTTTCTGTTTGCAAACCTTTCTTTTTTGGTACTTTCCAAATATCTAACGGAATATTAAGCCGTGCCTTAAATGCTAATACACCTGGAACTGATGGTCGTGGCAAAATGGCTGGTTCATCTAGAAAAACAGATGAAGAAAAATTAAAGTGGTACGAGAACATATTCTGAGTTTTCCAGCATGTGAGAGCCATTACAGGAATCACATCACACTTCAGGTCGAAAGTATGTAAGTGCTGACTTAGATATTCGAAAAATGTATAAGCTGTATGTAAAAAAATGTAATGAAAATTGTGCATCACGTGCGAAGGAGTGGACTTACAGGAAAATATTCAATACGGAGTTCAACTTAAATTTTCATACTCCTCGTAAAGATACATGCCAAAAGTGTGATTCACTAAAACAAAAAATAGAAGCATCCAGTAATGAAGACGAGAAGTTGCATCTTATGGAAATTCATGATTCACATCTTAACAGTGCCGAACAGGCTAGAAAAAGTTTAACAGATGACATACAAAAAGCAAAAGATAGTCCGAGTGAATATTACGGATTCACATTTAATCTATAGAAATCCCTTTCTTAGCCAAAACTTTGTGTTTCGGTAGCTTATTATAAGTGCAACATGTATGTATACAACTTAGGGTTTCATAATTTCCACAATGAAAATGCTAAAATGTATGCATGGGATGAAACAATCGCCTCAAGAGGATCACAGGAAGTTGCGTCCTGCACCTTAAAGCGCATTCGGGACATTACCACTCAAAAGCATGACATAGCTTACAGTGATGCCTGCTCAGCACAAAATCGTAACATTAACATAACTTTAATATGGTCAAAAATTGTTCATTCATCTGATAATAATGTTGAAACAGTTGATCATAAATTTATGGTATCCGACCATTCTTTTTTGCCAAATGATCGTGATTTTGGTTTGATCGAAACTCAAATGAAAAAATTGAATTATTTATACATCCCTGAGCATTATTATAATTTAATACAATAATGTAGAAAGAGAACCCCATTTTTGGTAGTACAAATGGCTCAGAAAGATTTCATTTCGACAAAACAACTAAAAGAATTAACGAATAACAGAAAGAAAAACACCAATGGAGAAGCTATGTCTTGGCTAAAAATACAATGGATCAGATTTCTAAAAAATGCTCCACATAAGATGTTTTATAAAACTTCCTTGGATGACAACTCCGAATTCAAAGTGTTAGACCTCTCACTTAAAAGAGGAAGACCTAGAATATTCGAAAATATTGATTTGCTTCCATTATACACAAACATTAGACCAATAACAGGAGAAAAACATTAAGATATGATGGATTTACTAACTTATATCCCACCAATTTTTCACAAACAATTTATTTCCCTAAATACTAATTTTTGTTTATTTCCTAAATAAAATGTTAATAATTAATAAAAATGTTCTCTTGACGGTATAAGTCATTTATAAAGTCATGCAGTTAATTTTGAAAGTGGTATAAGTAATTTCAACCTTTCAAAACAACATTTCCTTTCAAAAATGGTTATAAATTTCACAATCATAATAAATCAAAAGTCATATTCCATAATACAAAAATATTTTTTAATCCTTTAAAATGCAAAGTTCAAAACATCTCAAAACAAAGAAAAAGTGACTTACACCACTTTCAAAATCAAGGGCTCATATATGTATATATATATAATATTCCATTGTAGAAGGTTTGAGAATGCGTTAACGTGTTTGTAGAAAAAACGAGGAAACCGATATAAAGCATTTAAAAGTTTTCCAGTTTTGATTCAATTATCTCACTGTTTTAAAAAGGGTTTCTAATCTTGCCATTTCAATTATGGTTTCGTTTACAGTTTCAAAATGTAATCCATTATTTAGGGTAACGTTCACAGTTAAGATCATAGTTTGATTCCCCGATTCAAATTAATTCCCTGTTTAATTACAAAAAGCACACTCGTGCAAACTACTTTCGAGCTGAATTCCCACACAATTTAATTTGAAATTCTTTAATCTCATTCCTTACCCAACAGATTGCCAACAATCGATGCCGTTGTTCCTGTTACGGTCTATTGCATTCCGGCATGGCATGAAATCAAACACGATTTTCAAAAAACAAAAACGAGAAAAGTCACATCGAAATGAACTCTAACACGCGTGCACGCACTTATAATACCAGATACAGGAATGGATGAACAGGCACAGCGACAAACGCCTTTACATCGCTGCGCATCGCCCAGCGTTCGAAACGCATCCACGCACATAAATGCATTTTGGGTCTTTAGTAAATCGTGTATTGTCTGCGTGCGTGCGTGTGAGTCTTTGCCACGATAACTGTAAACATAAAGCAACCAAACACCAATACTGCGAAAAGAATAGGATATAAGCTATGCTCTGTGAAACCATTGTGCCATTGTGTTTGTGGCAGGACCGAAGCATGGTTCACTAATCCCATTGCAAATGTCCTTGCATTGTTTTGACGATGGTGATTGCGATGATGATGATGATGATGCTGACAATGAGGGGGACGATTATGAGTGCTACGCTAAAGAAGCGGTCGCGTACCACCAGAAAATAGATGAAAATTGTATTATCATATTTATAACTCCCGGGAGCGATGGCAAGCAATGGAACGGAAATAGAAACGGAAAATTGCTCAGTATGCCATGATCACGTGTCTTGGTAATGTAAGTCAATTGTAGTGGCACAGAGCGTGAATTGCTGACGGAGCAGCTAACATATATTTCGGTCATTTTTTTCAGAAGTTTCCAAAGTAGGACACAACGTTTACGATGCAATATCGTTGGAAATGCAATTGACTGTGAATTTTCAAAATTAAATAAATTAAATAGAAGTTTATATCGAAATAATATTTAAATTTAATAAACTTATTATTATTTATAAAGATGTTCGCATTGCATACAAGATTATAGTAAAAATGTCTCTTCCTGGAAAACCATTTGACACTATGTTTTATTCATACGTGCCTACACGAATTAAGGCTTCTTTCCATACGATATGAAATGGACCGAACTACAATTTACATATATCCTCAATGAGCCATAATAATGCTATTTTATATGCCTTTAAGTTATAATCGTTTGATTCTTAGCAACTAAAACAATTATATGGCATAAATGTTTCTTTTTTTTATTAAGCCATTACTGTGCTCCGTCCCCACATCAGAACACCACTTTAAAATAGGACATTTAATACGATACGATGTTAGCCCGGAAATCAATTGCTTATTGTACATACATCATAATCACAAAGTATAACTTTATTATTCTGTCCCCACAAAAGGCACAATGGCCGGTCTTTTACTACAAATTTTAACCTTTTACTGGGGATTTCTATGTCAGCGTCATGGCACATCGTTAAAATTCAAGCCTAAATTCCCTTTATACGGAAATGAAGGACTGCAAAGCATGGTACTGCTGTACTATCCAAATCCTGTTTTCAGTATCCCAAGCATTTATTTTGATAAATTATGACATATCCTTTATGTTGAAGACGAAGTGATGGCACGCTTGTCATAGCTGCGGCTGTAGCTCACCGGAAATGGGGGATTCTTTTTCGTCAGATTTCCACATTTTTGAATTTCGTGCCTAAACAAAACGACCTGAACCTGACTCTTCCACGTTTTTCGCCCTAATGCCGAATCGAGAAGAATTTAGGTTATAAGACCTTTTCCTTCTTTCTTCATTTCCAAGTTCGACACGTGCCTTTTGGATTCATTTTGCATTCAGCTATTTGATATCCAATTGTCCATAGACATACAAACAGCTCTTCTGGAATTTATGATTATGGTTGGTTTTGTTAGCATTGACCTGACACATGGTTGCATGTGTCCATTCTGACAGAAGTCCACGAGGGTTTAACGTGAGTCTCGCCGCGAAGGCCTTAGCCCCGGTGTGCGACACACTGGGCATATTACAATGCGATTGCCGACGCCCCCTGGGATATCCAAGTAAAATCTTGGGCTGTCTAGGAAAAGGGGCTGACAATTGTGCTGTTAACACATATTGGCAGCCATTTCTTCGCAGTCAGGAGATACCAAATTGATTATGCTAGTATGGAACATGATCCCCATTGGCGGAGGTGAGGTCTATCTTACCACCTCTGCTACTCTATGGGTCTGTAGCACCCGGTTGCAATGCAACTCCACATTCGAGCACAAAGTCTCTATCAGCGATTTTGGTATCAACCACAACCCGCGTGATGCTCCCACTAGGGGTCCAACACCAAATGATCAGGCGGGAACTCAGTCCCGGGGCCTCCTGATCCTCACGCTACCGGCCAAACTCACCGGTTGGAGCTGCGCAGCAAAGCACATAGCAAAGCTACTACCAAATCGTGATTTATACACCATACTTCACGGGATTGGTCGCCCTGTGGCAAAAGATACAGACTGGATATTTTCACATACCCCAGGCAGATGGAACGGTCGATACTACATTGCAAAGATGCAGTATCCTCACCGGTGGGAGGCGGGGAAAACTCCAAACCCCTTCCGTTCGGCGACAGTAAACGGCAACCATGAAATACAGACATAGGGAAGACCCCATGCCTTTTCCGCACCCCCCGGGAGATCAACAAGATACCTATCACCCCAGGTACCAGACAAAGCCTCTGGTGAAACTTCGTAGATAATCTAACTCTGTAGAAAATCTACTTCAAGCTTCAACCTCTTGCGGCCCAGCGACTGGTGCCCCCGCAAACGAGCACACAGCTGCCAACAATCAAGCTGAACGGGATTGTGGGATCAGCATGATCCGAACAGCCCCACAGCTGCTCAACTCCCAGGTCAGACTGCCGTGAAAAGGTCAGCAGACCCACTTCCCCCAACTACGTCACAGTAACCCTCCGCCGAGCAAACGCTCTGAAAGCAAACACCGTTGCTCTAGCCAAACCACCCTGTGTAGAGAGCATATTGCTAACCACCCAGTCATCCCCAGACCTTGTTATCGCTAGTCCCTGGAGGTCCCTTATATCTGCATATAAGGCACATTCGCACAAAACGTGCCGCCAGTCTTCGACTGGTGCACCACAATTGCACGACTCGCGCTCGGAGAGGGCTGTCTTATGCTCTCTTATGTCCATTCTGACAGTTTAATGCATTGCCAACTACTGTAACTGTCATTACATTCAAGAATATTTTGACAATCTTCACTTGTCAAACTCGTACCAAACCAGCCGTCACAAAATCTAAGTAGTAACTTGCCAAATAAAAACAAATAAGACAATTACTGATACAGAAAATTTGTAGTACATTTTGTGTTTCTGGCATGATCCGATTTAAACAAACATACACATATGCAATTCGATTTTATCTATGAAATGCAGCAAAATGTTGAATATAAATTATTGCTCGTATTACCTATATATCTGTATTTTGCCAACTTATCCAGCATGGAATCCCACTCATTTTCATCCTTTAAGATATTGAACAATTCTTAGTTCTTCATGAAATCTAATATTTCCAATTTGAATTCGATTAGGCAACTTTTGCTTACCATCAAAATTTTTCAATTTTGCTATTCGATATAATTTCTAAAAATAATCTTTGTACCCCATACAATACTTTGTGCTGACATCTGCAGAAATATCATATCATTACCTTAGACAAAAAATGGCAAAAAATTAAGCCGCCTCAGTTTATTCACTCCATGCCGCATTTTTCACAAACTCTATCATTTATTTGCTATAAACTTTTCAATATCTTATTTTAATTTATGTAAAACTCACATCTGTTATCTTGTAGTCGTTAAAGTACTCAACTCAATTTCAGGCGATATGTATCGATGTAAATTACATACAGTTTAAAAACTTTACTTCAATTTGGATACATTATCATTTACAATCATCTGATTTATGTATTTCAATCAAAACTATTATTCATCGGCTCAAGATAGAAGGGCGAGTACTCATCTCTACTCTGCTGCAAAATATTTACAGTACTTGGCAAAATGAATGGGATGGATTTGAATGGAATTGAAAACGAAATGGATGAACATAAATAACTGAGAGGGCGGAGGTGAGTGAATGAATGTTATTGGAATTTTAAGATGTAATCCTTCACACAATAATATATAGCAAATTTGCCGTACACATGAATGTTTGCCGCACCGAAGTGTGTTTTTTGGTATTGTCAAGTGGGGAAGAAGAAGATCTTGGGAGGCCTTGTGGTAGGCAAAATAACTATTAGCTACTCCGGTTTGTTTTTTTTTTTATAAAAATTCAACTTTATTATAAAACCATGTTTACAAATGATTCATTGCAAGGATTGCTCATCGCTAGCTAAAAATTTTTCCCATCTTTCTGGCAAAGTTCGAATTCCGTCCCGGCAAAACTATTCATCTTTTGAGGCTATCCGCAAACGTAGCCATTCCTTGATATCGTCATATGAGTGGAATTGCTGGTCAGCCAGACCGTGTGCCATCGACCGGAACAAGTAATAATCGGATGGCACAATACCTGGAGAATATAGTGGATGAATGCCTAAAGCTATGTTCAATCGCATTAATTAAAGTCGATACCGATCCCCAGTGATAGTTTCGCTTGGTTTCAGCAGCTCGTAGTAAATAGTAACGACTTATTGCCACCGAATACAGAGGATGAACTTTGCAGCGTGAACATTCGGCCAAGGTGATGACGTAGAATAATAACCAGGCAGCCGCCATGGCTTTATCTTTAGATTGCTGTAATGAGTGCATTTTTTAACACCCGCTACAATACAAAGAATAAAGCCCTTTCTTTTTTGTCGCTAAAGCAGTTGGTCATAGGCGAAAAAACGACGTTCAACATCCCTTG
>JAHXMU010000173.1:61085-100305 GCA_019455685.1 Philornis downsi
AGCAACGGAACCAATCTCGACACGTTGTTTCACTTAAAGCAGCACCTCCGTAAACGTTCTGAAGCTTTCGACGAGCTTCAGTCGCCGTTTTCTTCGATAAAATGAAGAAAATCAACACTTCCCTTATATGAAAATTATTTGGCACAAAATCATACATATTCGCACAGCTAAAACAATATGACGTCAAAGGAAAATCACTATTATGTCGGGGCGGTATGTTTACCATAAGCCTATGCTTGGTTCATGACGTTTAGGTTATGGCAGAATCGGCTAGCCCTTACAGCTGGCGCCATCTATTGGCATACAGCAGGAAATTAGTTCTGCTCCAAATACAAAAACTTTTTATTTTATTGCTCCGTAAACGTTTTGAAGCTTTCGATGAGATTCAGCCGCCGTTTTCTTCGATGAAAGGAGGAAAATCAATAATTCCGGCATATAAAGGTTATTTGACACAAAATCATATATATTCGCACAGCTAAAACAATATGACGTCAAAAGAAAATCACTATTGTGTCGGGGCGGTATATTTACCATATGCCTTAGCTTGGTTCATGATGTTTAGGTTATGGCAGAGTCGACTAGTCCTTACAGCTGGCGCCATCTATTGGCAAACGACGGGAACTTAGTTGCTCACCAAATACAAAAACTTTTTACTGCTAAATTGTCACAACTGTTCTGTATACTAAACCAAAGTTTGAGCACGGTTTGTCATTTGGTTTATTTACAATGCTTAATATTGTCAGATCATCTGAAATACGTTTTGAGATTTGTAAAATTTTATAAAAATATCGCACAAAGCGTTTGTCTCAAATTTTGAAATGCCAATGAAATTTCACGTGTCGCATAGCTGAAATGACTGACTAACGATGACTCAACTTTACTAAAACTTAGCGTATGGGAGTGCTGCAGTGTAACCAAAAGAAGTTGGTATGGAATGAAAAATTTCGGTCATGAAAGTCCTCAATTGAAGTTAACATCAATAAAGTAAAGGAAATGATGACTGAAAATCCCTATTTGAAAGATACAGACAGTAAATTTTCTATTGTTCGAATTAAAGTTAAAATAAATGTGTAAAATACTATCTTACATTTTTGTTTTGGTATAAAACGATTTTTCGGTCAAAACAACTGTACCATTTTAGAACGGGTTACTCCCTAAATTGCCAAGCAAACGCATCAACAAACTTGTGAATAGTGAATACCAACTAAGTCGAAAAGGAAAAACCGAAAATCATGTAAAATTCAACTAAAAGTCACTGTAGTGTTGACTATATATATATGTTTTTTTTTTTTTGATTATATCAGCGTGCTGTACTCGGAATTCATGCCTGTAATCAGATGATAAAAAAGAACCTTATGTGGGCTTTCTAAAATCGAATTAAATTCGTCAAAAAGACTAGAATTGCGGTACAAAATTCATGGATTTTTCAACACGATAAGGCATCATCCCTCAAGACTGTTATTATCAGCGAATTTCGGGCCAAAAACGCAATAAATATCATCGAACATCCACCATATTCGACTAATATGGCTCCGGCTGACTATTTTCTCTTTCCAGAACTCAAAATATCACTTCATGGCACTTGTTTTCAGTCGATAGAAAAACACAAACACAACAAAAACTCGCGAGGAGAACTGAACTCTTTTTCCAAAATTCGTTTTGAATTTTTTTTCTTTGATGATTGGATAGTTCTTTGGCAAAAGTGAATTATTTCAGAAAGGTCTACTTGGAAAGGCATACAACAAAATGTCAGTAAATAATAAATATTTGGTATTTTATTGACCAATTCCCGATGCTTTTTTGACAGGAAGTATGTAGACGTATTTTAGAATCAGCAAATAGTGGAAATAAGAAATGAACGACTATCAAAACTTTGTGACCCCTTTTGGCGCCATGGTTAGTAGAAGCGACTGTCGTTTGCATAATCGCGAGTTCAACCCGGTGCTCATCTCGCTGTATCTGACGAACACTTCGAGTAGTCGAGTAATCGACAGGTCTGGCAAATGCTTCCCAAACTGTGACGTTCGAAAGTGTCGCTAAACTCTAAATCCCGTTGAATGAATATAAAAATGCGAGGGCGATCTGACATATAAATGGTGCCACTAGTTTGAAAAAATATTTTCATAGAAAGTGGCATCCTTAAGTTGCGAGGCGCCACATTGTTTAGTATTTGTATTTGAACTGTCAAAAGTAAACGGTCTCAATGAATTTGTTACAAAGGAAAAAAATTGGTCATCGATATGAAATTCAATATTTTCATTTGAAAGGTCTCAGTCCAACCACTATTACATCCGAGCTAAATTTTACTCTAGGGTGAGTCTGCTCTTTTGTTTACGACAGTAAAATATTAAATAGCAGAGTTTAAACGAATATGTACGAGCTGCCAAGACGATTATCGTAGTGGTCGACCAACTGAGATATTCACGTCAGACACGATTAAAAAAATCCACAAAATGATATTGAATGATCTAAAGATCGGCTAAAGGTGTGTGAGCTAACTCAAATGTTAGGCAATTCAAAAAGTGTTATACATTGTAATTTGATCGGAGATTTGAAGATGAGGAAGCTGTGAGCAAAACGGGTGCCGCGCTTGCTTTCAGTAGAACAAAAACGGCATCGAGAAGGTGTTTCAGTACAGTTTGGTTAGTTTGGCAATGTTTCACCGTAATGAAGCCGAATTTTTGCGTCGGTTTATGTCATGGGTGAGACACAGGTCCACCACTATACACCTGGGATAAAGGAACAATCAAAACAGTAGACTGGTATGGGAAAATCGTGTACAGAAAAGGTTGATGAATGACCGAAAGCTGAAACAGGAGTAGAAGCAGCTATTGCCGCAGGTGATCAAGAGGAAAAATGAGTTTTTGGTCTCCTAGTTATAGCTGCTAGTACTATTAAACTACCAATAATTATTATCTCCTTAGTTGTACTTATTAATTATAAATAAAAAATATAATTTCAACTTCCTTCTGCAAACAAGGTCATGGCGTCTGTTTTTTTACAATACTTATGGGATTATTTTTATTGCTTTTCTTCAGAAAGGAAAACCCATCAAAAGGAGAATATTATGTTAATGTATTGCAGCGTTTAGGTGATGAAATTATGGAAAAAGGCCGCATATGACGAAAGGGAAAATGTTGTTTCATCAAGACAATGCTCCAGTTCACACATTTACTATTGCGATAGCCAAAATTAATAAATTAAAGTTCGAATTGCTTCATCTTGTGACTTATTCGCCAGAATAAGCTCTTTTGAATTAATGAATTAAAATTCGAATTGCTTCATCTTGCGACTTGTTCGCCAGGTTTAGCTTCCTCAGATTGTTTTCTATTTTCAAACTTGAAAAAATTGTTCGGTGGTAAAAGATTTGCCAACAATGAAGAAGTGCAATCTGCGGTTGATGGCTATTTAAAGAACTTTGACAGTTCTTACTACGAACAGGGCATAGAAGCTATTGAATATCGCTGGAAAAAGATTTTTCGAGCCAAAATGAGATTATATTGAAAGATAAACAACATTTTCTCAACTTTTTTGTGTCTTTTTTGTTAGGTTGTCAAGTTTTGAGACGGCCCTCGTAGAATGCGTGGTAAGGTCACTGAATGAGAGAATCTTTCGCATATCTCATTCATGGGATGCAAACATATTCGTTTACTTTTTTTGTCGTCAAATCCCAATGAAAACCTACAAGACGGCCTTTTCGAGGAAGGCCTCCAAATTTTCCAAATAGTACATTAAAGTACATTAATATCATGAACTGGCACACTTACAAGTACACCAGGGAAGAGATGCAACCAGTAATTTGTTTTGTTATTAGGATCAATGTGGTAAAACGTATTGCTCAATGCTAATGTAAATACCGATACCGGAATGGATGATGCTTCAGTAGCAAAAGTAAATGCTGCTGATGGAGACTTGTGTGAGTTTTCTTAAAACCATTACTTGCCATGTTGATGCTGTTGATGTATACGAAAATTTTTCAATTACACACAATAAATAAAACAACTCCTTGTATAATTTTTCAATGTCAATTTTTCAATTTGTAATCTAAACCATGTGCATAGAAATTGATGAACAAGAAAATGAAAACATACAATATTCAAGTAGGAAAATAATAAATATAGACATGTGTATTGTATATATAATGTTATATGTTTCTATTATATATTTCTTCTTCACATGTGCTGGGTTGGGCAGAAGGCTGGGGAATTGTAGTTTCAGCAAAATGTGTACTAGGGTGGGTCTAAAAACACGGTTGAGGCAGTCATCTTGTACGATTGAAGATTAATCGAAGACGATTCCAGAAATATCAAAACATTTTTTTAGCAACGCTTTCAAATGGCGCTATTTCTATTTTTATTTATTTATTTTTTTTTTTTATATATATTGCACTGTTATCTGAAGTCAAACATTTTTAGATTTTCTGATATGATATGATATTTCAATAATTATGGCCATTAGATTAGCGCAAGTTATATCTTTACTACAAACTTTTGGCTCTTAATCTTTTTTTACTTTTCAATTCATTTCATTTATTTAGGTCTATGGACATATAAATCCTAACAAACTAAGAATAGACATAACATATTTCAAAAAAGTTATGCAAATACGTACATTATTCTATTTTAAATATCTAAAACAGGAACAGTTTAAAGTTACTTTTAGACATACAAAACTATAGGTGTTGAATTGTTCATTTCTTGCAATCCCATTTAGGATATTGAATTCAACAAATACCCGATTCAAAGAACTATGTTGGGCATAATTTGTGGAAAAGAGTGTTACAATAAATATATCCATATCTGAGTGATCTCGGCGGAACATAAAACGGTATAAGCAACAACAATTCAGAACAATCAATTATACCAGCTAATACATCGAATACAAATAACAAGGTATGATAAATACAACGATATTGCAATGGCTGTAAGCCTAGTAACCAGCATCTGGAAATGAAGGGTGTCCCAACAAGAACGCAAGATTTAAATTTGGCGCCATTCGAAGTGTCATTGTTTGATATTCGAACAATAGTTATTGTTTGCTAGTAGAAGGTACGAGGTTAGTAAAAATGCAGCGCTACACGAATGAACAACGCATTCTCATTGTGAAATTGTTTTACCAAAATGGTGAAAGTTTTGCGGTTACAGTTCGCAAATTGCGATCAATTTGGGTTCACAACAATGCTCCAAAAGAATCAACTGTAAAGAGATTAATGGATAAATTTGCCAAAACTGGGTCTGTTAGTGATGTAAAGACAACAGCGCGCCTTCGACCAGGTCGATCGACCGAAAATGTCGCAGCTGTACGTGATGATGTCGCTCAAACTCCATCCAGCTCAATTCAACGCCGAACAAATTGGTGGCTCCAAATTCACTATGCAGCGAATTTTGACGAAAGATTTGCATCTTCATGGACACAAAGTTCAATTGACTCAGGAACTGAAACCAGCTGATCATGGACAGCGAAGGGAGTTCGTTAATTGGGTATTGGAGAGACAACATGAAAATGCTGATTTTGCCGATAAAATCATCTTCAGTGACGAGGCCCATTTCCATCTTGATGACTTCGTCAATAGGCAGAATTGTCGCATTTGGGGTGAGGAAAATCCTAGAGTGAATCACGAGAGGCGCATGCATCCTCAACGTGTCACTGTGTGGTGTGGATTTTGGGCTGGAGGAATTATTGGACCTTTTTTTTATGAAAATGAGGCATGTCAAGCGCAAACAGTCAATGGTGTTCTGTAACGTGAAATGATAACCAGTTTTTTCGTGCCTAGAATTGAAGAAATGAATGTGGGGCGCATGTGGTTCCAACAAGACGGCGCCACATATCATACAGCCAGAGGAACAATTCAATTGCTGCATCAGTCAGTCCCTTTATAGGGAGGCACAAAATCACCAAAGTTAATTGAGGAAAGAGCAAATTTCAGAAAGACTCGCTGAATTCTTTCCATTCGTGATATATTGACTTGGCAAAGGGGACTCCAAACAATAGAGGTATATTTTAACTTTAATCTTACATAGGAAGTACACACTATTTGTAAAGTATGTGGATCAGTGAATTCGGAACAAGTTCTTTTATATAAACTAGTATAGAATAAGCTTTAGGGATAACATAATTTTCCTATATAAGCGAGGTAAAAGCCAGGGCCGCATCAAAAGCAACACCTAAATCCATTTTACTTTCAGAAGTGAGGAGCCTGCAATCACCAATTTTGAAAACCAGTTGAATCGGATTACGAGACCTTGAAAATAAAATATGGACACATTTTGATAGATTTAATGGACGTTTATTTAGGGAACACCAGTCAAGAAGGTTATCTAAATCGTTCTGAAGATCTAGAGCCTCAGAAATATTTGAAATTTTGTGATACATTTCTAAGTCATCTGCATATAAAAGAAAATTTATTTTTTTTAAACAGTTAGAAATATCATTTATAAATAAATTAAACAACAAAGGTTCCAAAATACTACCCTGCGGAACCACAACCATAACTACTGATAATGACTTTGCACATTCTATTTGATAAATGTGATTGGGAATGGAATCCCATAGATTGCAACTTAGCACAAAATATACTATGAGATACTTTATCAAATGCTTTGGCGAAATCGGTGTAAACTGTTTCAACTTGATGTCCAAATTCAAATGATGAAATACAGTATTCTGTGGAAATGGTTAAATTTGTTGTGGCAGATCTACCTGGATAAAATTCATGCTGAGATGGTGATATAATCGATTTTGCAAGAAAAGATAAGTTTTTATAAATCATATACTTTATAAACATTTATTAGTTTGGAAATCGGTCCATAACACGCAACATCATTCCTCTTGCCATCTTTAAAAATTGGTGCTATGGACGCCGACTTCCTTCTATCATACAGTTGCCTTCCTTTAATGAAGAATTCAAAATATGTTTAATAACAAAAGTTAGTGACGAAGCACATTTCTTTAGTAGATAAACACAAATCCCGTCAAAATTCGATTTATAGCTGGTTTTTAAGTGCATAATTCCGTTGTACACCTCATCTTCAGTGAATTCTAGGACACCAATGCCTAGCATGTCAAACAAATTTGAGTATCTAATTGTATAAGCCGATGAAGGTATAACATTTGATTTTAAAAATTAGCAAACAAGTTAACAGAATCACTGCATGACCTTGATACAACATCACCAAATATCATGTTTGAGGGAATTTCTGAAATTCCGAATATCTTTTCGAATTAACAAAATGCCAGAACGACTTAGGGTTATTTTTAATTTTATTCTGTTTTTGCAACAAAAATTGTTTATACAAAAATTTATTTAAGAAATTAAATTCTCTCTGATAATATAAAAATTTTTCATGGCTTTTCAAATTTCCAGATTCAGTAAACTTTTTATGAAATTTGTTGAGTAGATTTTTAAGTTTTTTAAGGCCTCTAGTATACCATGAGCTCTTCAACCGAATACTGTTTCTACAAAACTCCAAAACTGTATCCAACTAATAATTATAATAATCAGAAGAAGTTTTACTCGAAAAAAATGTCTACCCAATCAACACCTGAAAATTAAGAGTTTAACGCGTCAAAATTACAACATTTAAAGTTAAAATTAAAAGTATCAGTACTTGCTGAATTATCAAAAAACTGATAAGATTCTAATTCAATTCAATAATTGTAGGAATGTGATGAATGTTCGATGCAGAGATTGCAAATAAACATTCAAATAAATTAAATGTGCAAAAAGAGAAATAATTTGTTACAGATATAATTAATTTGAAGCAAACTTAAGTAAAGTAAACTGTCAAAAAAATTAATTTCAAAACTTTTATTAACGTTATAAGGAAGTAAATTGTCATCATTATTATCAATACGCAACCAAACAATATTTTTAAATTGAAATCTCCTAAAACGCAAATACGAGCATTTACTGCCAAATTTGGTTCCAATTCAATAATATTGAATAGATGGGTATCGTACATTTCTTCACTACTAGTTTTGGGATATATGAGACACACAAACACACTGCAGGACTGCAACCAGAAATATATGCTGTCAACTATTGAATCTGTGACAAAATTGAAAAGACAAATAGAAGTAGATCCACAGGATAATTACAACTATTTTAGAACTCTTCGGTATCATTATAATTCATTTATATTTCAAGTAATATCAGCAAACCAAGTACACGACACGATAATGCAGATTAATGAGCATAAGAGCCCTGGTAGCGATAACATTACGGCAAAAGCAATTGTGGAATGTGCTATTATGCTTACTCCTGTATTAATTGAAATATTTAACAGTTGTATAACTGCATCAATATATCCGCAGATTCTTAAAGTACATAAGGTCGTGCCAATACCTATGGGAATTAATCCGAATTCTGTTGATAAGTTCAGACCAATAGCAGTGCTATCGGTTGTGGACAAAGTATTTAAAAAAATTATACATTCTCAGCTTGCGGCATACCTTGATAATGAAAAACTCTTGTTTGGAAACCAATATGGATGCGGTACAGAAGAAGCAGTGGTTAGTGTTATTAATTACATATGTGACGGCTTAGATACAGGATTTTCTGCAGTTGGTGGAATTTTCTACGATTTTACTAAGGCTTGTGATCTTGTGGATCACTCAATATTGTGCCAAAAGTTGTCGTATTACGGAATCAGAAGCAAAGAATTAGCATTATTTAAAAACTATTTGGAGAATCAGAAGCTGTATGTGATTGTAAACAAAGAAAAAAGTTCTATACTTCCCGTTGTACACGGTGTTCCACAAGGCAGCGTTTTGGGCCCTCTGTTATTTAAATTGTATATCAACGACATTAATAATCTGCAGCTTCATGGAAAACTTTTTATGTATGCCGATGACTTGTGTTTGTTTTATCCGTACAAGGAAAATTTAGTTCTGAAAATAAACGTTGAACGTGATGCAGAATTGATAACGGAATTTGCTCGTTTAAATAAATTAATGTTGAACGCAAACAAAACCAAATTTATACGATTTAAACCGCAATCGCACAGGAATCATAACGATTGTTCAATTTTTGTAAATGGGCAGGAAATTGCACAAGTTGAAACCATACAGTATTTGAGAATTAAAATACAAAGTAATTTATCATGAAATCAACATATAAGCCATATAAAAACCAAAGTAGCACCAGCTCTTGGTATTTTATATAAATTCAAAAACACTATTAATAAGAACACTAAGAACACTAAATGTCATATTTCAAGCACTAATTAAAATTCATTTGAATTACCTAGCTATTATATACGGACACAGGAAAAACGCCGAATTAAAATCCCTCCAAGTCATGCAAAACAAAGCCCTGAAAATTATTTCTAATTTACCAATAACATACTCCACTTTACCGCTGTACAAAAATGTGGCTAAGAATGTTTTACCAATACATGGACTGCATAAAAATCACCCTTAAGTTTATGTTTTTAAAGCTATTCATAACATGGGACATCACACGATTTCTTTTCGAAGAGTTGGTCATACATTCAACACCCGATACCAATAGTGATATATATCCAGTCAGATGCCGGTTGGAGAAAACAAAGCAGAGAATTGAGTACTTGG
Organism: Philornis downsi; assembly: GCA_019455685.1. Classification (NCBI taxonomy): domain Eukaryota; kingdom Metazoa; phylum Arthropoda; class Insecta; order Diptera; family Muscidae; genus Philornis; species Philornis downsi. The sequence goes on from JAHXMU010000173.1 coordinate 70,656, forward strand.
GTAGCATTGAATACATTAAATTACCGCATATACCTAGTCCTGCCATATGTTCTGTTACACAATTTCCAGCGCTTATCGTTCAAAACTTCTTACGGGAATAGAACCGTTAACTTTTTTTCAGAACACATGCACTGATTAGTGTAGAATACTAGTCAGTTTGGTTTCAGTTTGCAATCTATTGACATGGAGTGGGGCGTTAAAGGGAATGGAGTCGGCGTAGTAGCGTTGCATAAGTGCGGAAAGAGTGCTGGCCAAATTTTCGAGTTGCTAAAACCACTCGGAATATCAAGAATGTTCGTTTATCGTGCTATTGCGCGCTTCGGCGAATTGTCTGGAGTAGAAGACAGGCAAAAAAGTGGTCGCCCGCGCGTTGTCCGTACGAGTGCGGTAGTAAAGGCAGTGCGTGAAAGAATTCAGAGAAATCCCCTTAGAAAGCAGGAAATCATGTCCAAGGAATTGGATATATCAGCCAGATCCATGTCTAGGCTGATTCGGGATGATCTGCATATGAAAGCCTATCGTCGGTCCACGGGGCATCTTCTAACTCCTCAGCTAAAAAAAAAAAATTAGGCTGGAAAGATGAAAGCGACTTTTGCAGTGGCACGCGGACAATGGCCATGAAAACATTCTGTTTACGGATGAGAAAATTTTTACCGTGGAAGAAGTTTTCAATAAACAAAATGACAAGATTTATGCCACTTCATCTAAGGAAGCGAAAAAAGTTGTTCCAAGGGTTCAACGTGGCCATCATCCCTCTTCCGTAATGGTTTGGTGGGGGGTCTCCCACCATGGTGTCACATCCCTCCATTTCTGTGAAAAGGGCGTAAAAACTGGTGCAAAGGTTTACTAAAAAGATGTGTTAGAGGGTGTTGTGAAGGGTTTGACCAATACCCTTTTCAATGGACGTAGATGGATCTTCCAACAGGACTCTGCTCCTGCGCACAAAGCTAAAACCACGCAGGAGTGGCTCACAGTCAATATTCCTGGCTTTATAGCAGCAGAAGATTGGCCATCAGGGAGTCCAGATCTCAATCCACTGGATTATGCTTTGTGGTCAGAATCGGAGAATATGGCTTGCAAGACTCCCCACAGAAATTTGGGAAGCCTTAAAACATCATTAACCAGACCAGCGTCCTCGATCTCCATGGAAATCGTACGTGCGGCTATAGCCCAATGGCCCCACCGTTTGAAAGCTTGTGTTAAAGCAAAAGGAGGCCATTTCGAGCGAATACAATTTTTTTTAATAACCAATATTGTCTTCTAATAGATGAAATAAACAAAATCCATATTGTACTCAAATATGAATTTTGTTTTTTTTTTATCGCGTTTTATATTTGTAAAAGAACATATGGCAGGACTATGTAATAAAAGATTTGCAGTCGATTTCCCTCTTTAAAAAAAACACTGAAACAATACTTGTTTGATAATATTGAGATGCTTTTTATATAACTGAAAAAATTTTTTTTTCTTTTTTTATAAAAAACAAAAATATTTTTATAATACATTGCATTCCATAACGATTTACAAAAAAAAAACATTATTATTGTTGATTATTCTATGTAAGTTAACTGTTGAATTGTTGCTAGCTAGTCTCAATAATGCCCTAGAGGCACTGAGGCAAATTTATATTGTAGTTGTTTACTAGAAAATTGTTAAAAGTAATAATAATAAAAAAAAAACTATTCAAGAAGGCTATTCAAGAAGGCTATGATATCAGAATTAGGGAATAATTATAACTATTATTTACTGCTGGTTGCACGCCACCACTTCTGTCCTTTCTAATTAAAAAATTCGGCATCAAAGAAATCAGATATGAGCCATGTTTCCACTAGGACAACGACATCAAATTCAGCCTGACATGAAAAGTCGTAAATTATTTTAAATTTGATACGAATTCCAGATACATTTTGATAATATAATGACAATCTTCTATTACAAGCTAACGATGCTCTCCTGACGCCAGTTTTTTCCGAAAATGTATGAATGGACGCAATTTTTGTGCTTGGCTTTTTTTTTTTAAACAAATCTGTATTCATTGTTTAGGTGGCGACTAAAATAGACATATCTGTCTATTATACGCCGCACGTAGAAAATAATTCCAGACTTTGTCGAATCATTGACTGAAAATGTTGTGACAATGTGATTCCAATCATTAATTTCTTCCTTTGGTCTAGCTGTATAAATACTGGCAATACATAAACATTTCTTTTATAATACAAATTTCAAAACTCATGTTTTCATACCTAATACTAGTGCAGAATCTCTTTACAGTCCTTCGATGTGAAATTTATATATATTTATACAGTGCTAATATATGTGATAGCTTTTAAGTTGAACAACATCTGAGACCAATTCTTCATTATTATTTTATCAATACATTAATAACGTTTATAAAGAATTTCTCCTCTATTACTTTAAGCTCTGCAATCTGTTTGCAAGTTGGTCCCTTAATAACAATTCCTCTCTCTCTCGCTCTCTCTATATGATGTTACAAGTAAACTCTATTAAAAAGTCATAAACTCTAAGACTACAGCTGGAAAGAACTGTGGGTAAACAAACAAATATCCAAATCTAAGTTCAAATAAACGCCACCAAGGTAAAGAGTTGAAGTGCAATAAATGTACCCGAGGAGTATAGCCTGCTTGCTCCGTTTATTATCTTTCAACATTCAACACGCTTAATGTTCTACACCTCAGCCAGAGCTCCACTACCCTAAGCACCCCATCAGACAGACACATCGCTGTCATTCCATCTCATAAAGTTGTGTTTGAAAATAGCGACACCAACAATTCCGGAACTGATGATGGTGGTGCTGGTACTGGTAATGATGAGAATGATGATGCCGCCGCCACCGCCACCATTGATGATGATGAGAAGGAGTATCATTGCAGACAAACAAATACAAAAGGAAGGTTTTAAGAGTTGGACGGACAGTCAGACTGACGGGCATTTAGATAGATATATGAGTGAATGTGCTAAGAATTTGTTCAGATGTTGATGATAATAAAAGTGATATTTTTTATGAGTTCCAGAAAACAGAAACGAGCAGTGACAAAGACCACAGCAATGGTGTAAAGTTATTGCAAGTAAGGGTGACGGGCAATGCTAAAGAGTTAAAATGTTTATACATATAGCCAGATTACGATACATTAGGGAGCTATTTTCAAGTACCAGCATAGCAATAACACAAATAAGAATTTATTCAACAGAAAGATGAACGTGTGTGAGTGTAGGAACCCAGAAAACGTTTTGGGTAGAGCAAACTTTGTTGTGGACAAGAATACTTAATATCCATAATAATGTACTAGTGCTGGAATTATGTTGGACAATATTTTGATTCGTTTGGCAGGTTTAGCTGTTTACATAAAATCTGTTCTCTGATTTTGATCTTTAAATTTTTTCCTTTAAATCGAAAAAATATCGGCCAAAATTGCCAAACACCAGGATACATGCATATTTGAGTGCTTTTTTTTCACAACTTTTCTTTATATTTTAGGCGATTTATTTGTAGTTTCTTATAGAATGTCCTTTTTTGCAACTGCCAAAATATAAGGCGTTTTTAATTGATCTCGAGACTTCAAATAATCCCAAGATAAACAAGTATAACACAGCCAAATCGAACGATAGGATGAATTTTATTACACCACCCTGTATAAGTTTAAATTTGTGAAACAAATTTCCTGATTTCTCAGATTAAGTTTGGAAATTCTTAATTCAATTCATTCTCATTCATTTTTCACTTACTATTTTTCCAACATCAAATACAGAGTGTCTGAGGAATGTTGCTAAATTGAATTTGCTTCAAATCTCAAATAACTAATTTATATAAATAATCAATATAAATTATTTTTTCTTTATACTTATGGAAAATAATACATTTGTTATACCTTTGCCAGGAGTAATGAGGTTACACACCATTTGATAAAATAAAAAATGGAACACCCAGGAGTCAGGTTCAAACATCTTCTCGCCAACTGTATGTCATGACTTTTTAAGTTGATTAAGCTATATCTATCCGAGAGGCTAGCTAGCTTGTAGAAACGATAACAGACTTAAATGTTCATCAAACTTTTTAGAACTTGGCGCACATAAATATTTTCCCAATGTAAATGGGCCGTATCTGGCAACTTCTATACGAATTGACTTATTTTAGAAGTTCAGTTCCTTATTCATATACTGCAGTAATCCAGATTTTTGCCTTTTTCATTGACTTACAATTAATCATCTGTGAAACTTGAAAAAAATGAACAAGGAACCTGGTTATCCTTTTAATAGCTCCCTAACAAATGTTCGAATTGACCCACATCTTTTTAACTCCACATCTCTCAAGCGGTTACACTGAATTCAGTTAAATTTGGCACACATCAGGTGTAGAATTATTTACATTTAAAGAAATTTTTCTAAAGGCTGGCATATTTCAGAGTGCTGGCATTGAAAAATTAGGTTTTCTAACAAAAAAATTAGTTAAGCCAATAAGGGTTGTCCATTTTTCGTTTTCAAGTAAAGTTAAATAAAACACACAAAAAGCTATGGTTTCGATTAAACTTTTATGCTATTATAATGCTTGGATCTTACCATTATGTACGAAATACTATGGCATTTAAATGACCGCCTCTGGATTGATTGCAGCAGCGGATCCTTTTGAGGTTCCTCCAACGTCGTTTTTGAAAAAATACGGCCCAATGACAGCTCCAGACCTTAATAAAAACCAAACAGTTATTTTCCCCGAATGCAATGGCTTTTCCACAATCACTTTTAAATTGTTCGAGCTCCATTTGTGACAATTTTGCCGAGTGAGAAATGAGCTTCATCGCTGAAGAAGATTTTGTTCGATTGAAAGCTCACGTTTGAATCACCATTTTTGTAGTAACTTTTAGCCATTTTAACGCGTTGTTCGGATGTTAAACGATCCATATTCGTAAATGGCAAACCTTTCACTAAATAAATAACACTTCACATGACAGGTATTTAATAGCTAACTGACTACCTTGCCTGGTCGGCAGTTTTGAAAGCACTAAATGAATAATCTTAATAATGAATGAAAAAAAAAGAAAAGGGAGTTTTCAACATATTTTGGCCTTGCCGAATATTTGCCACTCTATTCAATTGCTTTGTTTTTAAAATTGACTCTAAGGAATGTTATGATATTGAAATAGTTCGTTTTCCCAATGAAATATTGGATGACATGTACGAGTATTAGCTCTATTTTTCATCAATCTTTAGTTTAAGTTTAAGAAAATGTCGAAGAATTCTAATTTTTCCTAAAAAGATGAGATTTTTTCTTTAAACCACAATTAGTGTTCCCATCACAAATGTATCGTACCTACATAAATTGAGTAGTTCAATGAGATATCAGCCAATTACCACTTTTGTAGTTAATCAACGAATATACAGGGTGGCGCACGAATTGTGCTACAAACACAATGGCAATGTCAATGGGGGCCATTATTTAAAGACGTTGAAGTTGCTTTTTTTTTATTCACAACTACGCCGAAGATGCATTTGTTTCAACAGCATTTGGTTGCATCAAGATTTGTGCCATTGCACAAATAGCCAGACCGGTTGTGGCAGGGCTCCAATGAAAATTATCTAACAAATTAATATCCAGAAACTCCACTTTCCGCTGGCTGTTCAGGGTCACCTGATCAGACTGCACCAGACTTTCTCTTTAGGGGGGTTATGTCAAGCTAGAGCTGTACAAAATGAAACCAAGGAATTTGACTGAATTCAAACAACCCATTAAAGCCATAATTCAGGTGATGCCAACTTCAACCCTTCAGACGGCAATGAATAATTTTCTGGTCAGTTGTCGCATATATGTGAATGATCATAGAGTTTATTTACGGTCTGTCTTCTTCAAAGCCAATTGGTTATATAAAATAAAATTGAATTTTATATACAATAAAAAAAAGGAAATAAATGAAATTCATTGATTACAAAAAAAAGTTATTTGAATTTCTTATTGTATTGCAATTGGTGCACCACCGTGTATGCAGAGAACTCTTGAAAAGTAAAGTTTCACCCCATGTGGGTGTGATTCTTCTTGATACGAATTTTTCTTAGTGAACTAATTTTGTGACTTGAGACACTCGCCCTTCAAAGCGTATTGAACAATGCAGTATGAAATGCTGAATGGGTACTATTGTATTGGTACTAATACATCCCAATTTTTGTGAATTTTTCAATAAATGCACTTACAGTTTGCGTGTACATGAGTCGAAATGATCTCGTATCGAGCAATGCTGCTTTAAATCAATAAATAAGTTTTAAAATTGTAAAAAAAAACAAAGGTGAGTTAAGTTCTTATGTGGAAAATTTCTTCTTTAGTGGGGAAATTGTTTCCATTTGTAAGAAATGGGGTCCAAAACTTCGTAGAAGATGTCTCTCTACTTATTACCGAACAAGTGGGCATATCGAAAGCTGTACATTTTTATGCATAAAATGCCAAATTAGCCTTTTTTTAAGTAAAAACTCGTATTTTTTTAATGTTGTTTAATAAACAAATCCATTAGGTTAGGTGGTTTCTTATGAATGTATATAATTTAGAGATAAACCCTGTCTATCACTAGTAATTATAACTTGTAAATTGCGAAACTGTTACCAATGCGTTGAAGGGAAACATTTTTTAGTTCTTGTTTGAACAATGTTTAAGCTTAATGAACCGATTTGAATACATTGAATGTAATTTCAACTGTATTCTGCAAATGTCGATGGGATGTATTTGTGGAAAATTTTAGCACTCAATCTGAAATAGTCCGATTTCTATCGTATTTTCAACAAAAGCACTCAGACGGACTTATGGACAGATTTTTACAACGATCCACAAAATATAGTTTTTATGGGTTTTCAATTCAGTTTTTCTTGTTAGAGAAAACAATTCCTCAAAGGAGGCTGCAGAAATAACCTTACCCAAAATGCTATTAAGAAATCAAGTAAGACATTAACTATCTGACAAATTGCTGAGCACTTTTAAGGTTCTAAGTAGTAAAAATTTTACCAAGATATTAATCTTACCTCAAAATTTTCACTGGTGTCTGAACGACATAATAGACATGTAAGAACATACATATATTAAATTAAAAGGGTTAGATGCATACAATATCTCTTTCTACTTGCGGTATGATGTAATGGAATTTTTATTTATGCCATTTCCAAAGAAAAGCGCAAAAAGCACAAATCACAGGAGAGTTTTTAATAACGTCACACCATGAATAAGCACTTTGGGTCAAAGACAACACATCCCATTGGTGGCGTCAACCACCACGACGACAAGAGCAAAGGAATGAAACCTTTTATTATCAGAGTCCGTGTAGATGACGATGAGGTTACAGACAGGGAGCCACAGATACCATGAATTTATTATACACGTATTGTGGGCCAAAGCATCTAACTTGGCCATTTGGATTTTATTCCTATAGCGCCGCAAGAAGGGTTTGTTTCGTTTGTTTGTTTTGTTTATTATTATTATTATTATCTTTGTATTATTTTACCATAAATAATAATCATGACAATTTTCAGAACAAAGGTCATTTATATCTAAACAAACATAAAGGCGAAGAAGCGAAGCGTAAGAATGAAATCATATTTTATCAAGAGTCATCAGCAAGTTTTTTTTTTTTTTTTTTTTTTTTTTGTCAGATTGTCGGAAAGTTTTCAGGTAGAAACCTGTAATACATCATTGTCCCAATGAAATTGAAACTTGTGGGGTTATAATTCTTTAGCTTGTTTTATACTTCCTCCTTTGCAGGGATAGAGCAGAGGAGTTTCGTCATCTTCCGCTTGTGTTTTAATAGATGATTGGACGAAGGAGGGGAGTTGCTGTTAGTAGTTTATGGAATAAAGCAACTTGACTTAAGGGCATTATTTGTTGATTTTTGTGACTTTTATTGTGCAATAAGTGCACGATTTCGGTTGGCAAAAAAAAAAACAAAAAAATACTTTAAAATCAAAACGATCGCAGAGCAACTTTAGGTAACTTTTAAGAGCACCCTATATTTAGCATAATTATGTTGGTTCATAACGTTCATATTTACTGAGTGTGAAAATCTAAAGTTTAAGAGGCTTTTAAACGCAAATTCGATGAAGAGTAGTCAATTAAGTGCATGTTCAAAAAAAAGAATTGCCCTCACAATAGAAATCTCATTCCGATGGATTTGTATAAAAAATAGAATTAAGTGCTCAAAACACTTTAAATGTTGACAGTGGCATACGGTGAGAGTATTCTGAGTCAAAAAAATGTTTACAAGCTTTTCACAGAAGGTCGAGAATATGTGAATGACAACGCACGCTTTGGACGACCCAGCACATCAACAACCGATGAAAATGTTAAGAAAGTGATGAAAATTGCTATAGAGAATCGTCGAACCACAATTAGAGAAGTTGCTGAGGATGTCGGCATATCGATTGGCTCATGCTATGCAATCTTTTTGGATATTTTGGGCATGAAGCGTGTGGCTGCGAAGTTCATTCCAAAATCGCTGAATTTCGACAAAAAAAAAAAAAACCTCGCATGAGCATCGCTCAGGAATTGTTGAATGACGTCAACGATGATACAGATTTGCTTAAAAGGGTCATAAATGGTGAAGAATCATGGGTATATGGTTATGACATCGAAGCCAAAGCCTAATCATTCCAATGGAAGAGTCCAGGAGAGCCAACACCAAAGAAAGCATGCCAAGTTCGATCAAATATCAAGGTTTTACTCACTGTTTTCTTCGATTACCATGGCATAGTGCATTAAAAGTTCTTACCACAAAGTCGTACTGCAAATAAGGAGTATTACCTTAAAGTTATGCCTCTTTGGCTTGAAGCAATACCAAAAAAAACCGTAGGAATTGTGGAAAAAATTCATGACTTTTGCATCATGAAAATGCAGCTGTTCACTCATCGTTGCTTGTGAGAGATTATGTGGCCAAAGACAACACCATTGTCGTACCTCAGCCACAATATTCACCAGATTTGGCCGCCCTACGACTTTTTCCTGTTAAATAACTGTCAGCTGAAGTGTTATTTATTTAGTGAAAGGCTAGCCATCTACGAACATGGATCGTTTAACAACCGAGGACCGCGGGAAATAGTTGAAACTTACTATAAAGAAGTGATTCAAACGTGGGCTTTCAATAGAACACCTGTTTCTTTAGCGATGAAGCTCATTTCTCACTCAGTGGTTACACCAACCAGCAAAATTGTCGCATATGGGTCTCGAAGAACACAGAAGTAACTATGAAGAAGCCATTGCATCCGGAAAAAGTGTTTGTTTGGTGCGCATTATGGTCTGAAGGTGTCATTGGGCTACATTTTTTCGAAAATGATGCTAGAGGAACCTCCATATCTGCAGTCTATCTAGGGGCTGTCATTTAAACGACATTGCATTTTGTGTAAACGCTTTATGAGCGTTTAACTTCACCTTTGAAACCGAAAATGGATGACCTTAGCTCTACATTCGCTTTTGCACAAGTGGACATTCTCAGGAGAATATTCACTTTAATCTATCCTCAGTATACACCACTTAACTGCTAGCTTGTACGAGTATGTAATAGAAGCCTTACAATTATCTTCCTTTAGCGGCAAATCATACGAGAAAACTAACAGCAATCACCTTAATTTGTAGTTCAACTTTCCGCCAAATCTATGGCAAAGGAGGAGATCTACTCCAACATTCCAACAGCAATTCTCTATCTAGTAAAATATGTCCGACCTACAAATGCCGCAACAAAAGAGTCAATTGCAACTAATAACAGCCCAATAGAGCGACTATCTAAACAATAACTATCAAGCTAGCGACCAAAAGATACTTCAACAGATTTAATAATACAAAAATCACAGGCCCAGAGATAAGAGGAACATCAACGAAGCCATAAAAACAACTAACTACCAAAGAAACCAGGGACCAATAATGTACACAAGGTTTAACAGTAATTGATGAAGAAGTGAGACTGAAATTAAGCACCAAACCAGAGAAACCACAGAGAATCAAATATAATACATGAGTAAATGATTATGTGCAGATTATTTTGCTGATTACAGTCAGCAAAAACCATGACTTTCAAGTGAAGCTCATCATTTTTTATTTGCAATTTCTTACTTAAAGTACCACTGAATAACTTTTAACTTAAAAACTTGTCCTTTGCCAAGAAAATCATAACATTTTCAAGCATAACTACAACAATGGCAACATAGCTTTACCACGTTGCAACAACAACAGTCACACAGCAGTGATACCCATAAAATTTAGTGTTTCCACATTGTAGTTGCATTCGATATCGTTGAAATTGCCAGGCACTTTTTGTTGTTTGGAAGTTTAAGCCACAGTTTAAACTTGGCAATCCTTAGGTCTCTACCATCTGTGCCATAATATCATTGAAGGGACAGACATTTGATTTCAGTATTATTTTTTCTATATTACTCACGTTTTCCTTGGCAGCTTCATATATTTTATTTTTTTGTTATTTTAATTTTTGGCGGCATTATTGATAAGTTCTTAGCTGTTGTGTGGAAATGAAAAGGGGAAGAAGGCAAAAATGCCGAAAAGTAAATACTTGCAATGCTGAAATTCTAAACAATTATTTAACGATAACAAATGGTTTGTATATTTTGAAGTTCACATTTATAATTTATTATTATTAATGGCACAGTGTAATGTTAAATACTATGTGATTTAGGACTGCATGCGGTATCGATTACGAATTATGGAGCTGATCTTGAATTTCGACAAGAAGGCAGAAGACTGCAAAAAAATATTTACAAATGATGAAGTATAGGAATAGTTGAGTGGTAGTGATTATAGGGCTTTGGAACAGATACCAGTATTCTTATTTAATCTTTAAAATTATTCTGTAGCTCGTTGACTTCCCGGGAGAACGTAAAATTAAGAAATTTAATTAAGTAGTATTGAAGAAATTTTGGGAAATATATATAATTTAAATCAACCTCCATCAATGAGTACAAACTGGTACAGAAATTTCAGCAAGTTGAACTGTTTTATGTTATATATTATTAAAAAGATGCGGGAATTGTTCAACAAAACACAAAATACTTATTATTTATTTAAATTTATTGTATAATCTTCAAAGTAGGCACCTTCTTAAATCGTGCACTTACGAATATGCCAAGGAATTGTTCAATCGTCAAAACTATCTTCATTTTTCGCATTTTCTGGAAAAGACTTCAGATCTCGCAGTGTGTTCTCTTTGATCTCCTTAATCGACTGAAGTAAATTCGACAATAGTAGTTGAGTCTTTACCTGGAAATTACTTAACAATGATATGATTGTGAAATAATGCGTAATTCATGAGTTCTCTTTCCTCAATCTGACTTTTTCGATGAATTTGTTATCCCAAATGATGGTTGTTCCACAATATTAGTTGAGTTTTAAGTATTTTTTAAGTATTTACCTTGAAATTACTCCGCAATGATAGTCTTGTGAATTAGTGCGAAATTTAAGACTTTTCTTTCCTCAATCTGACATTTTTCGATGAATTTGTTCTCCCAAGCGATGGTTGCCCGACAATATTAGTTGAGTCTTTACCTGGAAATTGCTTCACAATGATAGGTTTGTGAAACAGTGCAAAATTTTATCTTTTCTTTCCTCAATCCGACTTTTTTCGATGAATTTTCTATCCCAATTGATGATTGCTTGAAATTACTCCGCAATGATAATCTTGTGAATTAGTGCGAAATTTGAGAGTTTTCTTTCCTCAATCTGACCTTTTTCGATGAATTTGTTCTCCCAAACGATGGTTGCCCGACAATATTAGTTGAGTCCTTACCTGAAATTACCTCGATAGCCTCGTGAAACAGTGCAAAATTTATATGTTTTCTTTCCTCAATCTGACTTTTTCCGATGAATTTTCTATTCCAAATGATGATTGTTCGACAATATTAGTTGAGTCTTTACCTGGAAATTGCTTCACAATGATAGCCTTGTGAAATAGTGCGAAATTTATGAGTTTTCTTTCCTCTATCTGACATTTGTCGATTAATTTTCTATCCCAAATGATGATTGTTTGACAATATTAGTTGAGTCTTTACCTGGAAATTGCTTCACAGTGATAGCCTTGTGAAATAGTGCTAAATTTATGAGTTTTTTCCTCAACCTGGGGTTTTTCAATGAGTTTGCCCTCCCAAACGCCTCGTAACGCCTAGATAAAATTCTTCATTTACCCTTTGATCCCATGGCAAGAATCCCAAATGCATATCGATGCGATATTCATAAAAAAACAGTAAACATTCCTTGACTTTTGATCGATTTTAGTTCAGTTGAAAGACGCTATTCCGGTTGCATATCAAATGTATAAATCCATGTCTAGGAATTTATACGTTCTAGTAGATTTTCAGCGGCCTATATGCGATTGAGGGTTTGAAGAAAATTTACGTTTTTCGATTTTGGAGAACCAACAATATGCTTCATAGTCAAACAGTTGTGTAAAATGGTTCGACTTGATTCGTTAGGCGCAGAAAGTTCAGCGGCCATTGCTGTCAAACTTAAATGACAATTTTATCAGTTCAGTTGAAGACAATGATGGATGTTAAGATGCAAATATACAACCACATCTCGATCGCTTTTAGAAGCACTTTTCTACTCATACGCATTCATATGAGTTTTGGATGAAATCGTGCAAGAACTCTACCGTTTTCTCTACCGTTTCGGTACAAGAAATTTCATTTGCAATAGAAATTTTGAAACAAATTCTTTAATTTATATTGATAACGGATGGCAAAAAGAATTTTAATTTTCTTTAAGCAGGCTTTTTAAATTATCAATTCTTGTTACTTTTTTCGATAGAACCCGCTTGCACTGACGTTTGTGTAACAGTTTTCTAAATGCCTCGATTCATTTTAAATATCATTCGAAATTAACGCATAATGAAAACTGATGGAACTATTGATGCCTACTAAATAGACCAATTTGTATTAATATAAACATTACTAATATATTTAATTGAAGATTGCAAAGTAAAAATATAATTCCAGTAAATAAGTCAATTTGTATGGGATATACTAGAGGGACAGAGTCCACGAAATTTAACGTAAGTCTCGTCGTGAAGGCTTTACCCACGGTGTGCGGCACACTGGGCATATTACAATGCGATTGCCAACGCACCCCTAGGATAGCCAAGTTCAACTTGGACTATCTAGGAATACGGACTGACAACTTTGGGATCATGCTACCGCAATTGTCACCCCTTTCTTCCCGCCAGAAGATACCAAATTCATCATGCTAGTATGGAACATAATCCCTAGGCTTGACCGCATTTAGTACAACGTCTTGAAAACAGGGACTTTCTCGAACATTCAACTTAGGTATGCCTTTGATATCGTAAATTTATTCTAAAGTACATTAAAAATTTGTGTGTGATTCATATTGAAAACAATCATTTTCAAGTTTGATTTTGATGCGGTGCTTTAAAGATATGAAGCTTAATATATATGGATTAAATAAGTCATTGTATGGGAAATGCGAGAAGGGGCGTGGTTCAGTTGTACGTTTTGCTAGAACTTGAGCAAGTAAGTATTAGAAATAAATAAAAAGAAAAAAATATCCATATCACTGCCGCCTTCTAAATAGAACTTACAGAGGTCAATTTGCATTTTCAAAAATCAACAATTTTTATGGGAGATATCAGAGATGGCTTACAGTGCTACCCGTATCCATTCTCCGACGGAGACAGTAAGTAATGCATAAAAACTTTATTTTTGAACGAATTTCAATGAGAAAATCAAGAAATATAGATGATTAAAGACCTTAGTCCAAATAACTAAGAGCTAGTATAATTTTGAGTCCTTTAAAAGTTAAACAATATTGCCAAATCAAAAACTGATTGCACCGTCTTACTACACACATATGATCTTTGTTTTCAAGCATATACAAATTTTCGTCCTTGGATGAAAATTAGTATTACATATCGTAATTTTTCGTGAGAAATGTTACCCCTTCGTTCTCAATAAATTCTTGGACTAACGCTTAAGTATGATATATTTTATTTGGATTTGATTAGAGAGTCGTGTGCCAACAATAGCAGTTAATTGTTGTTCTACTAACCGAATAATCGTTTCTCTATTAACCGGTTAATAGAAAAACAATTAATTGCTCTTTTTCGCAAACCATTGGAATTATTCAATATTTGAAATCTTTAACTCAAATCGTATTTAAAGTCAGTTTTAAAAAAAAATTAGTTTAATTGATACATATTTTAATAATCTTTTCGTAAAGCAGGTTCACTTCCGCTTTTTTGGATCTCTGTTAATGAAGTGATTCAAATGTGATCTGATTCCACTGATTGAGGATCCTATCTTGTGATAGATTTTGGTCGACTTTTATATAATCTTTTCCAACTGTGTACCGGTCTAACTTTAAGCCGGCCCACTTGTTAATTTGTAGCTTTTTATGTTTCTTCACCAGTAAGTTAATAATCGTGGCGCGATGCTTAGTACACGCGACTATCGTTTGCATGATCGCTGGTTCAATACCCAATAAATACAGCTGTCAATATTTGAGCGGCAGTTGCCGAGAGGTGTCTGATAAATACTTCGGGTAGTCGAGTAAACGATAAGTTAAGTAAATGTTTGTCAAACTGTGGTTTACGAAAACGTCATTAAACAGCAGGCTTCGTTTAGTGAATCTAAGTAGAGAATTGTTTATAAGTTGTTTATAAGGTAAGCTATGTCATATCTCATTCATGGAATGTAAAGGCATTTGATTTTTCTTTTTTTAATAAATTATTTATTACAGTTTAATAAGATATTTACAGTTTTTTTTATAATATTGCCTCCGCACTAGATTTTCCTTACAGAGGCTAACAGACAACTTAAATCATTCAGGTAATACTGCCATAACAAATATTAACATTAACATATTTAATAATAGGAGAGATAAAAAGAACTATATTAGAAGCATTTCTAAAATATCTGTCAAATATAAAAGTAAAGTGTCTTTCAAGCATACTCGCAAATAATTATGCTGAAATGATCCAGCAACTACAGCGTGTTGCTTGATCAACTCTAACAGACAAAACACGACGTTTAAATCCATGGTTTGACGGGTTGATCTTTGGGTGTATGATATATTTCTATGAAACGTTCATGTAAAGACTCCAATTCTGTTTATTTATTTTTGGGCATGGAGCAGAAGTTGTGTTTGTATAATCCCTTAACAGGTAAAATATTTGTGGTATAATCTCTATAAAACGAAGATGTACTGAATTCCATAGGTAGATTAAAAACAATTTTTAAAGTTTTATTCTGTGCCGATTGTAGAGCTTTATGACGTATGGTGGACTTACACGAAAGGAAGATATGTCCAATGAGGATTTATCACAGACAGATGTAACATTAGCTTTAGTTTTACATTTAATTCGTTTTTAGATTTGTACAAAATTCCAGATCCTGACTATATTTTGGACTTTAAGTTCAAGTGATGTGTTTATCCCAACACAGATTATAGTCAAGACACACTGCTGATTCTTCTATCACGATAAAACCAACATGTACGATCATATTTGTGTAATTAGTAGAAAGTCTTGGCTTAAATCTCATGACTTTAGTTCTGCTTTCATTCTGAACTAGTTTATTCACTCTCAGACATTCACATAAAATCGCAGCATCATATTCTACATATATTTGTGCTTGTAGTACTAAAGGATAATTATAATTATAAAGTAAGCATTTAAATGAAATTGTATTTAGAACATAATGGCTAAGCACAAGCATTATAATGAAATAAAAGTTTTATTAAAATCATAGTTTCATGTGTGTGTGTTTTATTTAACTTTACTTGAAACCGAAAAATGGATAATCCGTAATTTATGATCCATACAATTTCTATCCACAAATCTGGCCATTTGCGACGAATTTGTTTTCTTATATCCCACACAACGTTGAGATAACATTCTTTATTTACCGGATGACTGGCAAGAATATCGAATGAACTGTGTCACTATAATCTCAGAAAACAATCAATGTCGCCTTGGCTTTTGATAGACCTAAAGGTAGTTTTTTTTTGGATTTCCGATCAGTTGGAAGGCGTCATTCTTAAGCTTTTTGATTGGTTTGGCAATGCGGCAAAGCGTTTCATACTTAAATAATTACATAACATGGTACGATTTTATTCGTGAGACACAGAAAGTTCACCGACCAATCACCATTTGCTTCATTTTGTCAATGACAACTTCATTTGAAGACTTTGATCGCCAATCAGAGCGAGGCAAATTTTCCAACACGTCTCGATCGATTTTGAATGCACTGTACCACTCAAATGCACATGTTTTTACTAAAGGCGATCCATTGTAAAAATACATAATATCAATAAAAAAATACATATAAAGGGTGGCGCATAAGCAACGTTAAGATTTAATCAGTGAATAAATATTTTGTTTAATTCTTTTTTTTTCGTCTCTTTACAGAATTAGCTAAATAATACTTGGGAAATTTATGATGGAAAGACTCTGGATAGAATAAAGAACCAATATTGCTCAATTTTACTTTGAAAGTCAGTATTCGATTATTCAGACACAAAGATCATATCGAAATTTATTTCACGTTCGAAATGCTCCTAGCGCTCCATCAATTTACCGATTGGTTCAGCGTCTGTGATCTTCCGCGTGCTGGAAGAAATCGTGCAGTTTGAAATGAAGTGACCATTGCTCGAGTGGAAGTATGTATTGAGGAAATCCCCGAAACTTCCACCAGGCGACATTCTCAGCATTTGGAGATGTCCAGGCGGTCTTTGCAAATAATTTTACATATGTTACATCTTTTCCCATGTAAGATGCAATTGGTTCATGAGTTAAAACCAAATGATGCTCAAGAACACATGCAATATAGTCGCCGTTAACGTTACTTATGCGCCACCCTATATAATTTAAATAATACCGACCAGTATGTAACTGATATTCTTCCAATATCTAATCCAGACGGCTAGTAGAAGAAGTATTTTGTAATTTTTTCGATTGTCAATTTCATCCAAGCATGTCATTGACTTGTGTTACAAATATTGTATTGTCTCATTAAAATTCTTTTATAATATAGGTACATCTTACACACTTAATATTCGAAAACTTTGTACTTTCACACTTCCTGTCAAAGTCTGTATAGCCACAGAAATTGCTCAACATCGGCCCCATTTTCTGTTTTGTGGCCTTCAAACAACATTTCTTTCGCTTGGATAAAATCTCAAACTTCCAGTTGCTTATATTACTTTCAGGCAAATTGAATAGATCCTTAATTATGTATCAGCAAAGATTTGTATTCAAGCTTCCTGCTAATTCTCTTGCCAGACCTCCTCCTTGCCTGCTCGGCGTATCGGTACGGCTTTGGCCATCTGGCGCCCATTTCAGTTGCCGGTCGCTCGCTCATTCACTCGCTCGCTGTGTTTATAAATATTTAATTGTGTTACAATTTGTAATATTACCGTAATCCAACAATTGTCACGTAATTTTGGTTTGTACGGTGGCCAAAATACGTTCCGGATTTCTGCTGTCTGGGCGGCTGAAGGGTGCCTCCATGACGTAGCTCGTTGATGTGACTGTTTTTGGGTATTAACTCAATGAATGCGACACACGCGCGCCACAAACAAAAACCCTTGGCAACATTGGCAATTGTATTATGTATGCGGAAAAGGGCTTATGAAAGTTAATCAATTTTGATCGGCACCTAATTAAAGGGGCATTATCACTGATGAACTGTTGATGATTGAGACAGCAAAAAAAAAAATAAAAAATATCAAAATCGAATCAAACGCACATGCACACACATACACACACGTGTATACACATTGTATGGACACCTGTAATGCCACAAATCCACTGATAATACGGCGCGTACATGAGCACGCTTATATATCCGCGCTAACACACACACATCCTCTTACACAAATCATTGCGGCTGGTAAGGACACGTAGATGAATGTGTGAAAGTTGTTGGTATGCAGGAAATCATGAATAAAATGCTTTTTGCGGTAGTAAAAATTAAACCTGTCTGTATGAAAAATCATCAATGAATTGTAGCAATTAAATACAACTTCCGATTGCCGAACAACTACAACTGCAACACATGCATGCAGGCATGCATGCATCCATACTGCCATAGAGCAGACATATCCGCAAGCACGTTCAATGTGTTTGATGATAAACAGTGGTAAAGAGGAGTCTTTATTTCATTATTACTTTTCGTACAACGCCATAAAGCACAGTGGAATATTTTCATGTGGGGCGAGACATTACTTTTCTTTAGACTAGAAATTAATTTGTTCGTCAAATAAACGAACAACAGTTTGTGTTCGTCTTTTTAATTTGCTTTTATAAAACTAATATTGGGTTAGGTTAGGGTTTCCACTTTCAAGTAAAGTTAAATAAAACACATATAAAACTATGATTTCGATAAAACTTTTATTTCATTATAATGCCAGGAACTTGACATTATGTACGAATTACAGTGTCTTTTAAATGACAATCCATATTGGTAGTAAGGTAGTAAGGTAGTTTTCGAAAAAATTACGAACCAGTAACACCTGCAGACCACATAGTGCACCAAACAGTAACTTTTTCCAATATGCGACAATTTTGCTTGTTAAAGTAACCACAGAGCGAGAAATGAACTTTATCGCTGAGAAAAATGTTGTCTGCATCACCACGTCTGAATCACCATTTTGTAGCAAGTTTTAATTATTTTACGCGATTCATATTCGTAATTGGCAAATCTTTCACTAAATAGATAACACTTCAAATGACAGGTATTTAACAGCTAACAGCCTTGCCAGACCGGCTGTTTTGACACTAATAAATGTAGATATTTTTGTATTGACCAATATGAAGAAGTGCTGAAAAAACGTTCATACTTTTTATAAAAATTCTGTTCCCTGTGCATTCGTTTATAGATAGATTCGTCCGTATGCCAGTCTGAATGTTTGAAGGAAGCGGGCTGTTCGAAAACATAATTTTTTTTCTGGCAAACTGCTGCTGCAGTACTTCTTTTTCGCACACAACCCTGTTAATTCCATCCCAAGCATCATGAAATTTATGGAAAAATATACCATATTTTCCACAAATATGTAGCCAAAATTATTTAAAAATTGGAGTAAACTAAAGCTTTCAACTTTATGCATAACCAGTAATTATCACCTTTATTTAGCATTAGGTCGCACTTTTCAGCTCTCAATCACATTTAGTAAGCTTACACCGAATTTTCATTTATTTTTAGCCCTACCGAACAGGACTTCCAGTTTAATGGCGTACTCAAACGTTAGCTTGAAAAATTTTTGTTACACTTGTTGATTACTCCACTACTGATTGTATAGTGTTCGTCTGCGCACCGACTTAAATACTGCTCATTGAAGGATAGATGGTTGTATCGTGGCTCGAGCTCATGATTATATGCACCACAGTAGCTTGTAAAAGAGTTTTCACTACGAAGTTTAAGCAGTTCTCGGCAACTGATGCCACAATGGATATCCTACACGAACGATTTGAGAGCACATTTATTTCAAGAACAATTTACTGAAACGAACTGGTCATTCAGGTCGAGCTTAAACTCATTAGAGTTAATTTTGTGAAGCTTATTCAAGACGCATTGCTATGCCAATTAGCCACTAATGACGGGCGCCCCCCAAGTCAGCATAAAACATGCCATCGCTCTAATTCAGCAAAATCTATGCGTCATAGTCAATATTGAAAATTCGACCACAATGAAGCCATTGCGGCCATTTGAACGATGTCCTATTTCAGATATAATAGCATTAATGGAGCTTTTCAAATAAAATAAACAAATTCGTTGATATTGTAGGTGTTCTCCATATGTATATCTAATTTAAAATACTTTATATTTGAGTTATTATACAATACCGGGTAATCCATTTTACTTGTTCAGGTAAAGTTAAATAAAACACACATAAAACTACGATTTCGGACAAACTTCTTTTCATTGTAATTTTTGAGCGTTGAAATACAATGTCATATAAATCACCGCCTCTGGATTGTGTGCTGCACTGGATCCTTTTGAAATATGCGAAAAAGTGGTCGAAAACTAACTTTTTCCAACATTTCGGGCGGTATCTCGGCCATAAGTTGGCGATTGTTGGTTTTTAAATGCTACAATTTCTGGGGGTTTTCCGCCCATACGCGGTCTTTGACGTAGTGCCACAAAGGAAGTCTAACAACGTCAAATCGCCTGATCTTGGAGGCCAACTGACATCGCCAAAACGTAAAATTATGCTTTCTGGAAACTTCTCATGCAATAAAGCCAAAATCGGTCGTGTTATGTGGCTCATGGCACCGTTTTGTTGAAGCCACATATCATCCAGTTCATAATCTTCAATTGCAAGCCAAAAAAATCGCTTGTCATAGGGCCATAGTACTCTGAATTGGCGGTAACGGTTTCTCCAGCATCTCCCAATGACACCTTCAGACCATAATGTGCACCACTTTTTCCGAATGTAATGGTTTACAATCACTTCTGGGTTCTCCGAGACCCATATGCGACAAATCCGCTTGTTGACATAACCACCAAGTTAGAAATGAGCTTCATCGCTGAAGAAAATATTGTTCGATTGAAAACCCACTTTTGAATCACCACTTCTGAAGTAAGTTTTAACTACTTTTCTTTTTCTTCGATTGTTAAACGATCCATATTTGTAAGTAGCAAACATTTAACTACATAAATAGCACTTCAAATGACAGGTCTTTAACAACAGACAGCCTTGCCAGACCGACGGTTTTGAAAACACTAAATGGGTATAACAAAGCTAACGATATTGATGGTTTTGTGCCAAATGTGGTCAAATAATGTTTAATAATTTTCTGTACGTTGAAATATAAATATCATTAAATAAAATTTTATTTACTCGTATACCACAATTGGCGATCCAACCCTTAAATTATCAATATAATCGAAAGCATTGTACCAATCAAACCACTAATAGAAATTTTAAGGTGCAGATATACCTCACCAGAGGTACTAAAATTTATTTAATAAATTCATACATTCCAAGCCCAAAATTAAGCGAATTTAAAAAAGTCATTGGATTAGAGAATGATTTTAAAATCTTACTGGAATTAAGTGCAAGTTTTGTTGGAGCAGTAACAGAAAAGAGACCCAAGTTAAGCTCTTATAGTTGGAGAGGAGCATTAAAAATGTAAATTCATTTTACGTTCTTTGCATCGCATTAATGAAGATGTGAAGCTTGGATTGTAGGTTAGAATCACATCAATTTTAACATCAATCCGTCCATAGTGAAGAAATCCTTATCAACTGTTATGCACTGTCACGTAATAGAATCTGCTAAAATTTTTGCTTTACCATGATTTGAATTTAGTGTAATCAAATCAAAAAGGATGTAAAGCAAATAATTGCCTGAACGTGCGAAATACGAATACTGCTAAATTTTCATGATATTACAATAACTTGTGTGTAAATTACAATGCTTTAACTAGCAAGTAACGCTACTTTTACTTACAATATTAAAATAAAACGAATTCCTTAATAATTTTTCTAGGAAAAGATATTTTATACTCAGCATTGGCTTGAAAAGAGTTACGGTAACTCTTCTTTGCCGTAAATTTGCATCTGCCGATAGTCTGTTTATTTGAGGACTTCTAAAACAAAATCATGAAATATCTTACTGAAAATGTTATATTTGCGAGAGACAGCTGCCGTTTGAACCAGTACAGTCAGCTGAATTGACTTACCTAGACTTTCATCTAAAGTCCTTTGGCGTTGACACAAAACAAGGTGATTGCTGTGGTTGTGGTAAATCATTAAATTTTTGTCAAAAGATATTCTGCATTGAAACGTAATGCAGTCGGTTTCTCCGCTTAGAATTTGTAAAGGATAAAGGATGATTTTTGCTAAATCGAGGAATTCGTGGTGGCATTAGAGAAGTGTCAATGCAATCTATTTCCATTCGTTAAAATAAACTTGTTAAATGCAAGATTTATTCCATATTATATTGAATTTAGTGCAGCTGAATATAAGTTATGAATCTAGGAATGTATGGGTTGAATTTGGGCAATTTGTACGGGAGTTGCCAGGCAGAGAGTTTTTTGTGCGGTCGTGTTTTTTTTTTTTTTTTTTTTTTTTTTTAAAAAAAGTTTTACGAATTAGTTCAGTATAGCGAAGACAACTAAATTGAGACAAATCGTTTGAATTTTGTGAGAGGTACAAGTGGGAGCATGCCAACGACCTCTATTTTCATATTTAGAACTTAATTCAACAAACCCATGATGATTGCCAAATTTGATTGAATTTAGTACAAATTTTTGGAAAATATGAAGCTGGGAATAATATCGATCATTAGTAAGAGCGATATTAGGTAGGTGAGTAATTTTTCTCTCTCAAGTTTCATAATATTTTATAGACGAAGCTAGATTTCTGCAGCTTACTAGTTAGAAATTACAGAGAAAACATTTATTTTCGGAAAATAAGGCAATTTGTGTGATAAAAAAAGAGGAAAGACAGTCTGAAACTTTTGGCAAACAGCCAATGTTCTCCAAATTCAATCAAATTCAAAATTTTAATGATACTAAATAAAACGTAGGAATGTAGGAACTTGCGGGTTAAAAAGGATTATGTATGTGGGAGCTAAAAGAATTTAGTAGGTCAACTTTCCTCAGATTTACATTACGGCATATTTTTCTCAATAATATTCATACAGTGCACAAAAATAATCTTCAAAATGTGAGCTGTAGAGTTGGAATTGTATGATATTGGTCAATTTTGTACCGGAGGCAATTTCTTGCAAAATATTAAGCTAAGTCCAGTTTTAAAAAGTTGCATGAAGATACGATATATGTCAGTTATCACATCTGCCGGCCAGCCAATCAGCAGACTTCACCCAATCGACTTCATTTGATCAAAAGATAAAATCAAAAACACTTCTCTGTGTGTATTAGATTCTTTGCGTATCAGATGACATTAGGAATGAAGAAATATTTCTTCAGTTGAAGGTTTGAAAAAGTTGCATATTTTCATTATATTTTGTAATAAAAACATCACGTAAAAAGGATTCATTGTCATGAAACATATCTTTGAAAATTAGCTGATTATAAGTTTGGACAAAAGATTGTATATATAGAATGTTATTCATTATTTATTACATTGTTTTGAAATTCTACACATCATTGGAGAAAAATCGATGAAGAAACCAAGCCCATTCTAGCACTTCCCGCACAAATTCAGCGATTCATCGAAATTTGATTTTCCACAGTAATCCTTAATTCGTAGCCTGAATTTACTTAAGTGCTCCTGAATTATATTGCGTTATAGTACTGGGTAAAAACTGAAAAAATAGACGAAATGGCCACACTCTCAATGTGACCCTCCCATACAAATTACCTTATTTAACTTATACATTTCTAGATTCGCATCTTTCATTTAATTGCACTACATTTAGTACAGCCATAATTCAACTGGCCACAGGCATTTAGTACTGCGAACGAAAATGGGTTGTTCTGTCACGCCTCTTGGGGTACCACACATACAAATTGACCAGTCAGTGGTTTTTCTACGCTTCCCAAACAGGGGACTTTAGAAAGTTATAATTTCGCTTCGTTTATTGTGCGTTAATTTAGAGTAGTTTTTTGCAGCAACACAAAACGACGTTGGCTGTATTTGTAAGTCAATTCACTGGGCAGAAATTTCTACACCGATTATATTTGACTTTCAACTACGGTTCAGCATTAGTAAACTTTGTCCAATTTACTTTAAATTTTTGGTACTTAGTTTTGATATAAGTGGATAGAAAGGAAAGCCATGTTCTTTTTATATTCATTAAGAAGGGAAGTTGGCCTACCAGAATCTTAAAAAAAAAAAAAACCTGAGCCAAAAAACTTGGATCGAGGGGAATGTTATTATATATCCGACCTACAGGAAGGGAACAACAAAAGCCTCTTAAGGAAGAAAGAAAGAAGTTTTATTTAACCTCACAAATACAGCTTGGCAAAGCTTCCGCATGACAATTATTACATTTTCTTGAATGAAAGATAAAAGATGCTAATTTGAATTCGTAAGAGGAGGAACTATGCCACCTATCGGCCATTTTCTGAAAAAGTAGGTAGGAGTAGCTATCTCAAACTCTCTTTATCCGTCAAAGCTTTGAAAGAAGAGTTCATTTATATTATGATATTCTTGCAAATGTTTCCAGTAGTTAAGGAACACAGTAAATACCTATATTAAGCTAATTACTTCGTACATATAATCAACAAAGTTTAACATTCAAAATGTCGTTAGAGCAAAAACATTATTCAATTACTTAGCATTTTTTATTATCTTCCACTGATATCATAACAATGTTAACTGCGTTCAACAGCTTTCTGAGTTAGAACCAATTTGCACATGTTCGTCCTAAAATCATATTTTCATTACTTTATAAACACTTCATGAAAGAGCGGAAATTTCAATAGAACAGAATTGGAATAGAGTAGAATTTAAAATTCATTGCTCTCGATCAAAGCAGCTTGTTTATGAATAAAAGAGGTCGCTTCTAATGTCCCTTTTAGGTACACAACGTTAGCCCTCTAGCCAATTAAGTTCACCCTTCCTAAACCACTGTATTGCAATAACAGCTATAGCCACAAGCTTTTACTCACATACGTTGATATATCCACAAACTGACATCGTCTCCGGTTCAGAATATTTTTTCCATGTCACTACATTTGTGTTGAACTCTCACAGGACCGCATACTCACATACATTTACCATATTGACAATGACTTAATCGCCAGCCAGGTGTCGTTGCAACATTATTGCCAATAACAGGCAAGACGAGCAACAGTGCGAGATAGAGGGAAAGTATCGACGACGGACGTCAAACAATCCGGTTATTGGCTTATTCATCCGAACACGACAAATGGTTACAATCAAAACGTCAGAGTGAAAAAAGGCCGGTCGAGGCACAGGTAAAACAAACATTGTTATATTTTTCTTGTTTTTTTTTCTTCTTTTTTGGCGTGTGTTCAAAATGTGACGTCAACACCCATCATCATCAACATCTCATACCGTCTAAGTTTGCCACCTAGTTGTCGAGAATGGCCCCTGCCTCTTTCCACACACGGCAGACAATAGAGGATAAAGGATACGGCTTGCATGAGACACTTGTTACAACCGGATGTTGCTCTATAAATCGCAGGTTGTTACATGTATTGAGTGCAACAATAACATCACTATGTGCTGCAGTAAAGCTATGTGTTGGGGGTTATAAGCTATTTTCAATTTTGTACGCAAGCAGCATAGTTTTAGGCGACGGCAGGTAGAGAAATAAATGCTATTGAACAACTTGTCAAATTCCTGTAATAAAGCATACTCAAAGGCGTTAGACTAGACTAGACTAAAGTGATAAAGAAAGTTCATCTTAACTGCACGTTGTTACAGTGTTACAGAAGAGATTCATCAATTAACCGGTTTTGCATAATTTTGTAAGCTCTCAATGTCAGCAGATTAACTGGAAGGAAGGTATTTACCTCCATATTCATAGGCAATAATTAGTACTAGAGAAAAATATTGAATTAAGTTAGTTTAAGAATCGGTAACAAGTTTTTCGTTAACCGACGTCAAATTTTTTATTTCTGACAAGTTCTGTTATTAAGAAAATGTTTATTATTTTTTACTCGGCTGCAACAAGAATTAGTTTAGTGCCTCTGATGAGCGTTTAACCAACATTACCTTTGTTTGAAAAACATTTTAAGAAGAAGAAGAAGAGACAAAAGCCCAAATTAAAATGTAATGCTAAAAGTTACTCGTATTACTATTCAGTATTGTTGTATACAATGGCCTATAATTATTTGGCAGTTGAAAAAATTATTACCAAGAGGCCAATAGCTAATGAATCATTCGTCCTAAGGAGATGGTTCTATTTGTGATGGTAATGATGAGGAAGAAATTTTAGTAATAATGTTTATTAAGTGGAATCGAATATGTAGTCAAACCTGTCATCTTTACAAGACCACTTTCAAAAAGTTGAAAAGTTTTTCTTTTCATCCTAGGATGTTTAACTTTTATTAGCAGATTTCAGATATTTCAACTATCCTTCTCTTTATTCTATAATATTCGGTGCGGTTAGTCAAAAAAAAAAACAAAACTACACTGCTGTAGCCCGGATTACAAAGTTAAGATTTATTTCCGAAAATTTGGCAAATTTTTCTGGCAGGCCTACAAAGTCTATCGTGCGAGCTCTTCAACATACTGTTGGAAATAATTATGAGGAAAGCTGCAGGTAACACGACTGGTACCATCTTTAATAAAAGCCATATGGTACTCGCATATGCTGATGATACAGATATTATTGGCCGAAAACTGTGGGTTGTTACTGCAGCCTTCTCAAGCATCGAGAAGGAAGTAGCGAAAATGTATCTAGTGGTAAACGAGGACAAAACAAAGTTATTGGTTTCAACGAACAAAGAGTCTACTTGTTTGGGACGCTGTGTGAATGTTGAAAACCATAATTTTGAGGTGGTGAAAGAATTCATCTACCTCGGTTCCGCTGTAAACAAAACGAATGATGTCAGCATGGAAATGAAGAGGAGAGTATTGCTTACTAACAGATGTTACTATGGGCTAAGCAAGCGATTCAATGACAAAGCCCTCTCCCAACAAACAAAAATACGACTGTACCAGACGTTGGTTCCCCTGTCTTGTTATATGGCGCTGAATACTGGGTTATGACGCAAACGGATGAATCAGTACTGGCAGTTTTCGAAAATACTCCGAAAAATATATGGACCCATCATCCTTAACGGAGAGTATCGGCATGGCATGAACAGTGAGTTGTATGACCTGTGTACCGACATCGACGTTGTCAAATGCATTAATATACAGCTTTTGCGTTGGCTGAGTCATGTTGTGTGGATGGATCCAAATGCTCCGGCACGGAAAGTTTTCGACAACGAACTCGATGGACGACGCAGAAGAGCGCGACCAAAGCTCCGTTTAAAAGACTTGGCATTTGAGTTACTATCGAAACGTGTTGTAACGAATTGGAGGAGAAGCGCAGAAGATCGAAGCTTTTGAAATTATTTTCTACGGGCGGCGTATAATAGATAAGTATGTCTATTCCAGTCGCCATCTAGGAAGAAGAAGAAGAATTGTGCTTAAATGTGTACAACTAATACATGAGTAGAATACAATATTGTATTTTCGTTGTGCATATTCTGGAGTAGTTGAAACTGACCTGTACAGGAATTTGGACAAGATAATTGTCTTACAGAATGCTGAGCATTTTTCGATGATCGTGAACAAGCCAAATTGCTTCTGAATTATGCGCTGGGAGCACCATCAGACCGAGCTTCTTTGCAAACGATGTTGACATTGCTATCAACATTAACGAACAACACTTCTGATCGGTGATAGGCAATTTGTTTTGCTTAACATAGCAGAAGCCACAATGAATATTCTGCTCGAACGATTTAAGTTCATGGTTATCTTATGCACAAAACTATTGTAAGATTGTGCAGTATGATCCTGCTAAACTTTTTCTTATGGGATTGCCTTTCATTGCCAATCTTTGGCAATAAACCACAAACAGCTGATCTCTTCCAAGTAAACATAGACTATAACATCACTCATTTTCAGCCTGATCTGTGAGCATGAATCGTCGAAAATAGGATTCTTCTGTTTTAGATCTCTCAGCCTGGAATGGACGACTATATTCCGCATCATATAAAAAATCAGTACTTTAAAATTCGGAGGTGTTTTTCGAAAAACCTCTCTCTCTCTCCGTTTGTATGAAAAAATGTTGACACATTATAGCTACTTATAATCTGCGATCCTCTAGGACTTGCCAAACCCACGATAATCTCTAGTATTTGCTGCGTTTTTTTTTTTTCAAATGGTTTCGAAATTATTCTTCCAAAAACAGAAACTGCTGATTTTCTAGAATTGTATACAAAAAAGCGATTTCTGATTCTAATGTGCAGTAAAAGTCAACACAAAAGCTTATGAGAATTTTACTGTTTTAAAGAATATTGGATGTGCGAATCATTAGCATCACAAAGATTGAGAAACATAATTATGTTTGGGAATTCTAGGTTTTTTCAAAATATAGGGCGATGGTCTTCCGCTATGTGATGTCCGTTATTTGTTGGATGGCTTCTTATAATCAGTTTTGTAACATTGGCAACAAAATTGGCAAAAAATTGAAGTGTTATGAGATTGGTTTTATAACGTAAAGCATTAACATAAATTGTATTATTCCCATATTTTTAGTTTTAAACAATTTCTGTACCGAAAATGACATACATATTTCTCTAGGTGTATCGATAAGAATTACTTTACTTTTGAATTTATGGCCACGGTCCAGGCGAGTGCAAACTTGAGAAAAGTAATGATTCAATTCCTTATTGTGCAAATTGTAAAGTGGAAGGACATGCATCCAACTGTAAAGACTGCCCAATCTACAAGAAATATGTAGATATGAGGAAAACTTTGATGAATCAGGCTAGGAAAAAAAGACAAATTGCTTCCAATAATGGTTAACGAGCTACTAATTTGGCCATAGTCGTAGGCGTTACTTATGCTAACTTATTTAATAGTATAAATACGTTAAAAAGTCCAACTCGTACGTCAAATCCGCATATAATTTAGGATTTTCTAAAGATTGTACAAATTCTTTGCCAACCTGTTAATTTGGAACAAAAAGTTGTCTTCAAAAAGTCACTTCATTAGCAATTATAAGAATCTTGATGCTAAAAACTAAGGTTTCTGTATTATGGTGGAAGTTAGCCGCTATTATGGTCTGTAATCGTATCAGTTTCATGACATATAACCTAAGAACTTTGATTGAAACAAGTGGAAGCATCGACTTGGGTAATACTCTAAGAGCTAACAACATTGATATAGCATTCGTTCATGAAACTCATTTAAGGAAGAATCAGAAATTTTTTTTGGAGGAAAACACATTTGTTAAGGACAACAATCCGTTAGCCATATGAAAACCTTTATTTTTTCCGGAAATTTGCAGTCCCGGTTTGAGTTTTCCAAAATGTATATTCATAAATTTTACCATTTCGTTAATTTGTTTAATTAACTCCTAAATTGTTAAAAAAAGTCTCAATAAATAATTTCCAAAATTAGATTTATAACATAAGTTTAGGACGATCCCTTTAATACCACGTTCTGGCTACTCGAAAAGAAATTTGTTTGAAATATTAGTCCGATGAAGGCTATGTTAGGTTATACAGTTTAATCAAGGAAAGTACCATTTGGTTTACTTCTCTACCTCATTTTTACAAATGCCATCTCTGACACAGTATCGCCAGGCCCAGGTATTAAAGGAGTCATCCTAAACTTATGCTACATAGATATATGATAATTTTTGAAATTTGACTTATTGTAGAAATTGAAATTGAAATTGTTTTATTGAGACTTTTTTTTAACAATTTAGAAGTTAGTTAAACAAATTAACAAAGTAAGAAAATCTTAGGATTATAGCGTATTGTCCTAATTATCGATAAAAATATTTACAGCTTCATGCTTTATCTAGAAGTTTTACAACAATGCATTTTAACATAAACTAATAATATAATCGACTTTGCTCCCGAGTCTTTCATTTACATGAGCGAAGATATTCTCACAAATATTCTTAAAGCTAAGTTAAAATTAAATAAATAAATAAAAAAAAAGCTGAATAAAAAGAAAAGGAAAAAAAACTTAATTTAAAAAACAAAAAAAG
>JAHXMU010000173.1:100405-117746 GCA_019455685.1 Philornis downsi
AACACCTATAGGCGATAAATATTTTTCATTCGACCAAGAGGTGTTAATTTGTTGGTTGTAAATTTCCGAAATGTATGGATTATCGTGGTTTTGCACTCTATCCGCAAACTTATTCATTAGGTCGAAAACGTAATGTCCGATAGGAGTTATTTTCGCTGCATTATATACATAAAGATTTGAATAACGCTTTGTGCGGGTTTCAAAGTTTTTCCCAACACAATACCTCAGCACTTTTCTTTCCAAAATTTCCATCTCCTTGATGACTATAGGAGACGCACTAAACCAAATTGGAAATGCATATAAAATTACTGGTCGTATGGTCGTTTTGTATAGCAAAAGTTTCGTCTTCACCGAGAGATTTTTATTCCAAAATATTTTCGAGAAAATCCCAAGAATTTTATATGCCTTTCCAATAACAATTCTTGCGTGATTATTGAACTTAAGAAGCTTCGAAAAGTTAATTCCTAAATATTTTAAACTATTTGTGAAAGGAATTTCCTCACTTGCAAGGAAAAGTCTTAGCAATTTACTTTCGGGAACTACGAACGGTTTACATTTGCCCGATGCGTTTCTCACACAAATTGCTTTGCTCTTTGAAGCATTTATTTTCACTCCCCATTTGTCATAAAATTGTCCCACGTTGCGCAAGTGAACCGAAACTTTGGCGAGTGCCGTAATCGGCGACACGTCATGTGCATACAACAAAGCGTCATCTGCATACAATAACCCAGTGGAAGCTGAATCAAAATGAGGGAAATCATACATGAATATATTAGATAAGTGTGGGGCTAGAATTGAACCCTGGGGAACACCGCAATTCACATTCCCAAAACCGGAAAGCTTGCCCGAGAAATCAATGCAAAATTCTCTATTATTAAAAAAACTGACAAACAACTTAATTATATGAGGATCAAAACCAATCTGGATCATTTTGTATAGAATACCCCTATGCGAAGCATGATCGAAGGCCTTTTCGACATCTAGTGATACCGCAACCGTGCAAAAACCTTTTCGCAATTTTTTTTTTTTCATTTTGAAGCTTGAGCAGAGCATCACTGGTTGAGTGACCCTTTTGAAATCCAAATTGCAGATTCGAAATGTACGTGGCTGTTATTCCAGTATCCATTTTATCCCGGATTATTTTCTCAAAAAGCTTACCTAAGTTCGATAATAACGAAATAGGGCGAAGGTCCTTAACATCATTGCTGTCCTTCCTCTTTTTTATAGGCACGACTTTAGAAACCTTCCATGCTTTTGGAAAGTAAGAATTGTTTAAGCAATTGTTATAAATTATTACTAAAAATTCATACGCTTTCATTAGCAGTTTTCTGATGAGATAGTTAGAAATTTCGTCAAGTCCTGCAGATCTTTTGTTATTTATCGCAACGGAGTGCTCCAAAACTTCGTCCACTGTTGTAAGACTTGGACAATTGTTTGAGTTTGTGGATTGGAAGCCTGACTTGAATTGAAACATATTTTCAGGAACCATTAATGTAGTTCTATTTATTTCCTCGTTTAAAATTTCAACATCATTATCCGAAGTTGCCTCGTAAATGCTTGACAAATGTTCTTTGAGTTTTTGCAATTTCAAAGCATTGTGCTCAACAAGCTGACCTTCAACCGTCAGAACTTTCAACTGATCCCTCTTCCTGTAGCCTAACATATTATACACATTTTTATGGGTCGTTGGTCCCGGTTTTATGTGTGATAATTTTTTATCAACATTTCTACATTGGTCAATTTCTACGTGCCTCCTAATGATTATACTTATTAGCTGAATTTGTTTCGATAACAATCGATAATCCGAATTTGTTCTGTTAAAATTTTGGTGAAATAATCTTTTCAGTTGTTTCTGCCACCTGTGCTTAATTTTATATAATCTTTTAGTCACATCCGAAATGATAAATTTCCTGTTTCCTAGTTCTACCTTTTCTGAATGAATTGAGTTCATAGAACTAATCGTTGTAGAAAACTCTTGTATATATGTATCAATCTCATCATTCGATAAGTTTCTATCAGCGGCGGGAAAGTTGTTACAAAGTTCACCAGCAATATCACGTCTAAAATTATCCCAGTTAGTGTTTTTGTATGATGTTATATTGGATGGAGGTTTAAAAATGGTTTCAGAACCGGAAATTTTAATTTCCATTTTTAGTGGCAAGTGGTCCGAAAAAGAAGAATGGCTACTGATACGAACATTTTCATTGTCTGAACGAAGCAGATTCGGACTGACAAGGAAATGATCCAGGAAAGACTGCCCATTTGCATATGAAGGTGTTGAATCTGACATTCGAATAAAACTTAATGAATTTTGTTGGAGCCAGTTAAAAAATACAATTCCATTTAGATTGTTGCAAGAATCTCCTCATGAGCTATGTTTGGAGTTGAAGTCTCCACCAATAAATACGCCATGAAAGTTTTGGGAAAACCTGGAAATTATTGACAGGCCCTCAATGAAGTGACTTTGGTTATAATTACAGGGTATATACACCGATCCTAAAAGCAAATTCTTTTCCGAATTATCAACTAAAATGGAAAGATTTATTAATGTATTCGGAAAACTCAAACCAGGAATGCAAATTTTTGAAAACAATAAAGGTTTTCGTATGGCTATACCAGTACCTAATGGACTGTTGTCCTTTACAAATGTGTAGTCCTCCAAAAAAATTTTCTGATCCTTTCTTAAATGGGTTTCTTGGACGAATGCTATATCAATGTTGTTAGCTCTTAAGGTATTACTTAAATCGATCCTCCTACTTGTTTCAATCAAAGATCTTACGTTATATGTCATAAAACTGATACGATTACGGACCATAATAACGATTAACTTCCATCATAAGACACATACATTGCTTTTTAGCATCATCTTTGGCAAGATTGTTATAATTGTTAATAAAGTGCTGAACTTTTTGTTCCAAATTAACAGGTTGACAAAGAATTTCTGCAATCTTTAAAAAATCCTGAATTATTTGCGGTTTTGACATACGAGTTGGACTTTCCAACGGATTAGTACTATTAAATAAGTTAGCATAAGTGACGCCAGGTACTACGGCCGAATTAATAGCTCGTAAAACATTATTGGAAGCGTTTTGTCCCCTTTCCCTAGCCTGATTCACCGATCTTTTCCTCATATCCATATATTTCTTATAGACTGGGCAACCTCTATAGTTGGATGTATGTCCTTCCACTTTACAATTTGCACAAAAAGGGATTGAATCATCATTTTTCTCAAGTTTGCACTCACCCGGACTATGACCGCCTTTGCATTTAACACAAACAAACCTCCTGTTACAATTGCGGGACAAGTGTCCCCATTGCTGACACCGCCAACATTGAATAGCCTTCGCGTTTGCTCTGGGGGATTCCCAGGAAATTGTCTGATTTAAAATGTATTTCATAGCAATAATTTCCGTAGACAATTTTCCAGGTAATAGAGTTATCAAAAACAATCCAGTATCTATTTTATTTTTTCTAGAATAGTTAGTTATAAATTTTGAAACTGATTCTACTGTGTTGGGAACAACTCTGTCAATTTCCTCCTTGATTAAGTTTAGGTCGGTGTTGTGGTAAATGCCTCTTAAGACCAAACTAGTTCTTTTAAATTCTTTCGGGGTATATGAATACGATTCAATATTATTCTTCTTTAGATGATGAATCATCTCGATATGAACCGAAGCATCTTTTACATATAATTTGCTTTTATATTTTCCTGAATTTATATATAATATTTTTATTTTTCAGCTGGTCAACGAGGTGCCCTATATTTACATTATATAAGAAAATTGGTGGACAGAACGATCCACCATTGTCTTTTACACGTTTCTCTCCGTTATTAGTTTTGTGATTTTGTGCTTGTGTAGTCTTAGAAAAACAATCCGTCGCAAATTGCAGTTCTCCTAGGACACTAAATCTATTCGCTCTGCCAGTTGACTCAGGCTTACCATTATTTGTATTGGAATCTACCTTGTATTTCGCGGATCTTGCCCTCTTACCTGTGGCCAATTGAAATACCTCTTCATCAGATAATGAAAAATCTTCATAGTCCATTGATTTGGTGTTAAAAATATCTTCCCTTGATTGTCCATGAGCAGATGTTTGATCTCGAAAGCAAATGTTTTCAGTTATTGGAAATTTTCCCTTTGGAATGACGCCCGATGAGTTACCAGAATTCTTGCAGAGTCCTATGCCTTCATTTGCAGAGGAAAGGTCATCTTGAAAACAAGCGTCTTTCAGTAACTGACCCAAGCTTTGCTTTGGTCTTTTTGTTCCGGTTATATTCTTGTCGGGCGGAAGTTTATCCGGAGCTTTAGTAGCATCCTCAGCATGGGATGGTTCGTCCATCACCAATTACCAATGAGATTCGCCGATTCGTTATAGAAATAATTCGAAAAGTTTTTAATTTGTTCTTAGAAATTTTATAGAAACAAAATTCCAAAATTTATTTATTTTTTTTTTTATTTGAAAGCAAACACCACACGTCTGAACTCAATCAAATTACAATCCTTGACTTATTGTATTGTTACAATACATGTATTGTTACAATAAGGCAAATTCCAAAAATTACATTTATAGCATAAGTTTAGGATAATTCCTTTAATACCAGGGTCTGGCGATTGTGTGTCACAGATGGCATTTGTAAAAATGAGGTAAAGAAGTAAATCAAGTACAAGAAGTGGTCACAACATTAATTCCCAAATGGTAGTTTCTTTGATTAAACTGTGTAATCCAACAAAGCCTTCATCGGAATTGTAATTTTTGGAATTTGACTTATTGTAACAATACATGTATTGTAACAATACAATAAGACAAATTTCAAAAATTACATCTATAGCATAAGTTTAGGATGATTCCTTTAATACCAGGGTCGTGCGATTGTGCGTCAGAGATAGAGAAGTAAACCAAATACAAGAAACGGTCACAACATTAATTCCCAAATGGTACTTTCTTTGATTAATATTCATCGGTCTAATATTTCAAGCAAATTTGTTTTCGAGTAGCCACTAAACTCAACATGTGAATAAAATCTATACTCAGATATTAAGAGCAAGAGATCGAATCGCATCTAATACTTCACCATATATATGGAATATTATTTTCAACAACCTCCTAAATACCAACAAGAACCAAAAATTCGCAACTACAGTAGAAACGTAATCGACCATTGTTTATTCTTACCCTTCCAACTTTTTGAGCTTCAATGAAATAAATTTCTCAGCAACCAGGAGAAAAATAAAACACCGGCGATTTCATGAAATTGCTTTAGTTTTTAGCCAAAGGTATTTTGAAAGTTATCGTTGAACCCAGTCGAATAAAGTTTTGCCTCAGAAACACGCTGTTGTATTGAAGTTGTTAGCTGCTTTTCCCGCTTGCTGCTCATGGTTGGTTGTTTTCATTGTATACAGGAATAAAAGAAGCCCGTACAGGCTGCGGCGATTTTGGTACGACCATATTTCGTTTTAAGCAGCAGCACTTAATTAGCAAACTATTAACACTTTTACGCAATTTAACATCATTTGGTCGAAGCAACAGATACTTTTAAGAGGCTATAAAAATTAAAAGGCAACCGATAAGAAGAACGCACTTCAAAGCAACAGAAAAAGAAAAACCAAAAAGAAACTAAAAGTTGGGAAAATAAGTTCGACAGCAAAGAGTGAACTGAACTGATGGTTTGAAACAAAAATAAAATAAAGTAAATTAGTTTAGCATTTTTCGATAACAATCAGTATTAAATCATATTCCTAAATCAATTAAGGCTTTTCATATGTGCACGGACCATTTCTACTAATCCTTACTACATATATGTATACCGAATTTTGGCATCTTTCTGGTTTTAACACTGATATCTGCACCAGGCTAGATTTCCAAAAAAAAAAAACTAAACCTGCCAGTATTGAGACAACACAATCATGGTGCAATAAAGTACCAATTTTGTGATGCTTTATATCAGCTCACTAAATTAATGTCAACACATTTTCAGTGGTCATTTCACTTTTATGGAGTCAACAACATTTTCCCCATACTTTGCCATACTTTGCTAAAAAACCGAGACAATACGCCGTTATATCTGTGACGTGCACGGTATGGTTTGCATATCCTAACAAATTGCCGCAAATGACGGCTATAGACGTCCCTTTCATTTTTATTAATAAAAAGGAACATCATAAGTTAGGTTAGTTAGTTTAAGTCAGTGTGTCAGTTTGAATAGACAGACTCACTTAGATTGTACAGTCCATTGTGATACCAGGGAAACTAGAGATATGTACGTCCTTAGTTCCTCCGTTGGGTCATCCTGAGTGGCTTAAGAAGCTCTTAAGCCGGACAACATCTACATCGTCCAGATCTCCTAACTCCCTAAAGAAATCTGAGCTCAGTGTTAATCCCTGTCTGTTCGTTAGGGTGGGGCAATTGCAGAGAAGATGTTCTGTGGACTTCTGTTCTCTTTATCCCCACAACTCCTCTCCCCTTTCAGTCTCATTAGATGTCTTTGAATCAGACAGCCATGGCGGATACAAGTAATGAGACGTCGGGACTTGATAGCGACAGCAGTGTTTGTGAACAGTTCACGTCTCCTCTCCCCACAACTCCTCTCCCCTTTCAGTCTAATTAGATGTCTTTGAATCAGACAGCCATGACGGATGCAAGTAATGAGACGTCGGGACTTGATAGCAGTGTTTGTGAACAGTTCACGTCTAAACGAGGCCACATCTGTCTGGATTGATTACAGCCCCGAGCAGATGCCCACCTACCATTTGCTGCTCAGTATGCCCCATCTCGCAGTAAGAGCTTGCAAGTGGCAAGAGGCATGCTCACGGACTCCAACTCGGCTGGAGTTTGTAAGGTTGTTCCCAGTTTTGCCAGCTCGTTTTCTCTGCTGTTCCCACCCACATAATTTGAATGTTAAAATGCTTAGTCATCTCGTTCAGAGATCTGCGGCATTTCAGGGCCGATGTTAAGTTCAGAAACACAGTATCCAGGGATTTAATGGCAGCTTGACTGTCAGGGAATATAATAATCCCCACCGTGGTAAGGACGTTACATCTTAGCTATTCTGTCACTTCTTTAATGGCCAAAATTTTGACCTGATAAACACTACTGTGATCAATTAGTCTTCTTGCTATACTTAGCCCTATGTCTTTGGAGTAGACACTGAAACCCACCTGTTTATTTCATTTTGGTCCTCCAATGTAGAAGTCGGCATACAGTGCTGTACCAGGAGTTCTTCATTTGTACGCATTTCTCTCTGGTATAAATATATGGTATTTTTTATCTAACAGTGGCTCAGCCAGAGTGTAATGTATGTCAGGCACCATGTTAAGGATTACATTGTGACCGTAACCACTGTTTGACCACCGTGATAGCTCTCTTAGCTCTTCTACTGCAACTGCGGCAGTCTGCATACTAATTATGTCCAAGAGTAGTAAATGCAAAATTACATTAAGTGCATCGGATGGAGTGATGCGAAGCGCACCAGTGATGCACAGATTGGGCATCCTTTGGACCTTTTGCAGTATCTTAAAATATGTGCACTTCTCAAGAGCCTCCCATCAGACGATAACTCCATACTACATTATCGGTCTTACTACGGCAGTGTGCAACCAGTGAACAATGCAAGACTTTAATCCCCATTGCTTCCCTATTGCCCTCTTGCACACATATAGCTCTACTGTGACCTTTTTCGCCCTGTCCAAAATATTTGTGAGTTTGAAATTCAGCTTCTTGTCTAATAACACACCAATGTATTGTGCACAGTCCGTGAAAGGAATTTCAGTACCTTCCAGGGATATAACATCCATAGGTGGAATCTTGTACTGCCTGGTGGGCAGAAGCACTTCGATCTTGTTTGGATTTACTCCGAGACCGTTTTCCCCCGTCCACTTCGTTACTGTGAGAAGGGCTCTTTGAAGGATGTCTCTGAGTGTTCTCAGAAACTTCCCTCTAATTGCTATTGCCACATAGTCTGCGTATGCGGCAGCTTTGACACTAGCCTTCTGCAAAGAGAATAGAATGCTGTTCAGAGCAAGGTTTCCCTACTGACAAATCTGCTTAGGTCCGATGACCCTAATTTAGCTTTGATACGTCTCTTTGAAAAAAGATCGCACACTGGCCTCCTAATACTGACTAGACAACAAACATTGCAGTTTGGATAGGAGATAATTCCACATGCGCCCTATAGTCCTGATTTGAAACCTTTGAATTTTCATGTATTCCAGTGTCTGCAAAATTTTTTGAATCTCAATACACGACCGAGCTGTTTCAGTATCTTTGCTGGAAAGTATTTTAGTAATTGTTCCAACCTAAGAAAGTTACTCTAAATTAAGAGATGATGTCACATCCGCCTTACAGTCCTGATCTGGCATCTTCGAATTTTCATGTATTCCAGTGTCTGCAAAATTTTTTGAATCTTTCAATAGACATGAGGATCTAAAGACCGAGTTGTTCCATTATATTTGTATTTTAGTAATTGTTCCAACGTAAAAAAGTTGCCTTAATGATTGCGGTTTTGCCTTAATGGTGAGGTTTTTGCACCATTCGAAATTGTCCTCATTACACAGCTAGAGCGATACAGTTTAAATTGAGGGAACCTCAATCCACTGTTTGAATCAATTAGTCTATGTGAAATTTTGAAATAAAAATCCTGAAATGTACTCCATATGCGCAAACAGTAATGACATAATTAAATCGTTCTACTTGGTTGGGAATTTATAATTTTCTTAATTTCTGACTCAACAAATTTTGTACTGTAAACAAATGTAAAAAAAATGCGACAATACAATATGGGTTTGTGGTGCCTGGAGGGAGGGGAGAGGTATACAAATATGTAAAGTAAACAGTTTAGCAGCCCTTAAGAATCAAGTCATTGGCAAAGCAAACTCCCACAATTAGTAACAGAAATTTATAACGTTTATTTTGCATAACATTATTTTTTGTACTTAATTAACAAAAATTACCAAAACAAACAGTAAAACAAAGAAGGAGCAAAGAAATCCTTCTACATGCAAATACAATACAAGTACATACAGAGGTATACAACGGACAGTAGCAACTGAAATAACATGCAAAAGAAAGGAAGGCGGAAAGTTTTAAACCGGAAGTTTTTCGTATGAAAACTTATTTACACTTTTATACCATAAATGTACCCTAAATATGCACCACACACCCACACACACACTGACGTATTCGAAATCATAAATACATAAACATCGATTAGTATAACTGCTTCAGGTAAGAGCCCTACATTAGGGATATGTGAATACCTTTACAAAGTGTACCAGTTCAGAATGCGCCAGACTCTATTTTCAGCTGCTTACAAATATGAGCTATACGAGTATAAGTGGATTAATGGCTTGTAAATTGTTGTCTTTTAGTAACTTTTTATTGGATATTCTGATTCCGAACACTTTCCAAGACGTAATATTCGTACATTCTATCGAAAAAAACTGCTAGCTATACGAGTAGATCATTCATAAAGCCTTCTTAAAAAAATTGCCACAATTTTTTTAACGCTAAGTGGGCATAACTGTGCTCTATACTAACGTGCAGTTTGAGTGCTACTTATCATTTAATTGACTTACAATGCTCGTGTTTGTCTCTTCATCTCAAGTGTTTTGTGATTTTTACAATAAATATCCTTGCATCCCATGAAAGAGAAATAGGTTTGAATCGGCTTTAGTTTTTCACATATCACACTTGACAGGACCTTATAGGCAATGGATAAAAGACTGATACCGTAATAGTTTTTACAAACACTTGAATCGCCCTTTTTAAACACAGGACACAGTACACTCAAATTCCAATCATCGGGCATGTTTACCTCCAGCCAAACCGTATTTAGGAGCTCACATAGGCTGTTTATCAGTTCATCGTCACCAGTTTTAAACAGCTCTGCTGTCAGGCTATCAGCAGCCGCAGCTTTGTTGTTCTTAAGCCGGGTATGGGGAAAGTTTAAAGTAACCAGATCCCTCTGCAGAACTTCCCAAGCAGCTCACGACTTCAGACCTTCGGGCAAGTATTCCTTGGTAATGCCATCAGACGTCCGTTTGATGGTAGCTAAATTGAGATGGCGACTAGTTGAGAAACGTAAATGAAATGCTAACACTGATGCGTTTTAAGCCAGTAGGTAACTTCTGTTACTGAAACTCAGCTCACCAGCCTAGTGGTCGTTGACGGCCCCAACACGAGGAACGGACGCAAAGGTCTGATAAACCGCTCATCTTAAAATTTAAATTATCATGAAAATGCCAATGAGCTTCATTGCTGAAGAAAAAATTTTGTTCGATTAAATTACTACTTCGTAGTAAATTTTAAATATTTTTACGTTTTCTTCGGTTATTAAACGATACATATTCGTAAATTGTAAACAAGTATGTAATGGCTCACAGCCTTGCCAGACCGGCGGTTTTGAAACCACTAAATGAATAACCCTGTACCTTTTCACCAGGCATTCAATATAAACGAATTTTTCGACAAAACCTCCACAAATACCTTCGAATAGTTACCATATTTGCATGATACGGTTCTGGCTGACTTTTTTTCTTCCCAAACCTCAAATCACCATTTCGAAGCACCAGTTTTCAATTGACAGAAGACATAAAAGCAAATTCGCCCCAAGATTTGATATAATTTCCGGAAAATGCATTTGAAAAATGTTCTGATAATTGGGTTTTTTCGTTAATATAAGTATATTATTTCGGAAGAATATAAGTTTGGAAATGATTCAATAAATTTGAATAACTATTTTATATTTTATTGACAAATTTCGCTACTTTCGTGATATTTACTTTCAACATTTACGTAGGATACTTTGATGGAATCTTCTATATAAACAAATCAAATAATCGCACTGTAACATCCTATTGAAGAATACTATTTCGAACTTTTTATAACCAGGGAAACCTTCTAAATTCGATTCGATTGGTTTTTATTCACTAGGAAGTAAACATAAGCAGGTCACCGTATAAAGCACTCATTTCTGGGCACCAGGCTGATAGTAACTAAATTAAAAAGGTGTCTGGTTCAGTAATCAAAAAGACTTAATATTACCGATTCTTCATAGATAAGTATAATATGAACTGAATCTGTTATTGATGAACACCTCATGCGTTTCACAAATCTTTGTTCTGGGTATAACTCTCTTCTGGTATCCCCCATACAAATGACAGATTTAACGTACGTATTATGAGGTTCACATGTTTCATTTAGTCACATTGAATTCAGTAAAATTTGGTGCATATTTGGTGATGCTTAGCGTTCGTTAGAGTAGGGTTTGTTAATGAAAATATACAGAATTACCATGCATTTTCCATGGCATACCTTCCATAAAAATCATCCAGCCGACTTTCCCAATTTCAATTCTTCCTCTTCTGTTTGTTATTTGTAGACCGCACTAACTCAGATTTTTGTGCACTCTATTAATTTACATTGCTTAGCAAACAGTTAAAGGCAAATCGCACAAATGGCTATTTTACTCATAAATACTTAGCTTCATATCTTTCAAGCTGTTGAACTGGATCCAATTAAATTATGAACACATCATGTTCTTCATAAACTTGGTTGTAAATGTGAAAATGATCTGGATTGTCCTACCTTTCTGGCACAGATCATGCTCTTTATTAACTCGGCTCTAAGTTTGGAAATAGTCTGAAATTGCCAGACACCTTCCGGTGTCTCCCATTCAAATTGGTCGATTTACCGAAATTTCATTTACTTATTTATCTTATTTGTTTCTTTTGATTTATTTCCTTTTTTTTTTTTTTGATTTTCTGATCTATATTATTATGATAAAATAAAAAAATGGTAAATATAAAAAAGTGGTCATACAAATTACCTAAATTAATGCAAATCTTTCTAAGTTCATGTCATTCAATCAATTTGCACTGAATTCAATAAAATGTTGTTCAAATCTGGCGTATGGTAAGCTTTGTTTTGTCAATGAAAATCGTTTGCGTTGCCATATCGCTGGGATATTACCCACACAGATTAGCTTATTTAGTAAAAATCAATGGTATTCCAATAATTTCTATGTGGAAGATTCCAATAAGTTATAATTTAGCTTCTTTAATTCAACTTTATTTTGATCTTCCATCACACCATAGATATTTGCATCAACATGTAGGAACTTGGAGTACTGAAATTTCAGTACTGGTTTCAATCCTCTTCATTTCACCATCCCAACGTCTCGACTGTCATCGTTAACTCATATTGAACGTTCGCACTTTGCGTGAAACAAATGAAAACATGACGACAATGTGAAAATAAAAAGAAAACATAACGAGAAACTTATGAATTTTAATCGCTATAGGAAAAAACTTTACTCTTTTGAGAAAATCACCAACGGTTGGAATGAGCAGATGAATGTGAAGTGAACGAAGTGAATGTTTTATTATAAAATACCTTTTTCATTTTTCCTTAGTTTTCTCTTTTCCTTATCGTTCTTTCCCGAGAAAAACAATTTTGAAACGAACCAATGACAAAGAGGAAAAAGAGATTTTGTCATTTGTTTGAGTGCGGCATTTTGAATTCTTTATATTTCGCAAAAATTGTTCATTTTATTTTTAACATTTTTATTTTCGTTTCTCCAAACTTTTTCATATCTCCACAGCGTGCTGAAATGCAAATTGTATTGGAATGCAGTTTCAACGAAATGTTCCAAACAAAAATTCAATTATGAAAACAGGACCTCTATGGATTTTGTTCTCTCCAATGTGAATTATATTCAATGCTCTGTTTTGAGCAACTACGGTGGTATTTTATGTGTGCAAAAGAAATGAAAAAACAAAATTATTGAAGTGAAATATGCACATGATGCCATTGAAACCTGTGCTATGATTTATAGTAATAGATGTTTGATTAGAACTAAAATATGCTATGAAAATTTAAAATATTTTGTCCCAAATATACAAAATTGTTGTAAATTTGTACATTAATAACTAATAATTAGCAATATTCATGCCACACACTATAAAGAATATATATCCTTGATCATTGTAACAATTTGTGTTTTGCGTAGCCCCGTTACGAATGAACCAGCTTGATTTTAGCCAATATGATTTTTTATATCGCGCATGAACCCTAATGAAAATGGATCAAATAAGCCCATATTTTCATATGTCCCTCATACAAATGAGTCTCCAAGTTTGTCATAGAAATTTTTTTCATGCCACTAATGCTTCCAACAACC
Organism: Philornis downsi; assembly: GCA_019455685.1. Lineage (NCBI taxonomy): Eukaryota > Metazoa > Arthropoda > Insecta > Diptera > Muscidae > Philornis > Philornis downsi. The sequence continues at coordinate 113,583 of JAHXMU010000173.1, forward strand.
GCGTTTCGAATACGACGGCATACGTTAGTTTATGATAGGTATTTGCCGATTACGATTTGCAGGACGATCTTCCGATTGTGAACTTCTGCAATTTTGCGACCGTTTCCTAATTTTAACTTGCTGCTTAATGGAAAAAATCAATAACTGGAAAAATCAATGTTTCTCTTTCCATACATTTTAGAGATAGTTTAAACCTAAAGTTTCGTAAGTCAATTAACAACTAAAAATTATCGCAATATTATCTAAATATTATTATATTACAGGCTTATCCATTATTCAAAACCACCGGTCTATCAAGGCTTTCAGCTGTTGTGAAGTGTTGCTGAAGTGTTATTTAGTTAGTGTAGTGTTTGCCATTTACGAATATGGATCGTTTAACAACACAAGAACGCTTCAAAATAGTTAAAACCAGCTACAAAAGTGTTGATTCAAATGTGGGCTTTCAATCAAACAAAATTGTTTTCAGAGATGAAGCTCATTTCTCACTCGGTGGTTACGTCAACTAGCAAAATTATCGCACATGGTGGTCGCAGAATCCAGAATTGATTGTTGAAAATCAATTTCATCCGGAAAAATTGTTTGTTTGCTGCACCTTATGGTCTGGAGGTTTCATTAGACCGTATTTTTCGAAAATAACGCTGGAGGAATCTGAAAAGGATATACTGCTGCAACCAATCCAGAGGCGATCATTGTATTTCATACTTAAAGGCAAAGTCCAAGCATTATAATAAAATAATAGTTTCTTTGAAACTGCAGTATTGTGTGTGGTTTATTAAACTTGTCTTGAAAACGAAAAATGGATAACCCTATATTACACCTACCACAATAAGATGGAGGAGTACTAATTCTGTCATTCCATTGTTAGTGAGACCCCAAACTGTACGAGGTGTGATCAAAAAATAACCGTTATTTTCAAATTTCGTGAGTTACGTATGTTCGATTTTCGTATTTTTTTTTGTTTCTGTTATGTTGGTACACATGCCCGTTATATATGTATATGTTGACAATACCAGCCATTTTGGATTTTCAGTTTGTTTTTGACAGATAAAAAGGTTAGTCGTGTTTTGGTGTGCTCCTCGATTTTTTACTATTCGAAAACATGGATCAAAGAAACTGTATTAATTTTTTTTGTAAAAAATTAAATTAAATGTGCAAGAACATTTGAAATGTTGACTGTGGCGTTTGGCGAGTCTACTATGAGCAGAACACAAGTTCAATTGTGGTATAACCGGTTTAAGGAAGGCCAAAAAGATGTTAATGACGATGCTCGTTCTAGTCGCCCGATCACGTCAACAACCGATGAAAACATTGAAGCAGTGAAGAAAATGATTTTGGATAATCGTCGAATCACTATTAGAGAGGATGCTGATGATGCTGGCATATCGTTCGGCTCATGCCAATCAATTTTTACGGATGTTTTAGGCATGAAACGTGCGGCAGCGAAGATTGTTCCAAAATTGCTAAATTTTGAGCAAAAACAACGTCGCTTAGGAGCTGTTGAATGTCGTTAACGACGATTCAGATTTCCTCAAAAGGGTCATAACTGGTGACGAATTATGGGTGTATGGCTATTACATTGAAACCAAAGCCAAGTCATCCCAATGGAAGCGTCCAGAAGAGCCAAGACCAAAAACAGCACGTCAAGTTCGGTCAAATGTGAAGGTTTTGCTCACTGTTTTCTTCGATTGCAATGGCGTGGTGCATCATAAATTCTTGCCACAAGGTCGTACGGTCAATAAGGAATACTACCTTATGTGCCGTTTGCGCGAAGCAATTCGTCAAAAATGCACAGAATTGTGGAAAACCCAATTATAAATTTTGCACTATGATAACGCACCAGCTCACACATCGATGCTTGTGCGTGAGTTTTTGGCCAAAAATCAGCCCTCAATCATGCCTCAACCACCGTATTCACCAGACTTGGCCCCCGCTGACGTTTTCCTCTGCCCAAAACTGAAGACACCGATGAAAGAAAAGCGTTTTGCTACGATTGAGGAGATAAAAGAAAAATCGAAACAGGAGCTGTCGGCTATAACAAAAAGCGCGTTTCAGAAGTGTTTTTAGGATTGGAAAAAACGCTGCCATAAGTGTATTATATCTGGGGGGATTACTTTGAAGAGGGCAAGATAGTTATTGATAAATAAATAAATACATTTTGAAAAAATTTAAAATAACGGTTATTTTTTGATCACACCTCGTATATATGTTCTTGATCTTCTTAATGATGCACATCGATATACGAATATATGACGTTCCGTCCTCCAACTACTGTGTTTTTTTGGTAGCCTAATGAAGGTCAAACGGTATGAATAGAGATATTGCAATTTTGCACGTCGTTTGACAAAATCAGGTTAGTAGCAAAAACAAAAACTTCATGTAAGGACTAAATTCTCTGCTGGAAAATGGGCATTCATAATATTTTTTTCAAAATTTATACCATTTTGTCGTAAATTAAAAGCAATATTTGGTGGTAGTTTATAGATGTTGGGAAGTGATGCCATCTAAACTCATATATTTTGTTAATGGACAGCCTTTATAATGATCTAGCTAATGACAAATGCAAAAACTAGGTGTAGAAAATCGGTCGGAGTTGTTATATTATTGACAAAAAGGACTTCGTCTCGTCCCCATTACTCACCCTCTACACACTGGATCTCAGATGTTATAAGCAAAGTCGGCACAAGAACCTCAGCTCCCTTGTGGAAAATTTATGTTGTCGGTAGTTTTTCGAAAATGTTCCCATTTAAATATTAACTAAATGATTAATGATGATTATTAAAAAATATAAATTTTCTCTGAAAAAACAGGCTAACCCGGCATACGACCATTTTTGATATCCCCACGTACGAGTATTTGCTAATGATTTGTTAAATCATGAACAACAATATGATCTTCAAACGTTGCATGTGGAACAAATTGATAGGAAATCTATCAATCACTATTTTTATAATATAATATAAATTTTAATATAATTATTATTTATAATTTTGGTCCAATGAAATATCGTTTAATTAAATAGGTCTTTCGAATTTATCCCGGTTCTCTGTCAATTGTCAATTGAAAGAGAGAGAGTGAATGGTAAAATAGTGAATGGGAAAAACTACATCTTTGATTTTGTGGATGAATTTAACTACCTCGATTCCTCTGCTAATTACCTCTCCTCTTTCTGGTAAAATTTTTATGCTTTAGCGTTAATATTAAATTAATTTTTAAGAATCCCTAAAATTTTCCAAAGGCAGAAAATGTGAAAGTCCAAAAATTTATAGATTTTTCTACAAAATTTATAACCCAAATTTCGAAATTTGACTTAGATCCCTATATCAGTTCGAAATTTTTAAAAGTTATCAAGTTTAAATAATTTAGTCAACGTCAGTCTGACTTTGAGATGCAGCATTAATTAGATTTTATATGGGATAATATTTTATTTTAAACTTATTTTCCTAGCATAAAATGCAAAACAATTTATACACATTAACTATTATTTTGAACACTGCTATGCAATCTAAATACGCATTCAAACATTCGATATTATCCTAACATCATGAGCATAACCTCTTAAATGCATTATTCTATGAGTAGTGTAGATAGACCCAATATGGGGATATGAAAAATAGAGAAAATGTATAAATTCATATTGCTTCTTTTTTAATCTGTAGCATCATTTATATAAATATCGTTTAATATTCCACATTGTTAGCTGAGTTTATTCAATATAGAACATGGTCAAATTATGGGAAAAAAAAGAAAAAAAATATATAGAATTTGCATTCAATGTTTTTGTTAATTATATTCTCTGTCAGTAACTGCAGATGGATTTAGCGGGTATTGGAAATTTAATGTCATTTGGTTAATAAATTCGCTAAGAGCAAAAAAAGAAACAAAAACAACGGACCTCCCAACCAAGAAAATAAAAAAATATTGACGTTTCTTCCAAACCACAATCAAAAGGCATGTTTCTTGAATATTATATAATTTTGTTCATTTATATGTATATTTATATATATTTATATTTATATTTATATTTATATTTATATTTATATTTATATTTATATTTATATTTATATTTATATTTATATTTATATTTATATTTATATTTATATTTATATTTATATTTATATTTATATTTATATTTATATTTATATTTATATTTATATTTATATTTAT
>JAHXMU010000173.1:122746-141946 GCA_019455685.1 Philornis downsi
TTTTTTCTCTCGTTTCTTGTCATTTTAATTCATTTTGTCCTTGTTCACTCACACACACAACACACACATTCAATGGATTTAAATGAAAACAATGATTAAATTATTTCAAAATATTTGTTTTATTTTAAATACTTTTTTTTCTTCCAGTATTCGCGGAATTTGCATGCAGTACAGTTAGGGAACAATTTTTATTGGAAATTTTTGAGCAAGAACAGGAAAAAAAGAAAAAAAAAACTATCTAGTTTGATGGTGCTGATGATGGAATAGAACCAATGGTATAGTAAATTAAAAATAAATTGTCATAGAGATTTCTGACAAAATAGGAAAAAGTAAAATATTTCCAACAAATTTTTCCCAGTGGAAACATTTGAATATAAAACACATCGAAAAGTTTGAATGCAAAAAAAGTTTACAGATTTTTTTGTATTGTAAACTATTTCAATTTTATATTACAAATGAGTAGAACGAATATATGTGGCTGAGTTCCATACAATATTAAATTAAAGTTCAAACGCTTATGAAGTTGAATGGTATCCATTACAATGATAGTATAAATAAAACAAAAAATTAAATGATACTTACACACATATCATGTTTTGTTTTTATTGTGATTCAGTTCGATAACTTTAGTTTACTGAAAACTGCTTATGAGTTTTTAGTAAACTTAAATTATTTAATTAAATTGCCAGTTAGAAATTGTTCATTTATTGAGGTATTGTATTATATCATTGTTTTCAGTCATTTTCAGCGTATCAGCGTATTTTGCTACCAGTCACTCTTGAAATGATATAATTTCGAGAGCAGCCCTAACACCAGCCGGTTTAACAAAGAATACGCAAACAGTTGGGAAACATTTTCTATATTTGTCAACGTAAACTCCTTTAAGCTCAATACACTTTTTCTAACGATATTCAATAGCTTCTATACCTTGTTTATAGTAGGAAATGTCAAACTCCTTAAAATACCCATCCACTGCAAACTCCACCTCTTCATTGTTAGCAAATCTTTTACCACCAAGCCATTTTTTCAACTTTAGAATAAGAAACTAGTCCAAAGGAGTTAAATCTGGCCGACAAGATGCGTGATGAAGCAATTCGAATTTTAATTCATTAATTTTGGCCATCGCAATAGTGAATGTGTGAACTGGAGCATCGTCTTGATCAAAACAACGCTTTCTTTTTTGCCAAATGCGGTCTTTTTCCATAACGTCATTACTTAGAAACTGCAATAAATTAGCATAATATTCAATGTTTGTGGTTCTTCCTTTCTGAAGATAAACAATAAAAATATTCCCATGCGCATCCCAAAACACAAACACCATGACTTTTTCTGCTGAATGGACATTTCGCCTTCATTGGACACGATTCTCCCATTCACATCTACAACTTTGACGGTTCCTTAGTATTAGGTGAAGTGCTTGACCCATGTTTCATCCATGGTTATAAATTGGCGCAAAAATTCGGCTTTATTGCTATGAAACGCTGCCAAACACTCTACTGAAACATCACCACTACGCTGTTTTTGCTCTATTGAAAGCAAGCGCGGCAGCCATCTTGCCTACAGCTTTCTCGTCTTCAAATATTTGGTGAATATACGATGTGCAGTACTTTTTGAAATGCTTATCATTTCAGGTAGCTCATGCATTTTCGGCTGACGGCCATCCAATACCATTTTGTGGATTTTCTTAACCGTGTCTGGTGTGGACCATCTCAATTGGTCGACCACTACGGTGTTCAACTTGGAAGCTTGTACGGTCTCGTTTAAACTCTGCTACACCAATATTTTATAGACGTAAATGAAGGAGCATACTTCTTTAGAGTCGAATTTAGCTCGGCTTTAATATTACTTGGACTGAGACCTTTCAAATAGAAATATCGAATTAAATAACGATGACTAATTCTTCCCATGTTTACAAATTCACTGAGATCGTTTACTTTTAATGACTCAATTAAAAATACTAAAAAACGTGGGGCCTTGAAACTTAAAACATATGTTTTATACTGTTGCTACTTTTCATCAAAATAATCTTTTTTAAACTGCTAGCACCATCAATACCTCAATTCGGCTAGTGGTGGGATCGCCCTGGTAGTCAGGAAAAAGAGCAGCTAAGAATATCTCAGCTTACGAAAACAGAACACTAGTTTAACTTAGATATGTGATATACACTTACATGCTCTCTTCTTTCCTAAGAAATAATTTTTAGAACTACATTAATTTAATAAATTTTTGAAATTCTTCGTTAAACTGAATGGATAATTTTTGTAGAACATTTCGTTTCAATTCATTTGACCCCAAAACTTATTTTCCTTTTTACACTGGACATTTTAAAATGAAATTGATTAGAGAAATTTAAAAAATTTTAAACCATGTTCATCTCTATAATTGCCTGACTGAAGAACGCTATAGCTCGAGTAAAACTTTGCCGATTAAAATATGTAGAAATCAACATAACTCTTCTGCTGTGTATAAAATCATCGATCTAACAAAATTCTCTTCCACACTTTTACTGTTGAATTGATGAACTGGGACCATCGTTTTTTTAAATATTAGAAAACTTTGCCTCCAAATCTTCATTTCTTTTTCACACTAGTAATTGTAGTTTTAAAACGAAATGCATTTCAGATATGTTAAAAATTGTTAGAAACCATGTCCACACTGATTTGACAAAATTCTGTTCTACGCCTTTTCTACGAAATTGAAGAACGTGGACTACCTTTTTTAGAATATTGCAAACTCTGCTTCCAAATTAATTTTTCAGAAATTTTAAAAATTTTTTTAAACCATGTCCACATCGATTTGGCAAAATTCTTTTCCATACTTTTATTGTTGAATTGAAAAACTAGGAGTAACCATTTTTAGACTATTAGAAAACTCTGCCTACAAATTTTCATTTCTTTTTCGCACTAGTAGTTTTAAAACGAAATACATTTTAGAAATATTAAAGCTTTTGGAAACCACGTCCGTCCGAAATGCCCACAGAATTTTGGAAGTCAAGCTTGGCATTAAAAATTGACGTAAAACGATCGATTTAACATATCCACTAACACTTTGCTAACCCTAATTGATTTACCTAAACTTTAACTTAGGAAGAGATACGCCCGCTTATTCCGGTGCCTCCCTTATAAAATGCAAATTTTTTTTCATAATTTCACTCGAAGAAATAAAGATATATATCTTGTGACAGGGTAGAAGATATAACACCCTGAAGGAAACATTTATAGCATCAAGTTTATGTTGATCAAATGAGTTTCATGCTTCAGAACTTTGTAAATGGATTGATCAAAGTCCATCTCTCTAGTTGGTTGGTAGACACGAAAAATGTCGCATATCTTTATGAAACTTCTTAAAACTTTGCGCAGCCCAATATTTTGTCAGATAGCAGCGGTCATTCTATATAGACTACACAGGGTCTTCCCTTCTGAAGCAATGTCATCATGGCTTCATAATAATTTGCAAGAATTCTTCTTCTCCTTCTTCCTTAGGTCTTCTCCTTAAGTCCATTTGAGTAAGTTCTGGTCTGACAATAAAAATGGACCACATTGCCAAGCCCCTTACAAATTGGTCCATTATCCGAAATTCAAACTTTTGTTTGAAATTACTAATTAGTAGATATCAAAAAACTGCAAATACGTGAGTTTTTGCCCATTGTATTGTTTTTTTAATAGCGAATAAAAACGTTCATTCTGGTGCCTTTCATACAAATAAATGATTTATTTCATATATTCTTAGCTTTATTTACTTACATACATTAAGTTTAGTTAAATTTGGTACAAGTTAAGCTATTATTATTGAAGAGCCAGAGAAAGCAAATGAATCGCATTGTCATGCCCCTTCTAGTATCTTCTAAAATATGTGGCAACGTAGTCCATTCCTATGCCCATAACTAAATTTATCAAAGGCATGATGTGCGCCAAATTTAATTAAATTCCGTACAATTGCTTGAAAGATATGAAGCTAATAACATTGAGGTTAGGTGGATCATTTGTGTAGAATGTGCCAATAGGATCGAAGCAATGTCATCCACTTTCATTCTCTGAACTAAGTTTACAAAAGGCCTGTTGACTGAATTCTGTACAAGTGATAAAAAAATATGAAGCTACGAACATTTGGGTTAAATCAGTTACCAGTATGGGTAAATTTGGTAAAATATTGGACTGCACTAAGTTTAAAGGAGCTTCGTAGGAAGTTACGAGAGAGACATAGATAATATTCGACCATCCAAATAAATTTCTAGGCTTAAATTTGTACAATTTTATTTCAAATTTAAAATGTTTACAGTTCTCAAGTTGTTTACCACCAAAACACCGATTAAACTTGCGCTGATGCTTCAAGCCACCTTTGCGTTTCATAACTCTATTACAAAATATTCCCTTAAAGCGTTTGGGAAGCTATTATCGTTATTATTAATCGTATTTACCAATCAGCCTGGCATAAAACATAGATAATATTCGACCGTCTAAATAAATTTGAAGGCTTAAGTTTGTATAATTTTATTTAAATTTAAAATGTTTACAGTTCACCAAATTGTTTACCACCAAAACGCCGATTAAACTTGGGTTGATGCTTTAAACTGCCTCTCCGTTTCAGAACTCTATTACGAAATATTCCCTTGAAGCGTTTGGGAAAATTGTTATCATTAGCAATACTGTCGTCGATATGGACTTGTTCATGCTTTATTTGACCTTCCGTCTTGGGTATGAGGTTTAGATTTGAGTCCAGGTCGGACTGAGTAGACGAGCGCTTACGACTATATAGTTGATTTTCATAAAGGATATTTGCGCTAGCACTATTAATTTTATTCCTGGTGTTAACAGCGCTATAAGTAACACCAAATTCTTGATCTTCGCCTGAAGCAGTATCCCCATAATAGCCTTCAGAAACGCTACTAAAGACTATAACAGTACCATTATTACCATTATTGCCATCGCCAGTATCTTCTTCATCAGAGTCATAATCCTCGTCATCAGGGATATCATCCTTATCAGCCTCTTCGTCATCTGTATTTCCACTATCTGTGCTGCCTGAATTAACGCCGCCAACATTACCAATGTTGTTGACAGGACCGTCAGCGAGAGGTCTAATTGTTGCATATGCAACATTAGGACAACCAACACCCCCATTAACCTCCACAGCAGTACCAGCGCTTTCGCCTTCAGCATTTTCTTTGTCTTCATCTTCACCACTTTCATCTTCCGTATATACTTCACCAGCTACTCCGCCTACAGTTTCCCCATCACCATTATCTTCATCACTATTATCTCCCTCACGAATATCCGCACCAATACGCTGATTAATGTTGTCATCAGTGATCCCTGTACCGGTACCAGCTTCAGCGGTGTCGACTATAATGTCATCGTCTTCTTCAGCGCTACTAATTCTTTGGCCGAGTGTTGCCACAGTAGCAGCAGTACTACCTGCGGCAGTTGCAGCTGCTCCATTAGGGCCAGGTGGGCCAGGCGGTCCCATGGGTCCAGGAGAACCTGGAAGCCCTTGTTCACCCTTATAACCACGTGGACCTCGTATACCGGGAGCACCCGGAGGACCAATAGCACCTGGAGCACCAGTTCTGCCACGAGCACCTGGAAGACCTCTACTTCCAGCAGCACCTCTTATGCCATCATTACCACGGTCACCTGGCAGACCCTTTGGACCAAGCACACCGGGAGGTCCTGGCGGACCTGGTGGACCCGGTGGCCCTATTCGGGTGATAAACTGAGACAAACTTAAAGAAAAGCATGCAACTTTAACAAAAATTGATAATCAAAGGAAGTTTTTGAACCGATACTTCATTGCCTAAACTCACCCGATATCAGAAATATAAACGACTTCATGATTCTTAAAAATCTGAGCAACAAATGAGCTCATGTAATTCTACTTATAGATTTTCAAATATAAACAGTGACTAAAGGATTCACTGCTCAAAGAGAAACGAGTACTAAAAAGTTGAATAAATTTTGCAGTTATTTTTTATTGTTCCTAGAAACTTTTAAGTGCCTCTTCACTTCAAACTAGGTCAGACGATTGAAGTTTATCTTCGTTGATAAACACAAAATTCATGGAATTTCTTTAAGAAAAAGAGAAAATCATTCAAGAATAATCTGCTAAATCACCCTCAAGCAAACTAGCAATTAAGCAGAGTTAACGATAGTTTTTATTGCTGCATAAATCACTTGAAGGTTGGGGCTTTGTCAGAGTACAATGACTTTGTTTATTGGCAAATTAATGTTACAAAGCGGTAGCTTTCTCAATCTCTAAAAAAAAAAAAACTTCTTTGGTACAGATTATGAACTGCAGTATCATAGTTTGCATTTCTCTATTCCCGGCGCTATACACCAAAACCTGGAACTGCAGGCGCGAAAGAATTACCTTAATGTAGATGAGAGAATTATTAGGTTTTCACTCGCAAAACCAGCAAACTCCACCCACACGATTTGTTATGATGTCCTCCATTCTTTCGATCAGAAGATAGTGAAAACTTTCATTAGAATATTTAAATTTCATACCGAAGAGCAGCCAGCTGTTATTTAGAATTTATCATTTCCGTATAACCGGTTTATTTCGTTCCTGTTAACTGGTTTTTTTAAAGTACGGGTTTTTGTAAATTATGAAGATTTAGCTATTTCGTATGCTTTGTTTATCATTTCTTAATTAAAACACAGTCGCACACGCTCAATGTTGTACTCAATCTATAGCAGCTACAAAATATAGTGATATCCATCCGCCGGTCTGGCCTGGCAAGACAATTGTTATTTATTTAATGCAAGGTTTGCCATTTACAAACATGGATCGTTTAACTACCGAAGAACGCGTAAAAATAGTTAACACTTACTACAAAAATGGTGATCGAAACGTGGGCTTCGAACAAAATTTTCTTCAGTGATGAAGTTCATTTCTCACTCGGTGGTTACGTCGACAAGCAAAATTGTTGCATATGAGCCTCAGAGAACCCAGAAGTGATTGTGGAAAAGCCATTGAATCCGGAAAAAATGACTGTTTGGTGGGCATTCTGGTCTGAAGATGTCATTGACACGTATTTTTTTCGAAATCTACCTCAAAAGGATCCACTGCTACAACCAATTTAATGGCGAACATTTAACGAACATTAGGTTTCGTACATAATAGCAAGTTTCAAGCATTATAATGAAATGAAAGTTTCATTGAAATCATGGGTTTATATGTGTTATATTAAATTTTACTTGAAAGCGAAAAATGAACAATCCTGTAAATCACATCACCATATTTGATACCGTTCTTTTGAGAACTGTATAGTAAGACTCTGACGAAAACTATAGAAATGATAACACTATGCTGGGAATGTTCTTTTCTTTGGGCGACAACATCATGCCGAAGAAGGTTCATTTGTTTGGGCTCTCTAACAAAATATGATCCGGTATGGCGTATTTGTATCAGGAACTGTCCTTGACTCGACCAAATCATATATTCTAAATATTATAATCAAACTTTTATGAAATATATGAATTTTAGAAGCGATAAAACCCGCTTTTGATTGGATTCCTCTTATACTCAATATCGGCTCATAATTCCTTTGACTTGTACTTTGATCACCAAAATTGTATTATAAAAATTTAAATGTGTACTAAAACGATCGAATTGTATGACTGAGAGATTGGCATAGGAATATATAGAATAAAACGTACAATTTGATTAATTTCGATCCGATGATTTCTTATAGGATAAAGCAGTTTTCAAACAAATTTTTAGTAATATCCTATGCTGCAACATATTTTTAATAGTAAAAGTAATGTAAGAGAAATAAAGAATCCCTCGAATGAAAACAGCTGTACGAGAATAAAGTACTAAAGAGGAATTTTGAAGAAAACCGTAAAACTTCAACAAATAATTTATTCCCACTATTTTGGATATTTCTAAACGATTCCTTCAGGATGTGTAAATGTACTAGATGTACTTGGCAATTTTGTCTCTTTTTTTCTAAAAAGCTGTGAATTAGAAGCCCAAATCTTTCTTTTTTCTGTTCAAATGTGTTACTATTTTTACAAATTTTGGGGTACAAGAAGTCCTTTCAGAATAAAGCCCGTTAAAGTTGTGCACCTTCAGAAAAAAAGCTTACATTTGAACAAACCGTTCAGAAAACAACTATTTTCAGTAACACAACTTCAATTATTGATACCTTAAAGCTACCGAAGATTTTAAGAAATCACTGACATATAGTAGTCAATTCAATGAGTTTGGATTCAGATTCTGTATCGGCTTAGAGATTTGCTAGCAGTTTGAAAAGATATTAATTCAATTAATTCTTTGCTTGAGAGTTCATCGCATGTTTGGAAAATTGTAGATACAACATTAAATACAATTCAAAAACTGCATCTAACATTATGCAGAAAAAAACAACAAGTTTTTAGTTTTATAATTTTCTTTTTTTTATTATTATTATTTTATAATTCTCGACCAACTCTGACACCTTTGCGTTTGAAGCTTGAACGTCTTCTCGCTCCATCGGGAGGAGCATCAGCAGCATCCGCTGCTGGTGCGGCAGTAGTAGTTGCTGGAGGTGCAGCAGGACCTGGAGGGCCCGGTGGTCCTTGTGGTCCTGCTGGCCCTTCTGCTCCACGTTCGCCATCATAGCCACGCGGTCCTCTCTGGCCAGGCGCTCCTGGAGGGCCAATCAAACCGGGCTCGCCAGTTCTGCCACGTCTACCGGCAACACCTCTAGGGCCAGGCGACCCTGGTCTACCTTCTGAACCACGATCACCAATTTCTCCTTTAGGACCCGGGGGACCTGAAAGTCCTGGTGGTCCAGGTGGACCAGGCGGACCAATGCGGGTGATAACTTGAGACGTAGTTAAACATATGCCAAACCCTAAAAACGACATAGAAGTTAATGACGAATTTAAAGGGAATAAACTAATAAAATCTAGTACCGAAAACAAGCAAACTTGCCAACTTCATAGTTAGGATTCAACTAATAAGCGGAGCAGTAGCAAAAACTTTATATACCTATGCAGCGAAAGAGGTTTGATTAACAACAATGAATTACTGAAGAGCAATAAAACAACAATTTTATTTACTTTTCTTAGGAACTCATTGATATCGATATTTTTACGAGCATGTTGTAAACCGCTCAGTCACTTTTCTTTATCTAACTACAGCTTTAGTCGGCTATTTAAACTCACTAGCAAAGTTAACAGCGTAGCAGTTTAACACTAATACAACACAATGAACAGTTCAACTCTACACAACGTTCTGGGTAAGAATCCAAACGTTTTTTATTAATTATATTAACAAAGTATTACATTTCTTTTTCTAAACACAGTTTTTATCTGCTTTTTGGTTTTGGTGTCTGCTAAAAAGTCGTCCGATTTCAATGAACAACGCGCTCTGTTGGGCCCTCGCCAACAACCAGCATTAATCTATCCTAACAATCAGTGTATTTGTCAACCGGGACCACCTGGTCTGCCTGGCCCGCCGGGGCCGGCGGGCTTACAGGGTCCTAAAGGTGATAAGGGGCCTGATGGTATACCGGGTCGGCCCGGACCCCAAGGTCCCAGAGGTCAGAGAGGCTCCTCGGGTCGCACGGGAATTCCTGGTCCTATAGGTCCACCAGGGCGTCGTGGTAGGCGTGGTTTTCCCGGAGAAAGAGGACCTGCAGGTCCGCCAGGACCACCTGGCGCCGTTGGCCCTGCTGGCCCACCAGGGGCAGCTGCTGCCGCCCGATCTTTGGATGACGACTTCCTTATTAATGCCCGTGACTATCAAGCGAATGATGGGCTTTTTGGAGATGATGAAGATGATGAATATGATGACGATGAGGACGACCGTAGGAAGAAATAGATTTGGAATAATGTGTAGAATTTTATTGAAGTCCATAAATAAAAATAAAATTTAAGGGCCAAATTAAAGGTTGTATGTGCGTTCTTTCCAAAACTGTTTGCAAATGAAGGAGGGTGCTCACTGGAACTGTCAGAAATTCCTGAATTTGAATTTCAATTTGAGATAGAGTGCAGAACAATGAAGAAAAATTAGTGTATAAATATTCCTATTAGTCCTGATGTACAATAAAGTAGTCACCGGAACTCTGCTATTCATGTGAGTTTCTATGATCAATTGGAGATGAAATATAGAACAATGAGGTAAATTGAAAACTATGCAGAAAGTTTTAGGGTGTAATTAGGAATGTTTGGAAACTAGTGAGTAGGTTTCCTGGCATATCATGAATGAAATAAGGGTAAGCTTCTCACATTCAAAGATGAGTTTGAACGTCAGTTTGAAGGTTATTTCCTACAATTTTCGATTACTCGACTACTTGAAGTCTTCGTCAGACACATCACGATGATTGTCGCTCATAGGTGATTATGTTGGGGTTCGAACCCCATCGTGATCGTGATAGTAACGTATTCAATTAATTATGCTATGGTCGGTCACTTCTGTAAGAAATAGCAAAAGAAAAAACCTGTAAGTTCCGTGTGCTCAACATAAAATAATTCTAGATTTTAATAGAAAATGCTGCATAAATTTGGAGAAGTATAGGTGGGGAAGCAAAAGACATCTGAAGTTGAATGCATATTAGTCTCATTGTCATTATAATCAGCAAATTCGTACCAGTACCATTTTTTCCTTTTTTTTTGTTGGTATATTGACATTTGGATACTACGGTAGCAATTCGATAGAATAATGTGTTGACGTTACAAAGTCCGCTGGTTCTAATAAAATTTTGGTACTCTGTGTAAAACAAAGCAACAAAACAAATTCCCTTGCATCCTATGAATGGTATGTGGGGACTTTTAGACCATCTGAAACGGACCAACTGCTTAACGACGATTGTGATTGTCAATTTGAGAAAGTTTTACTCGAGCACTCGAAGTGTTTACCAGACACATCGAGGTGACCGGCGCTCAAGAAATGATATGAGCTCGAACTCGCGATCATATGCTCCATAGTAGCGTATATTAACTTTCGTAGCGATCACAAGAAATTTAGGAAATTTCATAACTTTTAGATTTGGGGAATCAAAGTCCGTTTTTTTTTTTTTGATTGATTAATATTCCTATGTTAATATAGGTAAAATCAGTATTTTCAGCTATAATAGTAGTTAAAATTTCGTATAAAATGATGAAATTTAAGGAAATTTGAGAAGATAATCAAATCGCACATAAATGCCATTGACTAGAAGTCTATAAGCTTCCAACAAGGTGTGCAAGGATATATAAATAGGCCACCTGGGTGATTATAACGTAGCACCATGAAACAATTGAGGTAATAAGGCTTCTCTCCGACTTGTCTATTGTATTATAGCCATCAACGCATATTTATCATTCCGTGTGTAAAAACTCCTAATACACATCAGAGATTGACTATATCTGTAACGCTTCCAGTGTCTTCAAATTTCTTTATAGTCTTGCCAATTCCTTGCGCATTAGGTCGATCATAATTACTCCATAATGCACGAAAAGTGTGTACGTTTGTTACACGATTCATATTCGTAAATGGCAAACCTTTCACCAAATAAATAACACTTCTGGTAACAGGTATTTAACAACTAGCAGCGGTTTTAAAACCGCTAAATGAATAACCCATTATATTCTTGATCGTGGCAAACATCTATAGAGACATAAACAAGTCTGTCCTTCCTTGTGGTTATTGAAAGCGCGTAAGAGGCCGCAAAAATTAAGCGAGGATGCTGACATTTAACATGAAATTAGCTTATAGTAACAGACAGGTTAAGTTGCGAACAAAATAAGCTCAGTGGGAAAAAACTGAACCAAACACTCTAAAAATATCTAGTTTACCAATGCTACGATATACGAGTATGATGGCAGTATACAAATGCTACAAGGAATCATCCATGTGGATTCACTTTTTAAAAGAACTGCATCAATTGTTTGCGTTATTATTATTTTTTTTCCCTGGATAAAAGAGGCTAAATCGATGTAATATTTATAATAAGATTGCCTACACTCACTTATGTGGCAATTAGTCGGTACATTGTCCTCTAAACCGTAGATATTGCAGATGGTCGAAATCAACTCATTGAAGGAACCTGCCCGGATAATGATTGAAAATTCCTGAAAATAATATTTTCATGTTATTTGTTATACTCAAATTATGGGAATATTATTTTGGCAAAATACATTTTTTCATGCAAGTTTTTGGAAGAAAATCAGTAATAATTTTGCAAAAAAATATCCAAACTTGTACACAGATTGGGCTTAATAGAGTGTTTAAAGTAGATCATGCTATTAGGAGACTACACAACTTTTAAAAATTAGCATTTTTTTAAATTTTTTTCAACAATTCTATATCTTTATAATTAAAACAAGAACGTATATCGTGGTATAAATACAGAAATAGACACAGTAAAAAGCATTCCTACTGATGACTCGAAATGATTACTAAACTTAGTCCTAATTATGCACTTTTAACATTTTTTTTTTCAAGATATCTCGATACCTGTCATCATTAGAGAAAGGCAAACTTGTTCATGTTTTAAAAAAAAATGGACTGTAGAATATACAGAAACTCTCATTTTTTGAAAATTTAATAGCAAATATTTCACAATTCTGGAAATGATTGGGGAAATCTAAGAAGTCTGAAAATGATTGTAAAAACTACCCAGTAAAATCTGTCAGAATTCATGTTTAATATTTTTCCAATTGACAAAATATTTATCATATTTTTGTTTCATTTTGTTATAAGAGAGAATATTTTGAAAAGGGACTATTTTTATGGAATTTTTTCTCTCTGGATATAGATATTGCAACTTGTATATAAAATTCACATTCCTTGGGAAATATTTAAAAATTGTGTTAAGTTCTCGCCTTGAAGGCCTTACCCATGGTGTGCCATCACACAGGTACTGTTTTCCATCATTTTTTTCTTGGTTACATGTTCTTTCTTTCTTCTAGTGACAGCAAGCGCCCCTTTGGGGTACTTAAACTAATCTCGAAAGTATTAGTCAAACTATCAGAGATTAGAAGTAGGTCCCTTGGAAAAACTTCCTCAGCGCCCGCTCCCTCTCTCGGCCAGAGTAAAGTTGTAGTCACTTGGTATGAAGTGAGCTACCTCCAGGTTAGGAGTTGAGGTAATCTACGAAGATCTCGGATAGACATGAACAGTGTTTTCCAAGCTAATGCCTTCCTTCAGCAACGCAACCTGAAGCAATTCAAAAGCACCGAAAACACTTGTTCGGGCAACCACAGCCAGCACGATGCTCCCACAAGGGGTCCAACGCCATTAACCAGGGAGGAACAATGTTCCTTGGGCCCCTGGTCACCCGTGCTACCAGAAGAGAAGAACCCTCTGGTCTGGGTTTCGCAGACAAGCTACTCCAGTTTGCTTTATCATACCTCGCATGGAACTGGTAATCCATATTCTACGGCATAGATTTTCAATGTCCGAGGAGAGAATATCAACACAGCAAAGCATGCCATGCTCCAATCATAGTCCATTAACCAGATCTCTCTGGCCGTACAACTATTAAAAACGGAAAAGATAAATCTTCTGATATCTCCGAACGGCTTCTCTATAACCGCACCTGTTGCCAGGCTGTGTCTTGTTTAACTATGACCCTCCCCTTTACTTGGTTTCCGAAAAAACGAGTTCCAAGATCAGTTTGATGTCATATTATAGGTGAATCCCAAGACATAATCCACCTGTTCCTAGGGCGTCTGACACAAGGCCACACTACTTTGTTTTTGTACGCAAGCATCATCCTTTGCCTGCTTAATTACAGGATCGGGTAGAGAGGCTTGCGTTTTAGGGGTAAGCGGTACAAAGCATCCTAGGAAACACCCGCCTACCTAATGTTAAGTTAAACAGTTAGGTGTTGAGTGGTAGTTCTGTATCTGCTAAAACCAATATGAAATTATTAGGAGAAAAAAATGGAATGCTGTCTGTGATAAAGTCGCCTGTCTACATTTCAAAAATGAAAAAAATTGTTTATAAAACCATTATGAGATTATTAGGAGAAAATTGGAATGCTGTCTGTAATAAAGCCGCCTGTCTACATTTCTAAAATTTTAAAAATCATTTATAAAATCATGTGTGCTTGAGTGCCCAATTTTACATATTTTCCTTGAATACACGATAATTTTACCTAAAGCCGCTCTAAATTGCCTATACCTTGCCCTAATTAATGGTCATTTTAATGCTGCTTTCGTCTTTGTGGTTCCATTATGATTTTTGCATACCAATCATTGCGTGTTGGTTCGACTATAATCAACCACTAGAATCGTTAATTTTTCTCCTGAACATTTCTAAGCCAATAACCGTATAACGTTTCATGGCATGACCACTCACTCGCATGATGACCCAACAATGTGAACCCAACAATGATGACCGCATAAACCACCGACGAAAGGAAAATCAACTCACATTGATTGAAAGTTGAAACGAACACATTTCAGCTGAGAAATGCTTACTTATGAGGAGTTAGCTACAGGAAATAATCCGACTGGGTTTAAGTGCAATGAGTTGAAGTCACGCTGTTTATTACGATGGTGAAAAGGAGGCCAGCGCACAGTGGGTTAAATTCGACAACAAGTGGAAATATAATAACAATTGAATGGAATTTCGCGGATACAAAGTGCATATAGTGCACTCATACGTTCTAATGCACATGTCTCGGGAACAGCTGCGATGATCTTATACATAAAAGTATAGATAGTTTTTTTTTTTAATTCTGATCTAATTTCTATTTCGATGCCCATCGATGGTTTACCAAGTCTAAAGCCGCATTGATAACGTCTAATCAGGCTAGTTAGAAACGGTTTTATTCTTTCACATATTACACTCGACAGGACCTTATAGGTAATGGGTAAGAGACTGATACCGCGGAAGTTTTTACAAGCACTTTGATCGCCTTTTGTAAACACAAGACACAGTACACTCACATTCCTGTTATCAAGCATGTTTTCCTTGATCCAAACCGTATTTAAAAGCTGATACCGGCTGTTTATCAGCTCATCGCCAACAGTTTTAAACACCTCTGCTGGCAGGCCATCAGCGCCCCCAGTTTTGTTTTTCCTATGCCGTTATACTGCTGTTCTGATCTCTGTTAGGCTCGGAGCTGTGCAATTTATGTCATTGGGGTGATTTCCTCACTCGTGCTGCCATCCGGAACTAAGAACTTACAAAAATGCTCTCTCCATAGTTGCAGCACATTCTGCGTATCTACGACCAGATGTCCCTCGCTATCCTTACAGGAGGGGGCCCTGTTCCATACTCTGCAGTTCTTATCTTTTGATAGAATTTTTGGGCTTCACTCTATCCCTGTACCTTTCTATTTCCTCACTCTCACGCTTTTTTCCACAACCGCTTCTTCCGCCTAAAGAGTTGGTGCGACTCTCTTCTCTTCTGCTAGTAGCGTTCCCTAACTGCATGCGTTACATTTGGCCGCAACGTTGACCTGTATGCAGCATCCTTTTCCTCAGACACTATGCGACGTTCCTCGTCATACCAGGCCCAGTCTGAGCGCGGTTTCTCATAGCCAAGTATGGTTTTTGCAGCAGTTGTCATAGAATGCGCCATATGTTGCCACTGTGCGTCAAGAACATCAGGATCAGGGGCGTTTTGTAGTTGCAGTTGTGAGAGCTTGGTGGAGTAGGCTATGGCTATTTCAGGGATATGCAGCCTAGCGACGTCGAGCTTCCTTTGTGCCTGGTTACGAACATTTTTCGTTCTGCTTAATCTCGTGCATACCTTAGCTGCAACCAGGTGGTAATCCGAGTCAATATTAGCACCACGAATCAGACGCACGTCCATGACACTAGAATCATGCCTTCCGTCTATTACCACATGATCAATGTGATTCCTCACGTTATGATTAGGAGATAGCCACATTGCCTAGTGGATGTCTTTATGCGGCAATCTGGTTCCACTTACTACCATATTACGTGTCGCAGTCTGAAACCGTTTCCGGAGGTGTTACCATGTGGACTGAATTTTCCGACTGTTGGACTAGGAACATCTTCCTTTTCTATCTTGGCATTAAAATCTCCCAGAACAATTTTAATATCGTGGCCAGGGCAATGGTCATACGTTTCTTCAAGGCACTCATAAAATGTGTCCTTGGTCTCCTCGTCTTCCTCTTCCAACGGGCCAGATCAACGTCATGAAAAAACATTTCGCTTTGATGCCGATAGTGGCTATACGGCCACTTATAGGATTAAACCGTGAGACAAGATCTCTCAGTCTCTTTCCCACAACAAATTCATATCCGAATTCATATGGAAACTTCACCAAAGAATTATCTCATCAACAGCCGAATGTGGACGTAGAACCGACAATGTTCGATTTTCAGCTGCCAAATATATTTTTTAATATTTCAAATGTAATAAAGGGTGATTTTCTTTAATCGTAGTTTTTTTTTTAATCGAATATAACACTCAAATTTGCGTCATATATTACAATTTTTTATTAGAATCGAAAAATTGGTCTTTGCCATTTAATTTTTAAAGACAATTTCATATAAATGTTGACCGCGGTTCCGTCTCAAAATGTCCATTCGGAAGGTTCAATTTTTCGTCACTTTTTCGAGCATTTCGGCCTGTATTTCACGAATAACGCGTGTTATGTTATCCTGTAAGGCTTCAATAGTGTTCGGCTTGTCCACATAGACTAACGATTTGACATAATCCCACAAGAAGTAATCAAGATGCGTTACATCGCAAGATCTTGGGGTCCAACTCACAGGGCCAAATCGATAGACAAGCTGCTCACCAAATTCATCCCTCAACATATCCAATTGTTTCACGAGCAGTGTAGCCTGTTGCACCGTCCTGATGAAACTACATGTCAACCAAGTTCAACTCAGAAAATTGGGGCGAAAAAAAATCGATATCGTTCGCCGTTGACAGTAACGTTTCCTCCACGGTCGTGTTTGAAGAAAAATTGACCGATGATGTCACCAGCGCATAAACCACATCCGACTGTCGTTATTTCAGGATGCATCGGTAATTCATGTATGGCATGTGGCTGTTCATCACTCCAGAAGCGACAGTTCTGCTTGTTTACGTATCCGTTCAGCAAGAAATGAGCCTCATCGCTGACCACAATGTTTCGATAAAACAGCGGATTTTCATTGAGCTTTTGTAAGACCCATTCACCAAAAATTAGACATTGTGGTAGGTCATTCGTCATTCCACGATGAAATGGCAGAGTATACTGTACACTCTTCACTTTGAAAGATGATGTTTAAATCTTTAAAGATCACCCTATGTTTTGTTGGTATACAGAACTATAAATTCAGTGTATAGAAATTCTAGGATATGATGAATTTCTATATACCAAATTTGATCAACTTCTATTAAGTTTGCATATCTCAAGTTCACAACGTATGTTTTAATGCAATTTTGCTTCGCCTTTGAATCTTGCTCCAATTAATACTGTTTCTTCGATAATATCCCACTGTGCATTGAGCCAAGCGTGTTTATAGAGATTGGCGCAGTACTTGCTTGGAAGTGTTAAAAAGAAATAGGTTTATATGTTTTTCTCGTGATACAGGCATTCATGAGAGTCGTATGGAAATAAAAAATAATGAGAAAAATTCTTGTTGAAACTATAGACCAGATTAGAAGTGAACGTATCGAATAAACACTGTTACACTAATCAACCAAAAAAGAGAAAGCATATTGGCTAGAAGTGTTACAACATTTGTTGTTGGTATTTTTTGGCCACTTAAACAGAGAAATGTTATTAACGAGATTTTTATTCATAATTTTTTAAAATTGTTTTTTTTTCTATAAGTGATTTTCAGCAACTAGTCGAGATTTGAGTGCAGTAAGCAAAAACATGACAACAAATTACAACTTTTAACAAAACTAAAATTGCAAGAGTTGGCGGATATCACTTCAGCTTTTTTTTACAATATATCAAAGAATTTTACTAATTTAAAAAAAAAATATCGTCAACAGAGATATTCAAAAATATTTGGTCTACTATGACGAACATCTAAATATAAATATAAAAAATATAAATAAAATGTAAAAATATAAATTAGTAGGTCATATATTTGTGTAACATATTTATTTATATTTGCATTTTTCCGTTTTCCCGGTTGTTGAGTATAGTTATGTAAGCATTACCAATTTGTAATATTGATTTGGTTCAGATTAAATTTTTCAGTCAAACTATTTTCCTAAATTCTCAGAAAAGCATAAGTGGAATACGTTCTCATATTAAACTCTGCTATCCAATATTCTACAGTCATAAAAGAAGAAATAGGCTGTCTCATATTAGAATTTAGCTCGGCTTTAATATTGGTCGGACTGATACCTTCCAATGGGAAATATTGAATTACATAACGGTGGTCACTTTTTTTTCATGTTTACAAATTCACCGAAATGAGGCTCAAATAAAAATACTAAACAACGTGGCGTCTTGAAATTTAAAATATATATTTTATAGTGTTGCTGCTTTTCAGCAAAATAAATTCTTCCAAACTGCTGGCACCATCTATACGTCAGTTCGATTAGTTTTGGGACCGCTCTCGTATTTTGTTTTGTGATTAATGAACAATTGTTATAAATTTTGGAAATTTTGTATTTTTTTTTTTGTGTGCGTTTCATAGAATCGTATGCGATATATCGATACAGATATGTGAGGAAACCCCACTCTTGGCTCAAAAAACTACACATGAAATGTATTTTTTTTAATGAAGAAATTGGTTAAAACTCCAGACTGACAAATAGATTGTGTTGCTATATACGAGCATATACCAGAAATGTTGCCATCTTGTCCAGTGAGCGAAATGGTTTTCAGATCTATAAATTTTAGGCTTTAGAGGATAGATATCAAAAAATTTAATTTGTAAGTATTTTAAAGGTCTTGATCCAATTACACCATATTGTCAATACATCGCTCACAGGTGTAATTTTAAAATGGGATGGAAATGTAATAATTTTGCAGCTTTTGAAAGTCTGAATCATCGAAGTCGGGCTCAAGCGAAGGATCTGAGCATTACAAGTGTCAAGCGAGCTGCACAGTGAGTGGCCAAATTCAACTTCCTTGGATATTCAAATTCTGTAATGAATTATGAACTGATGAATTATGAATAACCCTCACTTCTACTGGTTAATTTATTAATGAATAAAAAGTAAAATTAAGATGGTTCTAGGAATGGTTCTGTGACGAATTATGAACTGATGAATGAACTATGAATAACTCTCACTTCTACTGGTTAATTTGTTAATGATTGAACAGTAAACTAAAGATGGTTCTAGAAGT
>JAHXMU010000173.1:141956-167708 GCA_019455685.1 Philornis downsi
TTTTTTTTTTTTTGCTATGTTGGTACACTTGTCTCGAAGATAAGTTGACTGTTCTATCCATATAGCATGTTTAGGTTGTTTATAAGATATATAAATAAGACAAGTGTTTTGAGTGTTCGGCGATTTTCTGGAATTATTATATTTATTTTCTACGGGCGGCGTATAATAGATAAGGATGTCTATACCAGTCGCTAACTAAGAAGAAGAAGAATGCCTTCAAAGTCAAGCAAATTAATGGATTTACTTTTACTACACCTTTCACTTACTCAGTTCATATCATCCAACTTCGATTACGACTAATTTGGTTGCCTCAATACAAGTTGTGAAGATATGATATTAACGTTTTTTGCCAACTAAGAGTTCACATTAAAATCCATATCTATGTGCACTATTAACGCATTAAACCCTTTACTTATCCATCACATAAATATCCTGGACGGCGGTGAAGCCCACCTTATATTTATAGATAGGATAGAAGCACTTGCTCTGCAAACACTCCGGACATTCCAGTTGCATAAACTTAATTAATTTTGTATAATCATTGATCGATTTAGATATTAATGGGTTAGCTATACATATACACATACATAAACATATACCTATATAACTCGTTATATATCACATGTTGTAGCATTTCTCTTATGTATTCTATTTCTGTCACTACCTTTAGTTTTGTAGTTCCAATTGCGAAATCGACATACAAATTTCCAATTCAATAAAACCCCACACCTTCCTGGCCTTATTACATCACTTTGCCTTGCCGCTCCTATACGACAAAGTAGTCATACAATCGTTCATACATACAGCAAAATAAAAACAAACAAAAATTTGGATATCCTTCGTGGAGGATTATCCTGACCGGAATGAAGCCATTTCCATACACAACAAAACCACCAGAAAAAGCTATAATAGAAAATAAATTTTGCCTTAACAATGACTACAACAATATTCGGGCGGACCAGCGACAAAAATATTCTCCCTTAACATTTCTAAGTACTGGGAAGTGGCAGGCTTAATTGAAGTGCGCTAAGACGAACGATTAATTTAAGCAATTGAATAAATCTCCTGCGTAAATAAATAGGAAACGGAAGTTAGTGACTAGCAGCAAGTGGCAAATATAATGAAAAGGAATACGTAATTTCAAAATGTAATTTTGAATTTTTCGACTCTCATTTGAATTTATTTAAAATACAACAAATTTACAGATATCTTGTCCGAAAAACAATCCAATGGCATCTTTTTGTTAGTTGGCAACGAAATGAGCAGTAAATTGGGGATGTTTCTGTTGAGGCCTCAGGGCTTCAAATTTTGGGCATAAATTAGGAAGTCCATAAAGCATTTGGAAATTAAATTACAATTACATTGAATATTCTAACGCCTGAAACGTAACATATTTCGTCATGATGAATAACCGTTTCCACTAATTGCATTAAACTACTTTAAGAAGCTTTTATCGTAGTCCATTTACCAATTAAAGTTTTGTGAATTGAATAAGGAAGGAATTTTTATTGATTAGATTAAAAAATTCCTAATGGATATCCTTTTCATATGCTAATCTGGAATGGGGAGCATTCTGGAGACTGTGGTTCATACGATAGTGGATTCAATTTCCAATTTAACCAATTATCTTTGTTTGGAAGAAGGTAATTTCGATTTGCCGATGGATTTATTAACGACGAGTTTAGTAAAAACTTCTCAAACTTCTGAATCTCAGTCAGAATTACAACTCAACAGTGCTTCTCTTCAGTGAGGCAAAAACTTAAATGCGAGTAAGCTCATTGAATGTGAGGAGGTCCTTTGTGCAGAAGCAATGAATTTATTTATTTATTTTTTTTTTTTTTTGTTATGGAAAGGCATTTAAAAGTATACCCATTTGCAGTAATTTTTATGGGCAAAACTTTGAAAAATGTTGTGTACAATATATGGACCCATAAAGAAAGCCATAAGAATTTTAAAATTAAGTATAGATTTTGAGAAACGTAACGATTCAAAGAGAAACCACTGTTATAATCTGGAAAACTGATTTACAAGGAACACCGCTTTACGCTGTTTTACAGAAATTTAGCAAATATTTGCTGTTATAACGATTTGATTCGCATTTTCAGTCATGTTAAACTGCTTAATGTAATATATAATCGTGGCCAAGCCCAAATAAAATGTGTCCATCTAAAAAAAAAAACCTTTAACCGAAATGTTATTTTGTGTTTTCAATTATAAAAATAATAAAAAAAGTAAAAATATCTATATCTGGTTAATCGAATAACAACTCTTAATTGTAGAACAAAGAGATCCTTGTCAAAGTTTAATTTTTATTTTAGATAGGGGAAAGGACACGTTAGATCGTCGTAACTAAACTACATTTTAGACTAGGAATCTGCCATATAGGGAACTTTGATACTTTCGAACAATAATTCTTTTTTAAATTACCTGGACAGTATACGAAATGTAAAAGATATGGGATTAGGCGCGATTGGCACTCTCTGTCATAGGCCCAATTTAGAGCTCAGAAGAATATAATGGAAGTAATTGTAGAACACAGAGATTTTCGACAAAGTTTAATTTTTATTTTAGATAGGGGAAAGGGCACGTTAGACCGTCGTAACTACACATTTTAGACTACATTTTAGACTAGGAATCTGCCGTATAGAGGACTTTAAAATTTTCGAACAATACTTCATTTTTAAATCAACTGAACAGTATCCGAAATGTGGAAGATATGAGAGTGAGCGGGATTAGCACTCTCTGTCGTAGGCACAATCTAGAGCTCAAGAGAATATAATAGAAGTAAAGAAACGAATTTAGGTATACGCCGAAAAACTTTTTATAAAAGCAACATTTTGGGGATTAAATTCAGCTTATGACCACCGGTTTTCGAGCAATATTCCCTTACAATGACATTGGTCGTTTTTCGGATGACACGCTGATAATCATAATTTTTAGATAAGTATGTAACGTCTATTAGGCTAGATTAGGTCAGCGTTTCAGTCTGAATAGACAGACAGTGTGATACGACGGAAACTAGAGATATGGATGTCCCAAGTTTCCCCCGTTGAACCATCCTGAGCACCTCAAGAAGCTCCCTAAAGAAATAAGAGTCCATCGTTGCTATACATTGTTCTATGGATTCCTCCTCCTCTTTATTCCTACAGCTCCTGCAAAAGTCACTGGTCACGACGTTCAATCTCACTGCATGTCTTCCAATCAGACAGTGTTCCGTCATGATAGATACAAGTAATGAGACGTCGGTTCTTGATAGCGACAGCAATGTGTGTGAACGCTTCAGATTTAGGCAAGGCCACATCTGCCTGGATTGATTACAGCCTCGAACAAATGCCCATTTGCAACTAAATATGCTCTATCTCGAAGTAGGAGCTTACAAGTGGTTAGAATGATGCCCACGGACTAATACTTGGCTGAAGTCTATAAGTTTGTCCCTGGTCTTGCCACCTTGTCTGCTCTGCAGTTCCCTGGTATATCACCGTAGCCCAGCACCCATATAAGGTGAATGTTGAAATACTGAACCATCTCGTTAAGAGATCTGCGTCATTTCAGGGCTGATGGTAAGTTTAGAAAGACAGAATCCAGGCACACTTAGCATTGAAGAAACTCAATTCTTATACCAGTTTAGTGTTGTGGTTATCATTGACCAGGAACCAGTCCATAAGAATTCAGTTTATATAACAGAGATTAAGTATGTTATTGCTGTTAATATGCCATTTAGGTTATTCAAACAAGTCGCCCTCTTACTTTAGAATTTTTTTTTTTAAAAACAATAAAGAAAATTAAGAAACGAGATTCCTAAAATGTTGGCAATTCCCATAAATGTTATGAGAGTCATGAGTTAAGAATATGTAAAATCGGCACTCTCTACCGTGAATGTGCCTCTGTCCGATTGGCGGAAATCCTTGGCAATCATAAAGCTGACACCTTTGCCATTCAGAAGATGCGATGAATAGGACAATTGTATTCCCGACACAGACTGTAGAACACCTATTACAGCTGGCATGCAGAAAGGCATGAAGTCGTATATCGATTTGTAGTGAGGTAGGGGCTTAGATGCCTCTCCTCGCGGTTAAGACCAAATGGATACCGTCTAGCATCACGACGAAATATTTGCCTAATAGAAGTATACAACTGTTGCCGGGATATTTCAATGCCAAAAGTAGAAGGAAAGACCGTCCTAGCGTTACTGTCAGTAAATTCAGTTTGCAACAACAATTCCGATAAGGATTCAGACTGATTACTTTCTCCACGGCTAGAATTATGGTTGCACATAACTAGATTCCAATACAAATATATTCACCAATCAACTTGGCGATCTTTTGGCCATGATATAACAAACCAGAATGATTGATTGATTGAGTGTAATCTGTGGTGTTATCATAGACTCAAATCTTCACAAGCTTACAGCTAAGCTACGCACTAGATTGAGTAGAGTAAAAAATTCACATGACGAATCAGATTGAAGGTTAGGTAGAGCCAAGCTGCATAAGCTGGAGTAATCACAGGTTCTTCCAACAAATTCTTTTAACTGCTACAAAGAAATTTCTCTGGTCCTGATATTTCTTGTATATGGCAACAAAATGAAACACCGCTTCCAGACACGCCTCGGCACGCTAAAGAATACCGCTTATATGTGAAGAAAAAAAAGATACTGCTTACATGGCAATGCTGTAACCAATCACTAAAGCTGTGAAAAGAAGAGAGCACCCGGAATTCTTGAACGAAAGAAAAAGTTGTTAAAAAAACCAGAAGAGCGGTACGTTAAAGAATGCCACATTAAGTCTCAAAAAATAGACGCTTCTTACATGGCAACGTTGCAAACAATCGTAAAAGCTATGAGAGGAGAAAACAGCATCCAAACTGTTTAAAAGGAAGAAATGGTTATGGAACGAGTGGAAGAACGAGGATATGGGGAAATACAGAGGTACAAGTGAAGCCGAAAATTCTACCAGAAGATTAAAAGAGAAGGTTATGGTTTCTTGAGAAAGCGGGTACGAATATCATCACACAACGCTAAGTGTGCAGTGTATCGTTATGGACGCAACAAAATAAAACGATTGTATGGACTTGGTCAAGAATCTCTAGCACGAAAAGATTTCGATAACAAATTCAAAGATTGGCTCAGAAGATTGATATATCTGAAAGATATCTGAAGCACTCTGAAAACTTAGTGTGACGAATTGAAGAAGGAGTTCAGGAGATTTTATTTCTAGGTGTGATGCAAAGTAAACATTTATATTTTATTCATTAGATGGCTTCCTAAACTCGGTTAGAAACAACAGACTTTTGAATCACTGTCAAAAATTGGTGTGACGATTTGGCAGATTCACAAAAGACCAAAACGCTCGGATTTCTTCTGTACGTGTAGCGCATAATAGATAAAAATGTCATTTCCAATAGTCAACTAAGAAGAAGAAAAAAATACTCCTCGGTGTAATTTAAATTATTGGCTGTATACCGTCGTCAACGTGGTCTAGCGCATCATAATACAACAATTGTGTTGACTGAGTCAACTCCAGTGTTTGAACCTTAACGGGTCTTTAATGTTTTGACTATTTGGGTTATAAAATGTATCACTGACATCACGATTTAGGTAAGGATAATTACTCAGTATTATAAATCCATTGATAAAAACTATCGATATCGATATTTATGTTCCACTTTAGTGTTATAAACACAATGTCGGAAAATTATAAAACAATTGTTATTTTTTCAAAGCAAAACTTAAATGCTCTCCTTTTGTTCTCATTCATTGGATTCTCCTTTAGTAGCTACTAATCTATGGAATATTTTCCCTGTAGCAGTGTGTCTTTTAGACCAGAATGACATGTTTCCATTACACCAAATTGATATTTTAAAATTGTATTGCCTGGCTCTCTTGCCTCACATCCTTTTAACAGCATATTAAAAAATTATCATATTTATTGTTTCCGCAACATTAGAGCTGTTCTGTAATCCTCTTTTTGAGTTTCTCTTAACAATTAAATAAAATGCTGCTTTCATTAAGACTAAAACATCAATTAATTTCAACATTTCAGCTTAGAAATTTATCATCCTCATCAAAATATTTTGTTGCTAATAATCCACAAATTGTTAAGAAATTTATAATGAAATCAACAGCTTAGCAAACATTCTTCTAAACATTTAACTCGAAAAAATGAAAATGCAAATTAAAAGATATTTCAAAATCTAAATATCTGTCCCTGCTTCTTGCTCTCAATACCAAAATAACTGTATCCAGCACCCCAAAAACTTTTTCTTTTTGTCAATAGGCGGCGGGTAAGACTTTCGCATGTTGTGTAACCATAACCAAGCAGACGCCCTTTTTCCCTCAGTTCGTAGGTTGGCAGTTACGATCTGTGATTGTTTTTTTTTACTGTGGCCGGGGTAGTTAATGTCGCTGACGTTAACTAGCAACGGAGATGCTGTTTTTGCTTTATCGTGGCAAAGGCCGTGTCGTTTACGATGACTGCCTGGCTGGCTGCCGGGCTGGCTGAAAGATGGAGCTGTGGGTAATTGCCTCATCATCATATTGTTGATTACAGCTATCAATTCAATGTCAAATACAAAACCATAGCAAATTATTTTAAGTCTGCCTCTGGTGGAGGGTAAGAAAGTGAGGAATATGTACATATTTTTGTACATATGGAAATAACTTGTATTGTGTTAAGGGAAGTCTGGGGACAATTGAGTGTGCAGAATGCTAGTAATGAAATCAAATCAAATTAAATTTTATTTAACAACAAAACGGAATACATTAAACATTTGGAGTCATCATTTGGAGTCATACATCGATGTTACCCTTGGCTGAGGTGTCTGATGGTGATGGCAGATCTGGCTATGATTATGTAGAAATTAGCATTTATTTTCAATAAAATGGAGATTGGAGGATAAGTAAATTGAATAGGAATATATCACCAAAGATCCCGTTAAGATATAATGTAAATGGCATATAAAAGTAACTTCAATGATGAGGGGCAAATGATTTGTTATGGACGTGTGGGTTTCGTCTAGTTGTGTTAGTTAGATGGTCATAAAAACCCTAAAGGGTTGATGATTTTTTGACCATGGTTTGCACAAAAAAGTCGTTGTTAGTGGCTATGAATCTCTTCCATATTTGCAAACATCTGGCGTGCCGCAGGGCAGTATTTTGGCACCTTTGTTGTTTAGTTTATTTATAAATGATATTTCTAACTGTTTTAAAAAAAGGCAAATTTTTTTATATGCAGATGACTTAGAAATATATTACAAATTTTAAAATATTTCTGAGGCTCTAGATCTTCAGAATGCCTTAGATAATCTTCTTGACTGGTTTCCTAAATGAACTTTCATTAAATCTATCAAAATGTGTCCATATTTCATTTTCAAGGTCTCGTAATCCAATTCAACTGGTTTTCAAAATTGGTGATTACAGGCTCCTTACTGCTGAAAGTAAAATGAATTTAGGTGTTGTTTTTGACTTGACACTGACTTTTACCTCGCATATAAATTATATTATCCCTAAAGCTTATTCTATACTAGCATATATTTGAAGAAATTGTTCCAATTTCACAGATCTACATATCTTAAAAATTGTGTGCACTTCCCATGTGAGATCAAAGCTGGAATATGCCTCTATTGTTTGGAGTCCCTCTTGCCAGGTCAATGTACCACGCATAGAAAGCATTAATCGGGTCTTTCTGAAATTTGCTGTCTCTTCAATTAACTTTGGTGATTTTGTGCCTCCTTATATTTCCAGATACTGGTTAGTGAACTTACATCCATTGAAATATCGCCGTATTTATCATAACTTGTTATTTGTATTCGATATAATAGCTGGTATAATTGATTGTTCTGAAATGAAATGAAATGAAATGAAATGAAATGAAATGAAATGAAATGAAATGAAATGAAATGAAATGAAATGAAATGAAATGAAATGAAATGAAATGAAATAAAATGAAATGAAATGAAATGAAATGAAATGAAATGAAATGAAATGAAATGAAATTAAATTATATTAAATTAGATGGAATGAAATGAAATGAAATGAAATGAAATGAAATTAAATTAAATTAAATTAAATTAAATGAAATGGAATGGAATGGAATGAAATGAAATAAAGTGAAATGAAAAACAATAAATAAAAAGTTTAATATTTATGCCTTATGTTTAAAATACCCTGTCGGATATTTGGCCAAAAATTAATTTTTGAGTTTTGAAAAGTCTTTTGCAAATGACTATCACTTCGTCCATTCATATCAGAAGGAAGGTAGGAACTCTAAAGCGAATAAATTGTTACGAAATTTTTAAATCCGATTTTGTGTACAAATTGGAGAAAATCGATCCACTTGCACAACTTCGATGACCTCGTATTAAATTTGCCCTATTTTGGGCATTGAATCGATAATATGTACACAGCCGAGTTAAAAACATCAGTAATTCGTACAAAATGGTTTAAGTCCTTTCTATTAAGGTCTCTTTGGGGTACCGCTCTCATGACTGTAATCATCTAAATTGGAAACTTGTCCAAAAACATAACTAAAGCAATGATTGTCTCCTATATTGGAAACGGGAACTGATCCCAGGACTTTCATTGTGGTAATAGGAAATCAGTTAAAAAAAAAGAACTGGAGCATCAGCAGCCATTAAAACTGGGCCAAAATAGTTAAGTAAAGATCAAACCCTATCGCATTGTGCTTTGGGGTACATAAAACCTTTTGATCGCGTTTTTAGAAATATTGATTTTATAAAATTGTTGTAGTGTTACTTAAGTGTTTCATATATCCAGCATCTACCGTAGATCTATATGTATATAAATTTTCTATTTTATTGTACAAAGAAATGTAAATAGTCGCATTAGGTTTATGGAACCTATTCTACAAAATACTAGGTGGCGCAATAGAATGTGCATATTGCATCATCTTTTTTGTGGGGTAGAAAAGACGCGGGCGGGGGGGCGCCTACTTCGTTGGGTTAGAACAAGTACGTTGAAGGATGTCTCATTGCACCCCGGCAAATGGATACCGCATATGCAACTCATGCTCTGAGAGAGCACCGTAAGGAGATCGTCCATTTAAACGAAATAAACAGTTATGGAAAGATCGAGACTGTTGCTACCCTGAGTGTGTATGGATAGAGGTGAAGCCTGAAAATTCTTGGTAAAGGTAAAAATTATGGTAAGGAGTTCCTTATCTCAAAAAACAATAGCTGAAGTCGGGTGACTTATGCGTAAAATGGACTACAAATATGAAATGAACACATTTATAATTTACTAATTCTGGAATATGAATGGAGTCATGTATCCATCCATCGCTTTTAAAATTCTGTCGATTGTGATTCGTTAGTCCATCACTTGATCTCTTCAATATTTTTATGAAGATGCAAAACTCAAAAAGCTGATGTTATTGGACGAAAACTGGAGTAAATTACTGCAGCGTCCTCAAGCTTTGATAAAGGTACTTTTAAAACGACATTGGATGTTAATGGAAATGAAATGAGGATACTTAATTCAACAAACAAAAAGTCTACATTTTCTTGACGTTGCTACACGTATAAAGCAGTGGATGATGACATCCATAGCGTCTTAGGAAATACTGAGAACCTCTTAGAGGAAATTTTTTTGTAAAAAGTATTACATTATATAGCTAATAGGAAGCACTGTAAATAGCTGATCGACTTTGTCAGGCGCTTCAAAATATAGCAACTACGCTGGCTGTATCAAAATTATAGATAAACGCTCCAGTACAAATAAAAAAAAAGGGAAAAAAAACCTTCAGCGATGAAATCCAAAAACAGCCAACAAGAGGTTGATCCAGATTGCGTTGAAAGTAGTAGGTTTGTCAAAAGCTTTCAAAATCAGCTGTAACGAATTAAAGAAAGACTACAGGTAATCGAAGTGCTTGAAATTACATTACCAAGTGTATCAAAATGTAGCAATGACATTGATTGGTTCAAGTAGTGCAGATGAGAAGCTCCAGAACGAAAAGTTTTTAGTAATCAAATCGAAAAGCAGCGCTTAGAAGGACGATCAAGATTCCGCTGGAAGGAGCAAATTCCTGAAAATTTTTGAGAAAATTGTTGAAATCTGTAGATGAATTCCTGAACAATCCACTGTTCGTATTTTGGAATACAATATTTTGTTCATCCCAGTACAATTCAGAAAATATTACGGGGTTAATACAGAGTTATCCATTTTTCAAAAAAAATTTTATGATTTCAATTATGCTATGATTTCGATGAAACTTTTATTTCGTTATAATGCCTGAATTCCGCCAATGTGTATGAAATATAATGTTATTTGTATGATCGTCTCTGGAATGGTTGCAGCAGTGGATCCATTTTAGCTAGTTTTCCAAAAAATGAGACCTTCAGGCCATAATTTGCACCAAACTGTCACCTGTTCCAGATGCAATGACATTTCCACAATCACTTATGGATTCTCCGAGCCCCATATGCAACAATTTTTCTTGCTGAGCAATCAAATTCAGCGATGAAAAGAATTTTGTTCAAATCAAAGTCCACGTTTGAATCATTGTATTAAGTGTTAATTATTTCTAGGCATTGTTCGGTTGTTAGACGATTCATATTTGAAAATGGTAAACCTTTCACTAAATAAATGAGACTTTAAATGACAGGTATTTATCAGCTGCCAGCCTTGCCAGACCGGCAGTTTTGAAACAACTGAATGTATAACGCTATACAATTGTCAAGTTTTAAATAAATTACTTTTGCTTTTTAAGCCAACTTCCACAAAATTTATGTTCACAATTTTCGGGAAAGACATTACAATATTTAAAATTTAGGTCCACATTTTTAGAGATTTTGACAGGTATTTTTTTTTTTGTGCAAATTTTTTTTTATAATATAACAGCTACTTACGGATAGGACGTCATAGTTATACCTTTTCAGATATTTTTGGAGGTCTCCTATGTACGACTACATACTGACTTCAAATAATATAAAAATTTCTATAGCAACCCTAATTTCAAGCATGTGTCGGAAAAAGTTGGTCTGCGTAATCAATTTGGCCGTATGCGGCTTTGGATTGCGATATGGAAATAAAATAATAATAATAATATACTTTGAGAACAAATTCAGTGTAAAAAAATCTACTAATTCACAAGCAATTTCTTTCCGTTTCCAATTCACAGCACAAGTTTGACACTACGGTTATTGGCATAACTAGATGAAATTATTTTCCATTTCAATAAACAGACAAGGCTCGATATTTGATAACAGTGCGGCAGTTTTTCTTTCTTTCGCTAATAATTACGTTAAATGTCAACATAATATCTTTACTTTTTACTCAAATTAACCTATTTTATGGCGAAGTACAAACATATTTAAATATTTATGCTTTTCCTTATCCTTAGCAGAATCATTAAATTTTAAGACACAAACTGTTCGCTGAAGGGACATCAAGAGTCGTACACTTTGTACAAATACATTCAAATATACATTTAGTACACTTATAAAGTGTCCTGTCTTTATTATGTTGTACGAATTCTCATTGTCTATGAAATGAATATCTGGGTAATATTTAACTTTATTAAGATTTCCTTATTAAAGCTTCTTTTGTGCATTTCTTGTACTTATTGCTTTTGTTTTTGTAAGAAAATACTTTTTTTACTGTTTGCCTTCTTTGCCTTTTGTCCGAATAGTAGGACACAACTACGAATATGTTAATGGCCTCAGAGTGACCGTAATACGTTGAGGCAGGCATAAAATGAAGATGCCGGGCAATGGAAAAATACTGACAGGCAACGAATTCACCATCACCATCACCATCGCCATCACTCTCGACCTGTGACATGCAGTTCAGACGTTGCAGGGGCATACAATTTTCGTTTTGTTATTAAAATCTTAACAATAAAATAGCCAACAAATTGAAAAATACTACCCGAATGGTAAAATGCCTGCAGACACATTTGAAATCTGCAAAAAGAGGCGAAACCCGGGGAAAAAAATAATCAGCTGCAATAATCAGAGGATTGTTCAGCAGTCAGTGAACTAACCAAGCGAGAAACGATACATAGAAATTATTTTCATATCATAGAGAATGGGAGACTCCATTAAGAATGGAGTACTAGGATTCCATCAGTTATTTCAGTATATGGCATTTGTATTGCTAAAGCGTAGAGACGTACTTTAGTGTATCTTGTAATAATATTTACGATGTGGTGGCAAGGAAATCATTTGATATTGAACTCGAATAATGGCTAGGCAAAATATGACTTCCCCGAAAAAGCTATTGCCAATTTAGAAGTAGCGACGAATATCCTTCCATACAAAACACAGAGATTGCACAAGCTTGGTCATCTTTTGTGGTTGCACTTAGAAAAAAAATTGATTTATGGGCAAAAGATGGTAACAAAATGACAAAATGGAAGGACACAAATCTCTGAGATACTAAAGGGTGACGCACAAGTAACGTTAAGATTTATTCAATATATAACATTTTTCTTTCTGCTTTTATTTAACTTTGGCATTTATTAAAATTTAAAATATAGTTTGGAAATATGTTCACTTGATGTTTTAAAGATAATATCTTTCAAATGGTGCCCATTGTTTGCTTCTACCTGACGTGCCCTTTCCAAAGCATTTCCCATAACTTTTCTTAGAATTTCGGGTCCCAGTGTCTCCACTTCTTCTCGGATATTGGCCTTAAGTTGTTGGATGATTCTTGGCTTATTGGCATATACCTTACCCTTTGGTAGCCCCAAAGAAAAAACCCGGGAGCCGTTAAATCAGGTAAACCTGGTGGCCGCTTAAAATCAGAAAAACATGATATTATTCGACTGCCAAACATTTGGCGCGTGATAGTCATAGTTGGACGAGCTGTATGAGCTGTGGCTCCATCTTGTTGAAACCACAAAT
Source organism: Philornis downsi (assembly GCA_019455685.1). Classification (NCBI taxonomy): domain Eukaryota; kingdom Metazoa; phylum Arthropoda; class Insecta; order Diptera; family Muscidae; genus Philornis; species Philornis downsi. Next base: position 154,818 of record JAHXMU010000173.1, read on the forward strand.
CTGGATTGCTCTATGCCTCTGGCCTTAAAAAAATTATCAATCATTTCCTGTTATTGAATGCCGTTCACATTTATCGCAACTCCTTCGTCGTTTTCGAAAAAATATGGTCCAATAATCCTCTCTGAAGTTATTCCTCGCCATATTGTGCATCTAGGTAGGTGCATTTGATCTTCAACAATTACTCTTGGATTTTCGATGCCCCATATTCTACAATTTTATTTATTCACGTGACCATTTAGGTGAAAATGAGCCTCATCGCTCATTATGAGTTTGTGAATAAACTCGTAGTTTTCTAGGCACAATTCTTGAAAACGGTAACTATATTGAATGCGTTCTCGTACATCATTTGGTTTTAACTCGTGAACCAATTGCATCTCATATGGGAAAAGATGTAACATATGTAAAATTCTTTGCAAAGACCGCCAGACATCTCTAACTGCTGAGAACCTCGCCTGGTGGAAGTTTCGGGGTTTTCCTCAATACTTACTTGCACTCGAGCAATTGTAACTTTATTTTGAACTGCACGAGGTCTTCCAGCACCCGGAAGATTACAACAGACAGCCTCTTGTTGCCCAAAACGCTAAACCGATCGGTAAATTGTTGGAGCGCTAGGAGCATTTTGAACATAAAAGAAATTTCGATATGATCTGAACAATCGAATGCTGACTTTCAAAGTAAAATTAAACAACTTGAGTTCTTTGTTCTGTGCTGAGCCTTTCCATCATAAATTTCCCAAGTATTACTTAGTTAATTCTGTAAAGAGACGAAAAAAAGACAAACAAAAAATGTATTAACGTTACTTATGCGCCACCCTATATTATATTAAAACGTATTGTGGCAACTTGGGAGGAAAAAGAACAGTAGAGAACCCATTCGACTCATCCAAAGCGCGGCATAACAGTATGACTTTTGCATCTTAGGTTAAAATGTGTTATTTGTAAATAATTTGCTCATTCTAGCGGAAAGGTAAAATTCTAATTCGGGTTCTCAGACAGTTCATTTGGGAATTCTTCACAGAGCTCTTCACATAATTTCGGAAGCGAATGCCGACTTTCAGGACAGCTTTCCTATGTAATGCCATCGAAAATCCGTCTAGTGTTAACTAAATTGAGAAGGTGAGTAGCTACAGTAACACAAATGCCATTGTAACACCGAGACGTCTAAGCTTAGCCTAGGCCATGGCTAATACGAGCCTGTAAAACCAACCAATTTAAATTAGTGAAGATCATAGTTCTCATCTATTTCCAATGAGCGGTAAACAGGTTCTGTGCCTGAAAGTGTTCTCAGCCTGGGCTGCTTTTTCCAAATCCACACAGGTTAATGGCTCTAAATAACCTTGCAAATCATGAAGGCGGAAGTAGTACAAGTGTCGAGTCACCATTCAACACAAATCTAGACTTATATTTTAAGGACGTTACAATGATCTGATGAAATCCCTGCATTCTCTCTCATTTTTAGAACAATCTTGTTGCGGTAAAGTCTAAGAGTATTGCAATCCTTAGAATAAGCTATTAGAAACATGTGTGAAATATTCAGCACACGCTAATTTGCGAATGTATGAATATATACATATGGATTAGCCATTTTGTGGTTTCAAGGCCCGGCGGTCTGCCAAAGATGTCAGCTGTTAAGTACCTGTCATCTGAAGTGTTATTTATTTAGCAAACAGTTTGTTATTTACGAATATGAATCGTTCAACAACCGAATAACGCATACAAATTGTTAAAAATTACCACAAGAATGTAGGCTTTCAACCGAACAGAATTTTCTTCAGAGATGAAGCTGATTGTTCAGCAACAGAAATGGCATGTGAAGTGTTATTTATTTAGTGAAAGGTTTGCCATTTACGAGTATAGATCGTTTAACATTCGAAGAACGCGTAAAAATACCTAAAACTTTCTACAGAAATAGTAATTCAAACGTGAGCTTTCAATCGAACAAAATTTTCTTCAGAAATGAAACTCATTTCTCACTCGGTGATTACGTCAACAAGCAAAATTGTCGCACCTGGGGCTCGGAGAACTCAAAAATGATTATGGAAAAGCCATTGCATCCAGAAAAAGTGACTGTTGTGGTGTGCATTATGGTCTGGAAGTGTCATTGGGCCGTATTTTTTTGAAAATAACGGTCGAGTAACCGTTACCGTCAATTCAGAGCGCTATGGCCGTATTAAAGCCGACTTTTTTTTTTTTTGATCTACAATTGAAGATGGTGAACTTGACGATATGTGGTTTTAACAAGACGGTGCTATGAGCCACATAACAATTTATTGCATGAGAAGTTTCCAGAAGGCGCAATTTCACGTTTTGGCGGCGTAAATTGGCCACCAAGATCTTGCGATTCGATGCTGTTGAATTTTTTTTTTTGTGGTGTTATTTTAAAAGACTTTGTTTACGCGGATAATATTCAAACGTTGAAGAGTTTGAAAACCAACATCTGTCAAGTTATCGCCGAAATACCGACCGTAATGTGTGAAAAATTGGTTGAAAACTTCCTCAAAAGGGTGCACTGTTACAGTCTATACAGGGGCGGTCGTTTAAATGACATATAATGTATTTTGTACATAGTGGCAAGGTTCAAGCTTTATAATGAAATAAAAACTTCATTGAAGTCATAGCTTTTTGTATGTTTTATATACTTATATATGTATACGAAGATTTAAATTTAAACAAAACGATAGTTCATAATTAGTATCATAATACAGCATTAAGTTTGCCCACAAATCACGAGAGTTGGACAATGAAACAAAAAATGCATAAATTGTTGTTGAAACTTATAGTGTTCGCTTTAAAGCAGGCTCCTTCCAAAATAATTCGCTTATGCTCGGCGAAAAATCCAATCATAGAAATATGTTTTAAACGCATTTTCCAGAAAAGAATTCAGTTCTCGAATTTTCTACTAATGACTGAAAATGTTAGTCTCGAAACGCTAATTTCAATTTTGAAAAGAGGTAAAAGTCAACTGCACCCGTATCAGGTGAATATGATGGTTTTTCGATTTTACTACCTATATATTTGTTGAGATTTTGGTTTGTGAAATTCTTTCGCAATCATAGCCTTGTAAAATATTGTGGAATATTATCGCAATACAAAATTCATCAGTTTCTTTTTCACGAAGTTGCTCTTTCAACACCCAGAAAGTCTTCTTTACTTACCATCTAACATTCTGGAAAGAATTCCGAGTTCATAATATCACAATAATTAAAGAAAAGACACTAAAAGACACTGGAAGACACTATCGCGAAACTCGATGACAAAATTTGCCTGTCAAACTTATAAGTCTATTTTCTATCACCTGTTAAAATGCGTTTTACGAACGTGGGATAAGAATTAACTTCCTGTAGTATGTCTTCAGCGAGTTTTATGTAACTGATTTTCTTTTAAGAAAATTCAGATCTTGCGGAATTAGTGTAGCAGGAACAAGTTTCTTGACACGAATTGATTCGTAAAATACAGAGTGTCCAGCAGTTATCTGTTTAGAATTTAAATAATAGTTTCCAGTCATTATTCTTTTAACTTTACCGATATAAATTTCAGTTCAAGGCTTTCATAACCTACCAGAGTGAGTCTGATCTTCCACCACGTTTTTGGACAATCTTAAAACAAATTTAAGAAGGGAGTTACGTTCTGACAATCAAATGTTGAGAGATTGATTTAGTTTCGTCTATTGGAGTTCGCCGTACTCACACAAATTTCCTCAAAATGTCACTTAAATAAAAACGAAGACGTGAATCTGTCCTTTTAAACTTGAGGTAAAATAATTTTTCATTTTTGCGAAAGTTTTAGAATAAAAATTCTTTTAAAACAAAAATCATAAAACGGGATACCCAACTTGCCCCATCCAAGGATAACAACAGAAATTTCTATTGTGGTTTCTTTGCTTAACCAAAATTTCCTTCGGTTTCATTCCATTGTGGACTCACCCATATTTATCCTCAATTTGAATTGTATGTCCTTTGCAACGATAACGATATACTCATTAGTTCGTTCACAATCCACAATGAGTCTGAAATTGAAATGAAAAAAAAAAAAACTGAAAACATCAAGAAATGATTATTTTTGGTTCATTTTTCTGCTCAGTTGTGTGTGTGTGTGTGTGAGTGTGTCATTTATTCGCTCTTTTGTTTTATTGCTCGTTATTTTTAGGTGGCTTTACAGTCATAGCGATGACTTTTTCTTCTTCTTCTGCTGCTGCTGCTGTTGGTGCTGGTGCTGCTTGGTCTTTATTATTCTCTGGTTTTTGTATTTAATATTATTTCAGTCAGCCACTGTTCCTCCCGTTGCTATATAAGCCGGAAATTGCATACAGTAAAATAGGCAACAACAAATAAACAAATGGCAGAGAGCAGTTAAAAGGACACGGGAGGAGAGCAAAAATTCTGAAGAGTAGAAATACAATACAATTTATCGCGTTACTTCCGCTAAATTGGTGTTGATTGCGGTCGTTGTGACGCCAACCCATGGCTATCGGGTAGCGAAGTTGGACGATTCGCTGTGTAATGGGAGAAACCCATCAATTGTTCAGCGCCTAAGTAGGGGGCGGTGCCCGAACCCATTAACTGGTTGCTGGCCTGAAATTGTTGTCCTCATTTCAATTTCAGATGCTACTACCCGGAGTAATAATGGTCTACTGTAGTGAGCTTTCATTGTGTGATTTCCTCGGCATCACCATTACCATTATCATGTGTTGGTACCACATTTCAGCCTCGCCTGCTGCCATTGTCACCGCGCTAGTCTTGCTTAATTTCTGGCCGCCTGCATGTTTGTTCTCAATGAATGAAATAAAATATTCATGACAATCTATTGTATGAATGGCAAGTAATAGTAAATCTGGGTTAAAACCGCCATGATTTACACTTCCTTTTAAAAATTGTATTTTGTTAAATACTACAAGAAGGAAGAAATATTGCCTGTTAAAAGCCAACAAATTTAGGTTAATGAACTTTGCAGATTGAACCAAAAGCAGATTAAAGCTTACAGTCAGGGAGATGTGTAACGAAAGTGGAAGCTGATACTTACAATATTGTTTGAAGAAGACAAGTGCAATGACTTCAATTAGGTAAAATTGATTTTTAAAAATGTCGAAACTGAGACATTATATAATAAGTACTCTTGGAATAAGGATAAAAAAAATATTTTTGTTTCTTTGGCAAATTAAGCTTAATTCAACTTCACAATTATCCTTGAATCGAGGATTTTAACCTTTCAATGCTTTTCCTATGAAAGAATTTGTTAAGATCCTCCTGAAGGGTAATGCTTTACGCAATTATTTCGTTATTTGATCTAAAACTTTTTTACTAGAGAATGCTTTTGAAATGTGTGGATTTGGAGAATACAGTGGATGTGTCAACAACCCGCATACCAATGCATAAAACTTTGCTATCATGACCCACGTCTTCTGTCACGGAGCATTGGTCTGGTGAAAGAGAACGTTTTCAACATTTGGAGGAGTTTTTCTTAATTTCATTCTTTAGGTGATGCTGAGATGTTTTATGATATTGATCCTTTATTGTCCTTTCTTCTTTAAGTTAATCAATGAATAGAATACGACATACATTCTAAAATACGGCGGCGTTAACCATATCTGTGAACTATAGCGTTTTTGGTCGCTTTGCACCGCGTTCACCAGTTCTTTCCTCGCTGTGAAGTGCCGACTCGATTCAGAAATATTGTGATGCATCCGTTTCCCATCCACTGCCGCAAACTGTATGAAGAAATACTTCTTATTGACTTAAACTATTCTAAATTTCTCTCCTATCCTGTTAAACGTTGATATTTTTATTCCAATGTTAGCTAACGCGGCACCCATATGGAAAAAGTTTTTTCAATCTTACATTTTCATAAAAAATAGTGAATGCACTACTTTTTGATATATTTTGCAACTTAATTTTACAATTATAGAAAATAACTTTCAATGGATATTGATGGTTTCTCTACCACCGGTGCTAATACGAGCCCGGTAAAGAACAGCAAATCAGAGACAAATATTTATTTTAGACGGAGAAATGCTTTCCAAGCCGCTGTTGAGTTTCAGAAGTATTTTTTTTTTTTATAAAAAAAAGACAACGTCTCATCAACACTCAAAATTTATCGTCTTTTATTCTACCTATATATATTGATGACAAATCGAAAATAGCATCACATAAAGCGCTATTATTCAAAGACAAATGATCGAAATAACTTGAAATTTTGACAGGCATCTTCAGAAGTTTAACATTTGCTAAAAATAACAGCGATTTTTTTTGTCGGAGGCATAATCTGAGCGGTACTGCCAAGACATATTGGCCGATTTGTTACTTATGTTGGACAAAGTTAAACAATTCTATTTTGTACATCCGAAATAATTGTTATTTAATTTTTGAACAACTTCAGTCGGGAGAAAGTTTTTGTATAACACAATTTGTTTCAAAATGCTCCTAAATATTCAAATAGGGAACATTGCCCCAGATTTACTTGCTTTGCTAACTGACTATAGAAATTATATCATATTAGGAAAGAGTGCCACGTACGAAGTTTATGTCTCCTTTTTAGACTGCCCACCGAGTTAATTGCCTCATACTTTCAATGCAGTATGCATCCCGTGATTCATAAGATGCAAATACGTATTCCTCATTAAGCATAAAGGGTCCTTTATTTTATGGAGAGTTTTTCTTTCCACAGCTTCCAACTTGTGTTATAATCGAGGATTCTGTGCTGTATAGCAACACAGATATGATTAAGACCTGGCATAGGTAGGTCTTTGTTCATTAAAGCTAGCCTTTATCAATAAATCGCTTCTTGTAGCTTCCCTCAAAACAGCCGGAATGGATGAAACCATTCATCACCTACAATTTATAGTTATCAGAATTCAAAGTTACTTAATTTGATTTCGTTTTCGTTCTCAGGTTTATAGACCTCTTGTCATTGCTTGAGACGGCTGCAGTAACTTTTCATAGTTTTCGATTAACGACAATAAGACGAATAGAGTAAGTGTGTTAACTGCAATTTTTTCCACTATCATTTTGTTAGGTATACTGAAGAAGCAAGCGACTGATTACCAATCAACCAAAAATATGATTTGGCCAAAAAAGTATTGGGTATTTCCTTGTTGTTACACGCGTAAAGAAAAAACGTGTGTATCCTCTTGCATCCCTACGGTAGTTTATAGGTACATCTTCCTCTCTATTCCGCTCAAACTTTATGGTGAAATAACCAGAATTTGCAGTTGTTTCAATCACTAAACAAAAATTTGTAATATTTACGTGCAACTAAATAGAACTTTTTCAACATTAGTTTGAATTTGTAATTAATTTTAAAAATAATATAAAAATTAACAAAGAAATTTATTCTGCTCACGTATTTGCTGTTATCATTTCCTTTGTATTGTTTGGAGTAAAACAAAAACAATAATAGTAATATTAAAATACAAAAAATAAACTAACTTATTTTCCTCGAAAGTTCAATTTTCGACCACAACAAATTTTATGAAAAATTACCTTGTTTAAAATATTTTTTTTAAACAACTTACTATTACCTACTTTTACTACTTATTGCCTATTAAATTCTACACAATTTCAAATTTTGAATTTAATCAAATATGAAGCTAACTACTCGTATATTATAAATTAAATGTATCCAATTAAATGAATTTGTAAAACCAACGGATATATTCTTTACTATTGTGAATTTGTTAAACTTCTTTACTACAATAATGCTAAACTATTTCTATTGTGAATTAAATTTAGAATATATGGAAGATACAACAGAAAACTATAAAAAAAAAATGGAAAAGTTTTTGCCCATCGAACGTACCGTTAGTATGTAAAAACGAATATCGCAATCGATTTGCAAGTTCATTTGCAATCTACAGGCAAAACGATGAACCCGCTTATAGGATAAAACTATAATTATGGTTTTTTACTTGTCCTGTTCTCTTCTCATCAAATAATAATCAATTTTTATTTCTCATATTTTCTGAGAAATTACAATATTGCATACCAGAGTGTAAATCATACATAATTACACATCTTTATTAAATTCAATTTTTTGAATTTATTAAAATTTCCAATCGAGTGCCATATTTTTATCCTTAGCACATTTCACTTCCTACTCTCTTTAAACAAAAGAGTCGAATCTCTACATACTTTTAACCTTTCCTTTGGAAAAAGACAACGAAAATTTAATTTTCTTCAAACTGCTATTTTTTTAGAAAAGGATAACTCAAATTTATAAAAACATATTTGTAAGTTACGGCCTTCCTTAAATTTAAATTCCAAATTAAAAATATTTTAAAGCTAAATTTTACCGATAACTAATAAATGTTTTCTACTACATCCAAGTTTTTAGCAAATTTTCAGGCATGAAGTAAAACTTCTACATATAATAATTTGCTTTGAAATTGCTCTAAAAAAAAACTTTCCTCCTCTGCTGATTGCGCTCTCTTAAAAATGAATTTTTGCCGACTTTCGTAATCTGCTCATTCATTTAAAATCTTATCATCTTATCATGACCTTATCATACTCCACAATTTTCTTTAATTTTCCGTCTACTTTAAGTCACCGACTTTATCCTACTTTATGTGTAAAAAAATCCAGAAATTATCATGCTTAGCACTCGATTAACCTCAGAATATTCAAATATTCTACTTGTCAAAAGTGCTGCTCGAAACAAATCCTTAACATGTTTAAATTCTTCAGAACCACAACAGCAGCAACGAGCAAATAAGCAAAAACTTTTGCTTGCCCGCATTTTGTCGCTGTCATTTCTATTGTCTCGGCGAAAGCCATCAAATTTGTCTTAATGTTCAGTTGTGGGTTCGGTAACCTCTTAAGTTTAAACTTCTAAACCACCGTTTAATTGCAATTAATTTTGTATCTCTAAAAGTTTATATACACGCGTCTATCGCTTGTTGCCATTGAGATTTTGTAGATAGCAAATTTTATTGCGCTTTGGCTGTGGCAGTTGCTGCCATTGGTGTGACGCCGAATAGCCTCTAGCAACGGTTTGGATTTTAATTACCCGGTCTTTGTTTGGGGTTCAATTTAAATCTGAAAATAGTTATTTTAATGAAACTATTATTTCTTACGTCAGTGCATGAAATGAGAGCAATATGAAAACGATTGAAGTTTTTTTTATCACTAAATAAATTATTTTTAAATAGCCAAATGGATCACAAGAGTTTATGTTTCAGGGCAAAGGTCAGTGACCGGTCAAATAATAAAGAATACCTCACTTGGCCGAATGTGGCTCTGGATAATGATGTAGAAATTAAATGCAGTAAAATAGTCAATTATTCAAGGATATTTTAAAAATCAAGAGCAGAAATTAAGATTTTATAGAAAATTTTATTTGAAAATAAATTAGCTTTCTTCATTTCAGGTAGTGCACAGAATCATGGTGATGTTTACTTGTAACAAATCCGTTTTTTTTTTATGTGAAATCAAATTTATTTTTCTACTTTTCTGTTTCCAAAGAATTTTCGGAATATTATAATACAGGGTGGCGCAACAGAACGTGCACGTTTAAAAAATAGATTAAAAAATAAATACAAAAGGTATGGTTAAAATAAATCTAAGACATTGCAGAGTAATAAATGGAGTTTATATTTCAAAAATAACATCATCTAAATGGTGACCCTCTCTACGACGGCACTCCTCTAACCGAAAACGAAAATTATTGAAAACTTTCTTCAGTAATACTGGTGTAATGGCTGCCATTTCACCGCGGATATTCTCCTTGAGCTGAACGATGTTTCTTGGATTATTACTGTAGGCTTTGTGTTTGAGGTATTCCCACAAAAAAAAAGTCAAGAGACGTCAAGTCTGGACTACGTGGGGGCCATGGGATATCACCCCTTTTCGAAATCAGTCTGCCAGGGAACATCTGTTTCACCACCGCCATGGAGTCATTTGATGTGTGACAGGTAGCTCCATCTTGTTGGAACCAAGTTCTGGAATTCACTATTCTTGAGCTTTCAATTTCTGGAACCAAAAATCCGTCCAACATCTCAACATAGCGTTCCGTATTAACCGTGACGTTTTGGGCCCGCGCATTTTCGAAGAAAAAAGGACCAATTATTCCTCTGCCAGAGATTGCTGCCCATACTGTCACTTTAGGACTATGCAATGGTTTCTGGTGTTTGATTTTGGGATTTTCACTGTTCCATTAATGACAATTTTGACGGTTTACAAACCCATTCATAAGGAAATGAGCCCCGTCAGAGAAAAGGATATTGTCAAAATTGGAAAATCGATGAAGCATTTCATTAGCAAATGCGATCCTTGCTATGAAGTCAGACTCATTCAATTCTTGTGTTAATTGCAGCTTATATGGATGCAGTTTAAGATCCAATGCTAAAATTCGTTGCAAACTTCGTCGCGATAATTGTAAGACAGACGATTTCTTGCGAGTCGACATTTGTAGATTTCCTCGTACTGACTCCATAACTCCCTCAACATTGTCTTCGGTCCTAGATGTTCTTGGGCGACCATTTGCTTGTGGTTTAAATGTTGGACCGGTCTCTTCAAAACGCTTTACCCATATTTTAATTAAACTAGCACTCGGAGCTTCACTAATTCGCCGCAGTTCATATTCAGCACAATATAGTCGCCTAGTAGCAATATATGAACGACAGTTCTCGTAAAATGCGCGCACGCAAAATGCGCGACGCTTCCCGTCGAAGTGATTCATAGCGACTAAAATTCCATGAGCCCGCCAACCCAACGATGTAGGCGTTGTCCTATATATACATATATATATGTATATAGGTATATATAGGTATATATATGTATAGTTTTATCTCTTCCGCTATTCTTACTTTCCATAAGAATTTTACTGAACATTTCATCCGTCCATGGTTTGCTAATAATTCGTATAAATGAGCCTTATAAGCTTTCCTTTGCCGCTATCAAAGAAAAAAGAATTAGGTTTTCATCAGAAAATTGATTAGATTGTAGACACGGCGCCTATTAGGTTAACGAAAGAAAAGTTTAAGAGTGCGGCAAATGTAATTAGTTTTGGCATTCCGCATACAGATGATATAGTTCACTGATTCGAAAAGACTAATTTTATTTACACAAACCTTTGCGTAAATCATGAAATGTCAATTACTACTTACTCTATAATCGATCTGAATTGCCTTAGGTGCAATGATATAATCTAAACTTGCATTCGAAGAGATATATTCATTATTATTTTCAGGACATTTAAGTTTTCATTAGACATTAATTAGATTGCGGACAAGGCGTCGATTATGTTAACGACATAAAAGATTTAGAGTGTGGCAAGTTCGTTGGCATTCCACATACAGACGCTATAGTTCACTGAATCGAAAAGACTCATTTTATTTATACAAACTGTTTATTTCTAGAATCCGCGTTTGCAAATTCTTAGATATAAATCCTAAATTTATCATCTCTAGTGCAATTGAGACGTTTATATGCAAAGTCCTCAATTGTAATGAGATTGAGTGTTTTAGAGTAAGTTTTATGTCGACTGATCTGTTGGAGAACTTGTTTGATTTGTTAAAGTCAGTACTGATTCTCTCTCCATACGTGTGAGATGAATTTGGCTTTACTAATAAGTCAGTATTTCCTGTAAAGTATAATCATTTAAATAAATTCTGGAAACGAATGCTAATCCCCGCTTTCATTTGTATTTGATAATTCTCTTGAGCTAAATATATGTCAGAGAGAACCCATTCCTGCCAAAACATACACAAACCTTTGCGTAAATTCATAAAATTTCAATTACTACTTACTCTACAATCGATCTGAACTGCCTTAGGTGCAATGATATAATCCAAATTTGTATCTATTCCAATCTGAAGAATTCGAAGAGTTCTATTTATTATTTTTAGGACATTTATTATTTCATATCTAGCGACTAATCATAAAACATTAACTCAAACACTAACTTAACTATGTTAGACTATATGCGTAAGTATTTTCAACAGGACATTATGTGATTCATCCATTAGCACATTCAACATCCATACTACCCCAGTTGTCAAATCAGAAACTAACCGTTATTTGAAAGGATAAACCAGTAATGGTCATAATTACATCACTTCACATTCACTTTACTCAAACGAAATTGTATTACCATGATTTTATAGTTGTTCCCACATATTACAAATGTGATTATACAGAGATAGACTTTGGGAACAGCATTGCAGATGTAAAGAAGGATGTCATAAATGTTCCATGTAAACAAAATACACATATTCGCATAATATATAACAACTGCGTACATCTTTACATTATTTTATATAGATTGCTATATATATCAACGATACACATTATCGTTGGTGCATGAAACAAGGAATTGACTGCTGCCACTACTAGAATTTCCGGTTGGACTTCCTATATTTTCGTTGTTTTTGTTTTTGTTTCTAAACATCAGACGTTGCACATGTTTCACAATTTTTGTGTCCATTTTTATTTTTTTGTTTTTTGATAACAAGCAAAGTCACTCTTCATTCTCGCTCCTCTAAATTGTTTGGTCTTAAATAAACTAGTTCTGGTTGGAGCTGAGAACGCAGGACGTGATCTAGTAAAGTCCTGTACCGAATGTTGTTAATATTTTAAACACAAATGACACAACCACCATTGTCCATTCACACTTTTTTTGTTGAATTTATGTACACAGTTGTTGAATTTATATATCAAAACTTTATGTTTGTGTGTCACGTGATATGTTAAAACAGATGAGACTTTGAGAAATGCAATGAGAGTAAGGTGGCCAGATTTTTAAACAAAATCGCGTAATAAAAACTGGTTTTTTCATGAAACAGCTAAAACGGCTTTAAATCAAAATTATTTTGATGAAAAAGTATGGCGTATAAGTAATACTATTAATACATATTCAACGTAGAGTCAACGTATGAGTATTTACATTACGTCATTATGTTTTA
>JAHXMU010000173.1:167718-216291 GCA_019455685.1 Philornis downsi
ATTAATAATAATCATACGCTTTCATAATCATATCAATCTAGTATAAAGTGGCACTACTGGTACTGGCATACACGGCTCCTTATACATGAGTTACAACAGAGATCGCCACAGAAACCAAATTATTTCGAAATATACATCTGATTTAATTCTGATACCTTCAATGCTTCTGGTGAAGGTATACGAGTAAATATTGTACGTAGCTTACATAACAAATTGCCTATTAGGGATCGATATTTGACAGAAAATACCAAGCATTAGACTTTTCTATGTTTTCAAGCATATGAAGAGACAACTTTTCGAATTTTTCAAATATATTAGAAATCGGATTCTTTAAATATCCAAAAGCTAATCAATTGACTTTTTCAAATATGGGAAAAGTCAACATTTTATAACTTTTATAACAAAAAGTGGCTCAATGTTGAATTTTTTAAACAACTTAAAGAATCATCAGCTAGAACTGCAAGTCTGTCTGTAACAAATTCAAGATATACATGCATATTTAAAATGCAATTTAATATTAAAATGAAGTCATTAACATTAACGAATTTTAAGTATCTTTGTGATAGTTCAGGATCACGTATATATGCATATTTAAATATTGTGGTATAAATCCGCTTCAATATTACATGACTACTATTCGAGTATGAGAAAATAGTGTTTAAGAAAAAAATTGAAGTAAATTCACATTTAAGATCTCTTAAGACCTCTCTAAATACACAAATATTAACGATATACGAGGTGTGTTAAAAAAATAAGGTGAATTTTCAAATTTCGCGGGATACGCACATACGGTTTCCAATTATTATTATTTTTTTTTTATGTTGGTACACTCGTCTCGAAGATATGTTGACGGTTTTATCCATACAGCATGTTTAGTTTGTTTGTGAGAGGTATAAATAATACATGTGTTTTTTAGCTTTCGAAAAAAAATGGATCAAAGAAAAAGAAGTTGCATCAAATTTTATGTAAAAATGGAATTAAATGCTCAAAAACACTTGAAATGTTGAGAGTGGCATACGGTGAGAGTAGTCTGAGTCAAAAAAATATTTACAAGTGGTTCAAGCTTTTCACAGAATGTCGAGAAGATGTGAATGACGACGCTCGCTCTGGGAACTGAGAGAAAGTGGCCAAAGTCTTGGTTCTATATCAGAAACTATGAACCGGTCGAAACTCGCGGAAAGCCCAAAAAACTATGAAAACAACAGATATCCGTATTGTAACACTTGCGAAGCAGGACCCGTTTGTGTCTTCCAGAACGATTTCAGAAGACTACAAGCACATTTACCAGAACGGATAGCCGGAAGAGTTTCTTTGCTTAGACAAAAAAAAAATTTAAAGGCTTTATTGACGTTTGGAAGAAGTCATTCCAATACGTTCGGAGGAGACGGTGATAAAAGTGGCAAAACATTTTGTGGAGCGATGAAACAAAAAATAATGTATTTGGAGACGAATGTGCCCGGAATGTTCGATGCCCTAAGGGTAAGGAATTCCATGTTCGTTTTACAAAGAAGACGATCTAGCACGGGGTCGGCAATATTATGATCTGGGGTTGTTTCTCGTGGTATGGTGTTAGTCCGATACATCGAATTACCGATGCTATGACCAAATTACACAACTAAGATATCTTGGAAAATACGATGTCAAACTATGCTGTGGAAAGTATGCCTCTTAGATGGACATTCCAGCAGGATAACGATCCGAAGTGTACTTCTAAGTTGGTAAAGGATTGGTTCGAAGATAATAATGTTGCCCTTCTTGACTGGCCAAGTCAATCTCCGGATTTAAATCCAATCGAACATCTGCAAAAAGTTGAAACGAAGAATTGGAAAGGAGGTTCTTAAAAAATGAAGATCAGTTATGGAATTTTGTTCAAAAAACTTGGTATGAAATACCAGTAGAAACCTGCAGGAAGCTTTTTGACAGCATGCCATAAAGAGTCAACAAAATAATTGAAAATAAAAGTGGATATACCGGGTTTTAACGAGGCTCAGCCAATTTAGCTGAAAAAATCTTGATTTTTTACTTTTTTGTTTATTTCAACTAAATGTACTTATTATTGTGTCCAATGTTTTTTGATAAATTTCTTACTTTTTGAAAAATGCTGAATTTAATTTTCGTTTTTTGTTATTGTTTTAGTATTTATTTTATTTCTAATGTTATAACAAAAGAAATTAGTATTTGTTTTTTCTTTCAATTTAAATACATTTTCGTCTACGAGCCTTTAAAAAAAATATAGAGTGTACTTATTATTTTGACCATATGTGTACATAGAAAAGTTTGATTTATGGACGATTTAGCATCATCATAAATTTGTCGGGTGGATTTGAAAGGGTAGACTGAAAAAAAATTTCAAATTATGCAGGACAGTAAAACTTCATACTGTTGCAGCACCCAAACGGATGATGACAGCGCGCTCAATTTTTGACAAGCTTCAGTCTGTTACATTGTGTACAAGCCAACGAAAGCATATTGTTTTATGCTCCAGTTAGAAAAGTTTATCGAAATGAAATTCCAACCCGACTGTCATAGTTAATTACCGGTGAACAAAATGTTTATGTAATGGACAACTTCACGTTACAATGATACTGATGGAAATCCAAAAAACAGCAGTATCACTAGAAATGGTTCGAAAGGTGACTGTCAAAATTCTAGGTGATCCATGACAGAACGCAGTACAATTGGCGAAATATTTCAATGTATTTGCTCGTAGCATGGGGTGCGTATTAAAAAATGAACTACGACTGAAACCCCCTAAGATGCAAAATGTGCAAGATGCAACATCTGCACTAAGGTCAGTTGACTTACCAGGAGCTAAAATATTACAGCACTTACACGTTGATGGCGATCTTGAAAATGCTGTCTTTTCTAATGAAAAAGTTTCTATGGTTAGACTGAAAATCAACAGACAATTTTAACGAGCAAAATGTTCTGCAGAAGCAAACGTTAGCATCGGTGGTGGTTAGAGCCACGGTAACTACCATTGGAGGCTCTCCACAGGTTTCCATTGAACAGTAATTAAAACAAAGCCCCCCATGGTAAACAAACCTAGCTTGACCAAATTTTACCTTGGGCACGCAAAAAATTCGGTAGAAATCACTGGATGTTTCATCAAGACATTTCGCATAAAGCTCGTGAAATCCAACATTTTTAACAAAAAGAAGTTTCCAACTTTATTCTTCAACAACAATGATTATCATATGACTTAAACTCACTGCATTTTTTTCATATGGTCCATTCTGAAAGCCAAAGTATCAATTAAAAAGTAAGAGATGGTCAACTTCTTAAAGATTGCTCTTCGTCGAGAGTGGAACAAAATAACATCAGGCCACATTTCAGCAGAGTGTGAAGGCTTCCTGGAGAGACTCGAAACAAAAAATTAATACGAAAAGAAATTATATGTTATTTATCTTAAATTTGGAAGTGTTTTTGCGGTATACTAAAGTTTTTAAATAAAAAAAAAAATACAAAATTAAAATACAACTGCGGCATGTGTAATTGGTAACACTTTCAGCACTGACTCTTGTTTTTAGAATTGTTCACATCACATTCTTAATATTTCTTATCAAATATTTGGTCACCTTTGTCTTGATAGTCGACCTCATATGTATCAGTATTTTATGAATCTTTTACTCAACATTTAGATATTTCGTGCTGTTTGGTGTTTTTCTACACTTGCAAACAAAACGATTATGTGCACAAATGAATTATGGCGCGAAATATTGGTTAGTTTGCAGTGAGAAAAGTAAAAAATAATTCGCCAAAAATTATTGCTCAGATTAAATAATGAGATAAGCTTTGGTGGTATTTAAAAGCATAAAGTTTCAGTCACTAAGTTGACTATAAACTACATATAAAGTTATTTAAAGGAACGGTTAAAACAAAGACCAAACTAAAATAATAACTTAATATTGAATTTCTTTCGAAAATTTTCAAAAGCCAAATGCGAATCACTATCAAAAATGTCTGTGCCCCCTGTTTCATTAAATCACATCTTCTGAAAATTTTATTACAATATTGTATAATATTTTATTTCATTCTATCCATTTGACCCATGAATTCATGCTTTAACACCAATAAGGGACTAACTTAATTGATATTCTCCCTGCTGTTTGTGTCCTTGATGTTTGTTGTAAATTTAAAGTTTTTCATTTTGTTTCGCAGCTCAACAAAATTTTCCGTTTTGTTGCCGTTGTCGTTGTTGTGAAAATTATTTGATTTGTTTGTGACAGCAGCAGATACAATTCTGCTGGCAAAACGCACACAACCATCAACGCTCTCAACGCCCCAAAATGCCATCACATACAGTCAGTTGCATGGACAACAAAATACCAGAGGTCAAATTTTCGGGTAATGTCCATCATCCATTATACCATGACATACATGCACACTCATTTGACACACACCCGCATATGTACACTTATTTTCCTATGGAAACACCCACATTGGGATATCTAGTTCGTGTTGTGTTTATGACAGCTTTGTCCATTGGCTGTTGCCAGTTTGTCAGTCAGCTAACGTTATCCACATTGCCCTTCGCCCCAGCATGACCAACCAACCAGCTCGATCTGACACAATTCGTTCTCGTAAATATCGAGTTGGTGTCCTGGAATTCCCAGTTGTTCTACTCGTGGTTTATTTATATTTATTTATTTATGCTTTCATAGTGGACATTCGTGCATTTGTTGCGGTATTTATTTCTCTTGAAAATATTTATGCTTTACATTATATCCTGCGGTATTTTTGGACTGGTATTTCTAGTGCTAATATTTTGCAACATTCATGGCGGAAATCATATAGTGCTGACGAAATGTTGTGGGAGTTATGGTTGGTATGTCCAGCATCAACCTATCAAACTATGTGAGCGTAGTGAAATACATTTTTGGTGACTGTTCGGTGGTTTTAGTAGGGAAAGATTTTAGCATAGTGGAAAATATCATCACAGTTAATTTTCAGCATTAATTGCAGCAGGAAATTATATTGAAGTAAGAGTATTCCCTTAATCACAAAAAAATGCAATAAAAAGATACGTTGTAAACGAGTAACTTCAATATAGAATGGGGGTATGCTAAGTTTATCATTCCGTTTGCTACAAGTAGGAAACTCCACCTGAATCCTCTAAAGCACAAATATCCTTGAGAGTCATTCATTTCAATTCATTTTATGGAACAAAATTTTCTTGCAAACTAACAATGGCAAAACAGTAATAATTTGATATTATTTATACTATTTATAAACAATTTCAAATAGAACTGTTTAATCTTAGAAATCTGTTAAGACATAATCGAAACAAATTTTGAAATGAGTCAAACGATATGAGTTTATTGGAATCTTGATTCAAGACATATTCATTAATTTCATTAATAATATAAAATCCACGATTCAGAGTACTGTTCTTTGCATAAGAAGTAAAGTGTCGAGGCATATCAAAAATATGTGTTCCCCGGAGAGACGTGGGAGGAACATAAAATGGAATCTGTGCCAGAAGATTAGAACAGTCAATGTAACCACCGATTATATTAAAAACAAATAGAGCTGTCTGGAAGTTACGACGATATTCTAATATTTATAGCGCAAGTAATAAGCATTTCGAATTTTAGGTTGGGAGAGTTTCTTCAAATCTAAATGAAGAAAGAAAGAAGAAATGAAGAAAAAAATTTAAAAAAAAATCTTGAGACACATTTCTTGAATAAAGATTTAACTAGCGCAATAGCAACTTTGCCAGATCTGACCACTAAAATTCTGTTAGTAATAGGAAAATGATCTTGAATCGGACAATCAATCAATTAAAATCACATTACCCTGAAGATCGGCAAGTATTTAACGAGAAAAGCAACAAAATAACAAAAGCAAAGGTTGTACAATTTTTCTTAAATATTACTTGCAGCATTTCCAGACCACATAGCAAAATATTAGGCCATTTCCAAAGACATACACAATTCCGAAGATGATTTTTCTTTATCATTATCCTAATGTCCTTGCTGTCGTTGTCGTGGAATATAACGCAATTACCATTTCAATTTTTCTTTACTATTTCATATTTCTAATTTGCCCCAAATTGTTTGGAAGGGCTTACATTTAACGAATGAATGAATTCAAAGTTCTGTTAGTAATAGGAAAATGATCTTGAGATCATTACCATCATATTACCCTAAAGATCGACAAGTATTTAACGAAAAAACAACAGAAGCAACAAAACAATAAAAGCAAAGGTTGTACAATTTTTCTTAAATGTTAACTGCAGTATTTCCAGGCCACATAGCAAAATATTAGACCCTTTCCAACTACATACAAAATTCCGAATATGATTTTTCATTTTCATTACCCTAATGTCCTTGCTGCTGACGTCGTGGAATATAACGCAATTGTCATTTCAATTTTTCTTAACTATTTCAAGTTTTTAATTTGCTCCAAATTGTTTGGAAGGATTTACATTTAATGAATGAATGAATTCAACTAGCACGATATGTTTGACCTGATTTTTTTTTACCACGTTATTCCTTAGCGCGTTTTTCGAGCTAATGCAATTTGTGGTTCACCACAAGCCATTGAATAAATTAAAAATTTATGTCAATTAAAATGTTTTAAAACAGGAAATAAAATTAGCCAAATAATTGAGAAGGGATTTCCTACAAAAAAAAAAAAAAAACAAAGAATAATAAATGGAAAGGAAACTATTAAAGGAACGAGGCCAAGTGCTGTATCGATAAACTAACCGTAGGAAGTGTGGAACATTTTCTGGGCTGTAAACTTCAAACATACGGCATACTGTAAAGTAGTATCCTTTATAACTTGCCTTATGTGTAGCTATCAATTTTGTTTATATTTTCCTTCATACTAATAACCGCATAATTTATAAACAAATCGTTTTTCTGCGGTCCCAGAGTAATTTACCTATATGAATAAATAAATATTTTTCCATAAGCTAAAGGAATAAATACAAGACCCTTGTGATTCACTCGCGTCACAGACAATGTTGTCACAATAATGGCAATAAGTGGTAATAACAGCAATGATTATGGCTATTATGTACAGGTTATATTATTTAGCATCAATTAAATGCAACCCATTGATAACAGATGACAAAATATGTAAACATGCATGCGTGCCCTTACATATCTACGTTCGTAGATGAATGTAAGTATGTGATGTAATCGCATAGCTATCTGGAGTGCCATATGAAGCGAGTGCAGATAGGGAAATCTACGCTTAAACCTTTAAACATTTACGACAATTGTGTGAAAAAAAGTATAAATTTTCTAGCCAATGGTAGTATCCTGGTCATGAACGAGGGCGACTTCAAATCAAGCCGACCTAACAAAGAAGGAACAACATAATCCCCTCTTAGCTCGATACACTTTTTCCAGCAACATATATAGCTTATATACCCTGTTTATAGTAAGAGCTGTCAAACTCCTTAAAATAGCCATCTCTTCATTGTTGGCAAATCTTTTACTACCGAGCCATTTTTTCATATTTGGGAATAGAAAAAAGTCCGAGGGAGCTAAATCTGACAAGCAAGGTATGTGTTGAAGCAATTCGATCTTAAATTCATTAATTTTGGTCATCGCAATAGTCGATGTGTGAACTTGAACACTGTCTTGATCGAACAATACTTTCTTTTATGTCAAAAGCAGTCTTTTCTCCACAATTGCATCACCTAAACGCTGCAATAAATTAACATTATATTCGCCGTTGATAGTTTTTATTTTCTGAAGATAACCAAAAGTAATACCATTCGCATCTCAAAAAAGCAGACGCTATGACCTTGACTTCAGATGGAAACGTCTTCGCCTTCTTTTGACACAATTCTCCCATTACTGTCTGATGATTTGGTTGTTCCTTTTTCTGATATGTGAAGTGGTGAAGCCATGTCACATCCATGGTTATGAATTAAGGCAAAAAATTCGCCTTTATTGCGGTGAAACATCGCCAAACCAACTAAACTCTACTGAAACATTTTCACAACGCTGTTTTTGCTCTATTGAAAGCAAGCGTGGCACCCATCTTGCGCACAGCTTTCTCAACTTCAAATCTTCTCATACGGTTTCGTTTAAACTCTTCTAGCCAATATTTGACAGTCGTAAACGAAGGATCAGACTCGCACAGAGTAGAATCCAGGTCGACTTTAATATTGGTTAGATTGAGGCCTTTCATATGAAAATGTTGAATTACATAACGGCGGCCAATTTTTTTCATGTTTAGAAATTCACTGAGATTGTGTACTTTTGATGGCTCAAATATAAACACTTAACAACGTGTTTGCCATTTTTCACCAAAATAATTTTACTAATGGCTTTACATCTATACGTAATGTCGGTTAGTTCTGGGACCAGTGTGGAGAGTGGGAGAAATAGAAGTGGCCTGCCAAAGGCGTTAAAATGGGGGTCAATTGAGGCGGCTTAAAATTTCGTACAAAGAAAAATTACGTCCAAAATGTTACGAGAAGTTAGTCAAAAATATTTCATACAACTTTCAGGTAAGTTATCCCAAGATTCTGTAAGAAAAGTATAGAGAATTGGTCGATAAAATACAAAATATTTAAGTTCCATTCCAATATTTTATATCACCTTTAAAGTAGGCCATTTCCGAAATAAAAAAGATATCCCAACGAATAATTCAATTATTAAAATATTTTTCAAATTTATTTTCAGAAAGCCACAAATTCTCTTTTAGCTCTAAATTTCCTTTTATTTCTTCTAGCGCTTCAAGACGAGTCCCTCGTAGTTATAATTTTTGAAATAAAAAAAGGTCAGTCGGAAGCATAACGGGTGAGTACAGTGAAAGGTTGATGATATTGTTGAGTTTCCGACCAGATATTCGTTTACCAACCATGTCTGAAGGTTATACTCGCACATACGCGACTATCGTTCGCTTGATTGTGGGTTCAGCCCAGCATACAGTCACCTAACTTTATTTGAGTTTCGGTCATCTGGATACGTAAAATTGGAATGCTTGAAAACTCACTGAATGTGAGAAACTCTGTCATATTTCCTTCATGAAAAGCAAGATAATTTGTTATTAATTCGTTTACAGTGAGTTATCGTGGTGCAAAAGTTTACTTTCCACAATACTAACATTTTCAACGAATTCGTTGTGTCAAACGTCGCCTATTACTCATATTATATTCTTCATTGACCGTTTGACTTCCTAGCAAGAATTTCTAATGCACAAAGCAGCGATAATCAAAGAAAACTGCAAACATTATCTTGGCTTTTGATCGACTTTTCCAGTTTTTGACTCAGTTGAAGACGTCATTCCCATGTTAGCTTACAGATTTACGTGTGAAACTACTAACCCTATATCTAACCACTAGTTATGTAGTGCATTTTATGGATGTAGGGTCGGAATTGATCATTCCTAGCACATTTTCAACGACCTTTATGCGGTTGAGGTTTTGAAGAAAATTCTTTTTTTTCGGAACTTGTTGAGCGCAAATTGCTTTATGCCGAAACGATCGTACTATGAACTGATTCATGCGACACAGGAAGTTGAGCTACTATCCCTATCACAATTTCCACTCACAATTTTTTTCACTTTATTCATGCAAACTTTAACTGCAAGCGACCAGAACGAGGCATATCTTCCCCCACATCACGACCGCAATGTACCACCTTTGTGCTCGGTAAATCTTCCGCCTTATGTGCACGCCTTTTTTTTTTTTTTTATTCTTTTTTTTTTTATTTTTTTTTTTTTTTTTTTTTTTTTTAACCTTAACCTTTTTGTAATATTTTCTGCGATTAGTTAAATACAAAATTTTATACAAATTCTTTTTTGAATATTTTTATCCATTGTAAATCTCGCAAAACTAACATCGAGCACCGAAAATCAACTAAAGGACAGATCGCGCCGTAACTTTGTGTCAGTACACAGGACAATTTTGCGACAAACATAATAGTATTTGGGCTTTTGATTTAAAAGTGATTTTTACGTGATGAATTGTATGAATTTTTCAGTATTTCTATGAGAAAAATATATTTTTCGGCGTTTTCTAAAATCAAAAATGTCTAAAAATTACAAAATCGTAAACATAAATATTGCATTTTTTATTATTGTTAATTTTAAAATGTATTATTTTTGTTAAATTTCAAACATTCTTCGTAAAATATTCCAAAATTTGCATAATATTGCATAATAAAACTATCAACGCAATGCCACTTTACCTACTTTTCCCAACCCACCTCGTTGTCAAGCTACACACATGCCATTGCACACACACACACGCTACACATGCTCACTTTGTACATATTTATGGACACATATGTTCATATTTGTCGGTATTGTTTACTCTAGCGGTGGTCAGTTTTAAACGTCCTGGCGTTGTTTTGCATAATTTATTATAAAAGAGAAACAAAAAAAAAAACAACAAAACAAAAAAATTATATCCAGCAAAACGCATAAACATGACCACACTCACACTTTCCGCCCGTTTGCTCACTCACTTACACCCATTTCCCCGCACACTTAGTCATGCAAGACGGACATTGTCTATGAACGGGTCATGTAGTCACGTTCGTATGTCAGGGATCGGAAAATAAGTGGAAACAACAGGGGGAGACTTAGGGTATGGTTTTTATCAATGTTTTATGTCAGATAAATATATGTATAAAAATATGCAAAACACGCAATTGTTATTGGTTTTTTCTTATTCGTTCATTTGCAATATTTGCTCTTGTCAAAATAATTTCTTAAGGCGATTATTAATTGTAAACACGTCTATATTTATTGATAACCAGCGGAAAAAATCATGGCCTGAGAGGACTTCTGAATTGGCTGGTGGTAGGTGGTATTAACCGTATTCCCTCTGCCTTGCACTAAACGGTGGGGAATATCAAGGACTACAGTCAGTTGAATTTAAATTTTTTGTTGCTTTAAAAATGCGTAAAATTGTAAATAAATAATTATAAATATAAATAATAATATACAGGGTGTTCGTCGGGAAGGTATACCACTTTGTTTTGCTGCCATTTTGGTAAACATTAGTCTTGACAATTCATATTTGGCAGTCGTGAAGTTGAGACGTGGCAAATTTATTATGGAAAATATTCGATAAACCAACGTGTTTTAATCGTTAAACATTTTACCAAAATCAATCGCCAATTACTGTGTCGATGAAAAAGTTACGTGAAACTTTTGGGAGCAACAATGTGCCAACAAGACGCACTATTTATCGTGTAGTGAATAATTTCGAAGAAAGAGAGTCTGTAGCTGATAGGGCCAAGCATGGACCACAACGTACTGCAAGATCGGCTGAAAACATTACTGCTGCTCAAGAAAGTGTTAAAAACAATCCACCAACCTCAATTCGACGCCGTACTCAGGAGCTTGAAATGTGAAATGAAATGTGACATTTATCTGATATTGTATTCCATACATAATTGCCGACATTAAATAAAACATTTATCAATATAAGATCCATTCTCTTTCATTTAATCAAAAATTAAGGCTAGTATACTTTCCCGACGGACACCCTGTAAATACTCCTTTAACACAAATAATAAAGAAACGGCATGTACTGAAAGTGACGTAATGAGTTGAACGGAAGTACTAGATGTTTCCGCAAAAATATCTCCTTAAACGGAGACAAATGAAACGCAATATTAATGCAAGGTTAAAGGAATTCTTGAAAAACTAAACTATTCTTAAAATATTAAAATAGAGTTTGCGAAGATTTAAAAAATTTATTCCACATCTTCCGTACATCAGAAATGGTCTTTGTTTTTTTTTTTTTTTTTTTTTTCATTGGGTACAATTCGTACTTATTCGATCTCCATGATTAAGAAACGCGTCAGTCGTTCACATGATTACAGGTATGCAGACAGGCACTTTTTGTTATTTGATCGGCGGTCGCTCCCATGTATCTGACGGCTACTGCGGGTAGTCGAGTAAAATCAAGAAGTCTGGGGAATGCTTTTCAAACTACTCCGAACTGGCACCTGCAGTTGAGTAAACCTAAATAAACAAATGCAAAAAAAAAAAAAACTAAATAGAATATGTCTGAGAGGCTGCCTCGTATCGCATTCATGGAATGTAATTTGAATTTGTTTGAGTAGTTAAATCTCAGATTCTCCAATATTGCTACTATACTCGTATCTCTATGTACTGAGTTGTTCGGAAAGTTCGTTCGGTTTTTAAAAGAAATTTATTTATAAATGTGAATACATTTTTTGTTTAAGTCTTTTTTTTTTCTTCTCTTTACAGAATTAACTAAATAATATTTGGGAAATTTATGATGAAAAGGCTCAGCACAGAACAGAGAACCAAAGTTGTTCAATTTTACTTTGAAAGTCAGCATTCGGTTATTCAGACATAAAGATCATATCAAAATTTCTTTCATGTTCAAAATGCTTCTAGTGCTCCAACAATTTACCGATTGATTCAACGTTTAGGGCAATAACGGGCTGTCTGTGATCTTCCGCATCTGCTGGAAGACTTCGAGCAGTTCGAAATGAAGTGATCATTGCTTGAGTTCAAGTATTGAGAAAAATCCCGAAACTTCCAACAGGCGACATTCTCAGCATTTGGAGATGTCTAGGCGGTCTTTGCAAAGAATTTTACATATGTTACATCTTTCCCCATATAAGATGCAATTGGTTCATGATTTAAAACCAAATGATGCACAAGAATGCATTCAATATAGTCGCCGTTAACGTTACCTATGCGCCACCCTTTACAAGAAAACAATTATTTTAATCTGTAGTATAATTGAGCTGAGAATTGTGAGAATTGCGCTATGAGCTGATAAACAGCCGCCATCAGCCCCTAAATACGATTTGGCTCGAGGAAGACTTGCCCGATAATTGGAATTTGAGAGTACTGTGTCCTATGTTCAGAAAAGGCGATCCAAGTTTTTGTAGAAACTATCGCGGTATCAGTCTTTTACCCATTGCTCATAAGATCCTGTAGTGTGAGATATGTGGATGACTAAAGCCGATTCTAACTGACCTGTTTGGACCTTATCAGTGTGGCTTTAGACCTGGTAAATCAACAACTCACCAGATATTCACACTACGACAAATTCCGGAGAAGACCCAAGAAAAACAGATCGACACGTACCATCTTTTCGTCGACTACAAAGCTGCCTTCGATA
Source organism: Philornis downsi (assembly GCA_019455685.1). Classification (NCBI taxonomy): domain Eukaryota; kingdom Metazoa; phylum Arthropoda; class Insecta; order Diptera; family Muscidae; genus Philornis; species Philornis downsi. The sequence goes on from JAHXMU010000173.1 coordinate 180,806, forward strand.
GCCCGATACGGCAAAAACTGTATGAGGCCATGTACGAGTTAGGAATTCCTACGAAGCTAATATGTGTTTTTAAGATGATGCCGACTAACACGAAGACTTCTGTGAAGATAGGCAAGAGTTTTAGCAAGCTTTTTTACACCAAACGATGATTTAGGCAGGGCGATAGTCTACTGTGCGACCTCTTCAACATACTGGAGATTATTATGAGGAAGGCTGCAGTTAACACGTCTGGTACCATTTTCAACAAAATTGATATGTTACTCGCATATGCAGACATAGCATTATTGGCGAAAACTGCGAGATGTTACTGCAGCCTTCTCAATCATCAAGAAGGAAGCAGCAAAAATGGGTTTGGTGGTAAACAAGGACAAAACAAAGTTATTGGTTTTAACGAACAAAGAATTTACCCATTTGGGACGTTGTGTGAACGCTTACAGCTATTATTTTGAAGTGATATAAGAATTCGTCTGCCTCGCGTCCTCTGTAAACAAAACGAATGATGTCAGCATGGAGATAAAGAGGAGAGTATTTCTTGCTAGCAGATGTTAACGATTCAATAATAAATCCCACTTTCGACAAACAAAAATCCGACTGTACCAGACGTTGGTTCTTGCCATGTTATATGGCGCAGAATCCTGAATTTTGGCACAAATGGAGAAATCAGTGCAGTTTTTGTAAGCAAAATACTCCGGAAAATATATGGACACATCATCGTTAATGGAGAGTACCGGCATCGCATGAACAATGAGCCGTATAATCTATATGCCGACATCGATGTGGTCAAACGCATTAATATACAGCAATTGCGCAGGCTGGGTCATGTTGTGCGGATAGACCCAAATGCTCCGGGAAATAAAGTTTTGTACAACGAACTCGATGGACGGCGCAGAAAAGGGCGACCAAAATTCCGTTGGATGGATCAGGCTTTTGAAATTCTGTCGAAGCTTGGCGTGGCGAATTGGAGGAGAAGCGCGAAGATCAAAGCGCTTGGAATTATTTTCTACGGGCGACTTATAATGGATAAGAAAGCCTATTCCAGTAGCCACCTAAGAAGAAGAAGATTATATAACCTCCCCCTTTTTTAATAACATTTTCCATCTCCCTGAGAGCTTTTCAATTAGTATGTCATAAAACTCGCGTGGTTTCTCGTGGAAATTCAAATTCTTGAAGTGATTGCTCAGACGGCGAAATTTCATTTCATTCCATTTATTTAGGTCTGTGTACTTATAAATCCTTACAGACAGAAGAATTGACATAACACATCTCAAGAGAGTAATGTAAATATCTCAATCATACCAGATATTATATCGAATACAAATAACAATATGTGATAGGTACGGCGATATTGCAATGACTGTAAGCCCGGTAACCAGCATCTGGAAATATAAGGAGGCACAAAATCACCAAAGTTAATTGAGGGGAGAGAAAATTTGAGAACGACCCGCTGAATTATTTATGTGCGTGATAGGTTGACTTGGCAAGGGGACTCCAAACAATAGAGGCATATTCGAATTTTGATCTTACATAGGAAGTAACCACTGTTTATCGGTGAAATTGGAACAATTTCTTCTAATATACGGTAGTATGGAATAAGCTTTAGGGATAATATAATTTATGTACGAGGTAAAAGTCAGTGCCGCATCAAAAACAACACATAAATCCATTTCACTTTCAGCAGTCATCAATTTTGAAAACCAGTTGAATTGGATTACGAAGTAGGTGATAGTCGGAAGGGACGAAGTCTGCGAAGTACGGTGGGTGAGGTAAAACTTCCCACCCAAGCTCTGACAGTTTCCGACGGGTCCGCTAGGCAGTGTGAGACCTCGGACAGAGACCGAGGTACCCACACATTGATTTTACTTAAAAATTCGAGCTTTTTTATGGCCCTGTAAACGTTTGAGACAAATTTTTTGATTGTTTCAGCTATTTCCTTAACTGTTACACAGGGATTAACAATAATTAAATCTATCCTCAACTCTTCGGATACAATTTCTTTTTGTCGTCTTGATCTGGGAGCGTCCTTTATGGAGAAGTCGCTAGTAGAAAATGTTTTAAATGATTTCTGGCAAGTTCTTTCATTTGGTCCAATTACTTCATAAACCGACTTTATTTTGCGGCCGACTTCAGCAGGCGTTTTTCGTTTTCGGGAATAATACAGCATAATATCTCTAAAATGCTTTTTTCGCTCATTTTTCTACTTTTTAAATTTTTTTTAACACGTTATAACCATTCACGAATAGAACGAGAACCCAAGTAAACAATAGTAAATAGGTTAGAGAAGGACTGCGAGGAAATTATGATAGGGTTTAAACGAACTTAAACGAACGAACTCTACGTCATGAGAAGCGACGTATGGTGAACTAACGAGTTAACTTTCCGAACGACCCGATATTTTATTTAAATCACCAAATCGCCGCTGTAAAAAACTGATGATTTTGTTACGCTTATTCAACGGACACTCGGTGTGAAAAGTCTTCCACAATGAGCGCAAATGAATACAGCTACAAATTCGTTTGAAGGAATGAAATCTCTTTCCATGCTGTTTGAAATATTTGGTCATAACTGGCAATTTGGTCTTTCCAGAGCTTAATTTCGGCCACTCCAGTAGGCCAACATTTTTTGACAGAAGAAAAAAAAGTATCTTTATGTAACTTCTATATATGCTTTCCAAGTAGAAAAATTGAAAGAATTAACCTTTGGTGGTAGCTTTGGCTTTCCTAGACCTCCGTTTTGCCAATGCTTTGTTGCATTTTTAAAAGGTAAGAATTTGCTGATAGAAGATAGAAAAAAAACGTATGATTTCAATTTTTGTTTCTGATTTTTGCTCCCACTTAGAGATCTTTTGGTCCAGTTGAAATCAATAATTTTCACTTCAATCATACCATAAGATGGTCCGTAATTTTGAGTTAACTGAGCTAATGCACAAAAGATGTTAGCAATAACGGAAATATTTTCCGCGCTGGTCGAAAAAAAGGATTCGGTTGTGGAAAAAATAGAATAAAAGAGAAATCTGTCTAACAAGAAATTCGTATTAATGTTTTACAATACGATTTTTGTGTATTAACGTGTATTAACATTTTATAATACGATTTTCTTGCACAGTACTACAAAATACATCATCAAATTAGCTACACCCTATTCTAATAAAGACTATCGCCTAGCGTTCTATAGGGTGACTTTAAATCATAGTTTTTTTTTTAAATCGAATAAAACACTCAAATTTGCATCATGTATTACAATTTTTTTTGGAATCGATAAATTTGTCTTTGCCATTTAATTTTTAAAGATAATTTCATGTAAATGTTGTCCGCGGTTCCGTCTCAAAATGTCCATTCGGAAGGTCCAATTTTTCGACACTTTTTCGAGCATTTCGATCTGTATTCCATGAATAACGCGTGTTATGTTATCCTGTAAGGCTTCACTAGAGTTTGGTTTGTCCGCATAGACTAACGACTTGACATAACCTCACAAGAAATAATCAAGAAGCGTTAAATCGCAAGATCTTGGGGTCCAACTCACAGGGCCAAATCGAGAGATAAGGTGCTCACCAAATTTATTCCTCAACATATCCATTGTTTCACGAGCAGTGTGGCATGTTGCACCGTCTTGATGCAACCACATGTCAACCAAGTTCAACTCAGCCAATTAGCAAAAAAAAAAAAAAAAAAAAATCGTGTATCATGGCTCGATATCGTTCGCCGTTGACGGTAACGTTTCTTCCACGGTCGTGTTTGAAGAAAAATGGGCCGATGATGCCACCAGCCCATAAACCATACCCGACTGTCGTTTTCTCAGGATGCATCGGTAACTCATGTATGGCATGTGGCTGTTCATCATTCCAGATGCGACAGTTTTGCTTGTTTACCTATCCGTTCAGCAAAAAATGAGCCCCATCGCAGAACACAATTTTTCGATAAAACAGCGGATTTTCATTGAGCATTTGTAAGGCCCATTCACCAAAAATTAGACATTATGGTAGGTCATTCGGTTTCAATTCTTGTGTGAGTTGAATTTTATAGGCTTTCAAACCCAAATCGATGAGTAAAATTTTCCTTGTGGTTGAGTAACACATGCCCAATCGCTGAGAACGGCAACGAATTGAAATTTCACGGTCGTCATTAACACTGGTCGCTACGTCTGCACTGGTCGCTACGCACTCTACGCATGAAAGTCGATGGTTTTATGTCCAACAATGTAAATTCGATGCGAAATTTGGAGATAACAGCACGAATTGTTAATTCAGAAGGTCGATTATGACGACCATAAAATGGTCGTATCAAACGATGTACATTTGTCACAGAGCACGAATTTTGATAATAAATTTCAACGATTTGCAATCGTTACTCGTTCGTTAGTCTGTCCATGATGAAATGGCAGAGCATACTGTACACTTTTCACTTTGACAGATGACGTTTGGACGCCATTAGCAACCAGTGCTGCCAACCTAAAGAATTTAAATCTTAAAAAATCACCCCATACATGTTCTATGTAATATATGAAAATATCTGGGAGTATTATGTATGACTTCACTATAAAATTGCAATTTTGGGGGAGAATATAAAACACATAATGAAATAGTAAGACATTGCTAAAGTCGTGTTCAACCCTCAATGGCCATTAATGCATTATAATTTTACTCATTCAATTAAACAAAAGATTTTAATTTAATTTTAATTTAAATTGATAATGTGCGTTTACTAAGGCAACGTTACATGCTCTGATGAACAAATGCAAAGGACATAGGCAGTCACCGAACACATACGCAAAAACACATGCTAGGACATTGAAGCTTAAATATATGTGCATACATACAAATTAGTCATATATTATTATGTCTCTGTATTGTTACGCCTGGTCTTAAATTGTATGAACAACATTTGCCAAATCTATTCATAATCGATTACAATTAGTTATGTTTTTAAAAACCATAAGTTAATTAGAATCAAAACTGTAATAAACTAACAGTCAGGAAGCAGCTTAAGAACAGCATAGACAAGCAATGGACAATGTGCGGCCCGCCTACTATTTTTCAAATTGAATTCCAAACTATTTCCCTGCAATAGCTAATCCTTTTTTTCACAATTCCAACTTCAACTTACAACTGTTAACAGAGAGGATGTAATCATATCTTAAATGTAACCATTAATATCTTAATCGAAATAGTAGCCTTTATAAGTTTCACCTTGATGCAATTGCTAAAAAACCTAGTGTGGAAAATATTTTGGCCAAATTATGCGGCCCGCCTTACAAATTATATGTGCACCATCGCTGTGTATGAATAAAATCAGTGATGTGATGCATATATATAAACAGCCACAAACACTAAAGGAGTGCGACATTCGCATGAACACATTCACAACAACATCACACAAACACACACTCGCACACACACATAAATTCATACATAGACACAAAATAAGTATTTTACTTATGATTATGTGGTAGTATAACTTAATTAGTGTACACGAGCAAATGTCATAATGTATGATTTTTAGTTTAATGTCTGGCAAATTAGGCAAAAGGGTAAACATTTTAAAATGATATTAATTGGGGAGAGAATAATCAATATCCGCAAATTCTGCAACTTGGAAAAACGAAAAATGTTCACAAAAAAAGAAAGAAAACTGATCGCCAATATCGAATTATAAATATTTAAATTATAATATAAAAACGACGAATTCCACACTCTCGAATTGTGGAAATATTCTAATTTAGACGGGGATTTTACTAGAGCTCTGTACGAACTGAGTTTTTGCGTACCTCAGAGTTTCTGGTAATTTTATAAACAACCCCAACACCACAGGACCCAACATCAGAAATATTCATTTGAGACCCCTTAAGGTATACTCGTACACGCTCTGGTTACCGCAAAAATCTGCGCCGACCTAAGACGTAGATCCATCCAACCGCGCAGCTATTAAAGGCATAATGAAGGTCCCTGCGTTTGAATCAGATGTCTACAATTTAACACAAACAGAACTCTGTGACAACGATTAAGCCCTAAATTACTCAAATTCAACTCAGTAATCTCGAAGCTCGCACGTGCCACAATTGGGCCGAATTTGTGCTGTACAAAAAAACTTGCTCAAGCAAGGACCAAATCCACTTTTTGAATATTGATAATTTTCTCTATATTTTTCTTTTAGTTTTACCAGTAATTAGTTAACTAAAATCAATGCAGAGTGCCAATTATTAGATGTCTAAAATGCTCTAAAGCACTTTTGCTGAAACTCAAATGTGTCAGAAACAAATTCGACATTAGTAAAATGTTTGCCTCCAACGGAGGCTTACGAGGACGGCCCCAACACTGTGCGGCCGAACAAAGAAGACACAAAAAAATTCGGAAAAATTTTCTTAATTTTTCAACATAATCTCGTTTTAGCTCGATACATTTTTTCCAGAGACATTCAATAACTTCTATACCCTGTTTATACTAAGAACTGTTGAAAACCTTAAAACGACTATCAACTTCAGCCTCCACCTCTTCTTTGTTGGCAAATCTTTACCACCGAGTAATTTTTTGAAGTTTGAAAATAGAAAATAGTCCGAGGGATTTAAATCTTTCAAATAAGGTGCGTGATGAAGCAATTCTAACTTTAATTCATTCATTTTGTTCATCGTAATAGTGGACGAGTGAACTGGAGTATTTTCTTGATGAAACAACACTTTCATGTTCGACTAGCTAACCGGGTCCATTCTGTTCTTACTCTTACAAATAACAAATTTAACTTGCATATTCTAAAATCCGCTTTATTAGATGCAGTACATTTTTGTACACATTGAGGGCTTTCTAAAATAGTGTCTGAGAATGAAACGAATAAATGAATGAATGTTTTATTTGCTTGGATTGAATTGAGTCAAATTTGGCAGTCATCTTTCACGTTTTGCGCCAAATGTGGCTCTTTTTTCCACAATTTCTTCATTTAAATGCTGTAATGGATTACCATAATAGCCATTGATGGGTTTTCCTTTCCGAAGATAATCAATAAAAATAATCCATGCCTATTCCAAAAAAAAAAAAACAGACGCCATGAGCTTGCCTTCGCCTTCTTTAGACACGATTATTTCATTTTAGTCCACTGTTTTGACTGTACCTTTGTTTCAACTGTGAAATGATGGACCCAAGTCTCTTCCATAGTTACAAATCAACGCAAAAATTCATCATTGAAACATAGCCAAACTCTCTACTAAAAGATCTCCACAACGTTGTTTTTGTGTTATTGAAAGCAAGCGCGGCGCTCATCCTGCACATAGCTTTCTCAACTTCAAATCTTCGGTTAATATGCGATGTATAGCACTTTTTGAAATGCCTATCATTTCAACTAGCTTCTAGCTAGCATCTAATTCAATTTCAATTTTCTTAACCGTGTTTAACATGGACTACCTCAGTTGGTTGACCATTACGGTATTCGTTTTGGCAACTTGTACGGCCTTGTCTAAACTCTGCTATCCAATATTTTACCATTATACACGAAGGAGCAAACTCCCTTAGAGTAGAATCTAGCTCGGCTGACGCATTTTAAATGGAAATATTGAATTACTCATATGTCCAAGTTCGTCTTGTTTAGTTATTTCTATTAAGTCTGCGGTGAGCAACCCTATTTTATATCCCAAGACATTTTTTTAGGCAAATGTATCAGTCGTATCAGTGCCAGTCCATTATGTTGACCTTAAGATATCTAAGTCATAATACATTTCAAAGCTAAGCCGTTTATTAGACAACTTTGAAAACTGATTATCATTGCAGTTTGCTTTTCAAATACTCATCATACTCTGTATCAAACCCTATGCTGCTTAAGCAAACGAAGTAATTTCCGAATTTAATTCCAGCTCCTTTTTGGGTTTTCCATACATTAGACCGAAGGCTAGACAGCCAGTGTAAAGGTGGCAAAATAAATGTAAATGTACATCTAAACATAAACACACACACGATTCTCTCTCTCTCTCTCTCTCTTTCCCTCTATCAAATGTTAAGGTGGTTTTGTTAAATAAGTCTTTAGTTTCCCATTCATTTTTGCTGAAAGGTTTACAAAATTTCACAATAATTTGTGGTGAGCACGACCGATGAAGATAATAAACTTTATGTGGAGACCAGATCAGCAGCCACACATTCATGTTCGCCAGATACGATAAGTACATATCTAAAAATTAATTTGCTTCTCGGTTTTAATGTTAGGTTTTGATATTAGGTTGCCTGTTATGTTATCCTTTCTGTATTCTGTTGTTTTTTCTGTTTACACTTTCTACTATAGCTTTGAAAAGTTATTTGAATATTGTTTGCACCAGATCCTTTCCCAAAGTCTTTTCGGTAGTCCTTGGGCCTTGTTGTGTTGTCTGTAATAACAAATTTTCCAGCATGTGGCAAGATAATGTTTTGATGTAACCATTGTTGTTTTTGCATACAAAACATACCAAAATACATGGAAAAGTACATGAATATATTTTGTCTACATTCGTGCATATTAAGGACACAAACGCGTGGATTATTATGCCAGTGTTGTGTGTTAGCATTTCCCAAATACAAAGTGTGGGATGTACACACTAAAAAAAATAATTTTTTGGCCCGGGGGGGGTGTTTTTTTTTTAGGGGGGTAATTTTAAAAAAATCCAACAAAAAAAAAAAAAAAAAAAACAAGCAGGAATCATAAATGGGAAATACGAGTAAAAATAACCAATAACATTACATATAAATGCACAGTGGTAAGAAATGGAAAGAAAATGTTAAAGCAAACAACACAGTGAAGTTCACTTAACATATATATATATATACAGGGTTGCCCATATTCGACGGACTCATCTGGCAACGCCATAACTTTTGACAGAGATGTCAGATCGCTTAATGACATACCGCGTTTGAAGCGTCAGTCCAAGCAGATTTTTACCATGGAACAATACACGCCACGCGAGCGCTCTGAAATAGTTGAAATTTACATTCAACAGAAGAAGTCAATTGTGAAAACTCAACGTGCTTTAAAAATATTAAAAAATGTGAGAAGTGCGCCTTCTAAGAACACCATTAAGCGTTTATACGAAAAATTTTCGACTGGTGAGGCTCTTTCTAATCCGAAGAGGCCAAATAAAAGTCGACCAAGGCGATCGGCCGAGAATATCGCTGCCGTACGAGACAGTGTTGAGAGGTCCCCAAAAACATCCCAAAAACGCCGTTCTCAGCAGTTGGGCATGGCTCGGTCCACTTTACAACGGATTATTCGCGTTGATTTGCATTTGTTCCCGTACAAAATTCAATTGACGCAAAGATTGTTGCCTGCGGACAAGCCTCGTCGATTGGAATGGGCCCAACGAGTCATCGAAATGGCCGATGACGACGAGCAATTTTGGAACAAAATTATCATGTCCGATGAAGCACATTTCACATTGAATGGGACCGTAAATAAGCAAAATTGCCGTATTTACGCCACTGGCAACCCTGTATATATATATATTAGCAAGTGCATACGAAGACGTTGACCAATCGTTATTTTTATAATAAAATAGAAATTGAAAGTTTAATTGCGCCTGTACCTGTCATCGTCAAACGAATTCTTCCCGACAAAGTTTATGAATCATAAAAAAAGTGATTTTTTTAGCCTTTTCATCCAATCCATTTTCAAGTAATTCAAATTTCCGCAAATTCTGCCTTTAATTTAATTTCGATAGAGAGTTTGCCTCCTGAATCTTCATACAGGGTCTCCTTCGGGAAGGTATCGTTTTGCCGCCATTTTGGTAAACATTAGTCTTAACAGTTCATATTTGGCAGTGGTGAAGTAGAGACGTGGCAAATTTATTATGGAAAAAAATTCGATAAACCAACGTGTTTTAGTCGTTAAAACATTTTATCAAAACCAATCATCGATTACTGTGACGATTAGAAAGTTGCGTGAAATTTTTGGGAGAAACAACGTGCCAACAAGACGCACTATTTATCGTGTAGTGAATGATTTCGAAAAAAGGGGGTCTTTAGCTGATAGGGCCAAGCATGGACCACAACGTACTGCAAGATCGACTGAAAACATTACTGCTGCTCAGGAAAGTATTCAAAACATTCCATCAACCTCAATTCGACGCCGTGCTCAGGAGCTTGGTCTTCAAAGAACAACTTTGGCCACAATTTTGTACAAGGATTTGCATTTGTTTCCATTTAAGATTCAGTTGACACAAAAGCTTCTTCCAGGATGTTACAGCTCGCTCATGGCAACCCCGATTTTCATGAAAAAATCATAATGAGTGATTCATTTGAATGGATATGTGAATAAACAGAACAGTCGGTTCTGGGCAATGGAAAACCCTCAAATTATTCATCAGTCACCTTTGCATCTATTAAAACTGACAGCCAGGTGGGCAATTTGGTCAGGAGGAATCGTTGGACCTTACTTCTTTGAAACTGAAAACGGCGTAACGGTAACTGTCAATGGGGAACGACATCGTGATATGATTGAAAACTTTTTAACGCCACAACTGCATGTTTTGGTCTTAGTTAACATGTGGTATCAGCTAGACGGTGCCACATTGCATACAGTCAGGATTACAATGGAATTACTGCGAGACCTCTTTCCACAACAAGTTACTTCAAGAAATGGTGATGTCGATTGGCCTCCATGGTCGCCTGATTTGACTGCTCCTGACTTCATTTTGTGGGGATATCTGAAAAGCGAGGTTTGTGCAGATACGAAAGAAAGGCTTGAGCAACTCAAACAAAATATTCGTGATGAAATTAATGAAATACCGCGTGAAATGTGTGAGAATGTAATAAAAAATGTGCTCAAAAAGGCTCGCATATGTGAGTTTAACAGAGGCGGACATTTATCTGATACAGTATTCCATACATAATTGCCGACATCAAATAAAACATTTATCAATATAAGATCCATTCTCTTTCATTTAATCAACAATTATAAACAAACAAAGTAGTATACCTTCCCGACGGACATCCTGTACGAAACCTCACTCTTCCCCTAAACAAAATGACCTTCACGAAGTCTGTTTATAACATCCGCATGCGCATTAGTAATTATGACAGGTTATCCACTTAGTGGTATCAAAACTGCCGGTCTGGCAAGGCTGTAAGCTGTTAAATGCCAGTGATTTGAATTGTTATTTATTTAATGAAATGTTGGCCATTTACGAATATGGATCGTTTAATAATCGAACAACCAGTAAAAATAGTTAAAACTAATAAAATTGGTGAAAATATTGAGCTTCAAACGTTGCTTACTTACTTAAGATGCATCGGTATTAGAATGTTTTAGCTATCATCAGACAGATGCCCAATGACAATTCGAGGGAATACTTGCTTAAAGGTCAGAAATCGTGAGCTGTTCAAGAAATTCTGCAAAAGGTTCTGATCACTCCCAACTAAACAACAGTCGAAAAGTCCCAATTTTGTGTTTCTCCATTTCCTACCAATTATAGCACTTCCACAGTTTTGAACCTGAAGTGCAACTTTTTCACACTGAACATGGAAGTGTGGTCACAAATACTTCCCCTTGAAATTTTTGTACTTAGGCCGAGATCTAAAGTACTTAATAAACGGCCATATTAAATACTTTCGATCTCGGCCTTAATGCAACAATTCCCAGTTAAACTACTCAAGCTTCGCCAAAAGGACGTTGAACATTGAAGTAACTTATGAATCATATCACTTGAGTGAAATTTTTGTTAAATGTTTTTGTACTTCATAAAACCTGATGTAAATATACTCGTACTGTAATATCTTTCAAATTGAGCCGGTCTCCACGACAACTTGTGGTCAATAATTCCTTAAATAAGTGCTTCCACGAAAGCAAAAACTGACCACAATTTTTAGACTAATGCAAATATGATAAAATTGGATAATTATAGACCAATCTAACAGAGGTTTGTTACAGGACATAGGCAATCTCTTTTGATATCTGTTCGCCACATTTTTATGGAGTCCTTTATACTATAGTAATGAGACTTTTTCCTTAATTCTCCAAATTTGTGTTTATAGATCTGTTTTTCTCTCCTTTCGAAAATTAACCTCCAGATAGTGTTTCCTTCAAATGTGTCTATAGAAAATGATTCCTATGAAACTGTATCATTTTGAATAAGACATGGAAATTTTCTATAAAAAAAAATTATGTTAAAAATTTCTATTGAAATCTAAAGGGTGTCCCAACAAGAACGCAAGACTTAAATTTGGCGCCATTCGAAGTGTCCTTGTTTGACATTTGAACAATTGTTATTGTTTGCTAGTAGAAGGTACGAGGTTAGTAAAAATGGAGCACTACACGAATGAACAACGCATTCTCATTGCGAAGTTGCTTTACCAAAATGTTGAAAGTTTTGCGGCTACAGTTCGGAAATTGCGATCAATTTGGGGTCACAATTATGCTCCAAAAGAGTGAAGACATTAACGATAAATTTGCAAAAACTGGGTCTGTTAGTGATGCAAAGACAACAGCGCGCCTTCGACCGAAAATGTCGCAGCTGTAAGTGATGATGTCGCTCAAACTCCATCCACCTCAATTCTACACCGAGCTCAACTGATGTGAAGGTTTTACATGAGTCTCGCTGTGAAAGCCTTACCCATGGTGTGCCACCACACAGGCGCCGTTTTCCAATCACATGTTTTTCTTTCTTGGTTATGTGTTCTTTCTTTCTTCTAGCGACGGCAAGCGCCCCTTTGGGGTACTCACACTAATCCCGAAGGATTAGTTAGACTACCAGAGATTGGAAGTAGGTCCCTTGGAAAAGCTTCCTCAGGTCCCACTCCCTCACTCGGTCAAAGTACCTTTGTAGCCACTTGGTGTGAAGTGAACTACCTCCCGGGAAGGAGTTGAGGTAATCTAGGAAAACCTCGGATAGATATGAACAGTGTTTTCCAAGCTAATGCCTTCCTTCACCAACGCAAATGAAGCAACGCAAAAGCACTGAAAACACTTGTTCGAGCAACCACAGCCAGCACGATGCTCCCACAAGGGGTCCAACACCATTGACCAGGAAGGAACAATGTTCCTTGGGCCCCTGGTCACCCGTGCTACCAGAAGAGAAGAACCCTATGGTCTGGGTTTCGCGGACAATTTACTCCAGTTTTGCTTTATCATACCTCGCATGAAATTGGTAATCCATAATCTACGGAACAGATTTTCAATGTCCGAGGAGAGAATATCAACACAGCAAAGTACACCATGCTCCTAGTTCATTAACCAGATCTCTCTGGTCATACAACTATATTTACGGATAAGATAAATCTTCTGATACCTCCCGACGGCTTCTCTATGTCCGCACCTGTTGCCAGGATGTGCCTTGTTTAACTATGACTCTCTCCTTTACTTGGTTTTCGAAAAACGAGTTCCAAGATCAGTTTGATATCATATTATATGTGAATCCCAAGACATAATCCACCTTTTCCTAGGGCGCCTGGTACAAGGCCACACTACTTTGTTTTTGTAAGCAAGCATCATACCCTTTGCCTGCTTAATTACAGGATCAGGTAGAGAGGCTTGCGTTTTAGGGGTAAATGGTACAAAGCATCCTAGGAAACAGCCACCTACCCACCGACACCGAGCTCAGCAAATTGGTGTCTTGAAATCCACTATGTAGCGAATTTTGATGAAAGATTTGCATCTTCATGCAAACAAAGTTCAATTGACTCAGGCCAGCTGAAGCCAGCTGACCATGGACTGCGAATTGAGTTCGTTAATTGGGTATTAATTAGAGAGACAACATGAAAATGCTGATTTTGCCGATAAAATCATCTTCAGTAACGAGGCCCATTTGCATCTTGATGGCTTCGTCAATAAGCAGAATTGTCGCATTTGGGTTGAGGAAAATCCTTGAGTGATTCACGAGAAGCAAATGCATCCTCAACGTGTCACTATGTGGTATAGATTTTGGGCTGGAGGAATGATTGAACCTTTTTTTTATGAAAATGCCAGTTTTTTCTTGCCTAGAATTGAAGAAATGATTGTGGAGGACATGTGGTTTCAACAAGACGGCACCACATGTCATACAGCCAGAGAAACAATTCAATTCAATTTAATTCTTGCCTTCTTGTTGGGACACCTTTTACATTAAAGTATTCTGTATCTTCTGATCCACCAAATTGATAATTCTATTAAAAATTCCATATTTATTGCAGCAAAGTATTCAAAGCTATAATAAACTGCTACCAAAGCTGTGTTCGATGCGAGCCCTTATGAATTTTCTTCATTTCAGAGTAATTTAAGCTATAAGGATAGATTATCCCTAATAGCTCGAATTCAATAGTTTTGGCAATGAGATAAAAGTGTTTTTTCGAAAGCGAACAAAATGCACAAATTGCATCTTTAAGAATGAAGAAAATGTAATTTCTTTTAGAATTAATTCCATTTTCTTTTGTCGTTTATAATCAACTCAATGAGTTCGTGCAGTAAGAACATCCTTTTCTTTCTCTACTTTTGCAACATTTAATGTTCACAAATTTAAATTGCCAATGTGCATCTAATACCCCCGCCTCATGAAAAGATGAAAAAGTTATCTTTTCATCAAATGTGCGATATAATTATTCGCTAACCTCAAACATAATTGACAGTGAGTGCATGAGTTCTCTTTGAATTATCGTTACTCACATCGATGTAATTAATGATTGTGGTCATGTGGACATGCATGTTGTTAAATATGGATTCTTTGTGCGATGGTCTTCACTGCCATGACGTATGTCTTCAATACTTGGAAATTTCTGGAGCTTGAAACGCCCGCAAAATCATATAAATGCTTACAATGTATGGTCTTCGCACATACAATTCCAAATACTCGGCCATTTGTAATTATGTGGCATTTGTGTTGTACGTATGAGCGTGTGTGTGATTTTAGGATTATATTTTTGAGGTAAAGTGTAAAATGTCCTTGTTCCTAGGATACGTAAAATTTTTCGCCTGTAGTAAAAACAGTAAATACCCACGATAAGAACAATGGCGTAGAAGGATTTCAAAGGTATCCTAAGGGAAGAAGATACAGTGGGAATACATACAATTTTGTAATTAGATAGCCTTAAATACATTCGGTGCTGTGACCTCTTTGCTCTTTTAGACTAGAAATGGGTGTTCAATATTTCTGGCTGAATTTTCAAGCCATGAACGTAATATCATATAAGATGCCAGGACCCCATTCGATTACACTGCCTTTAATTTTGTTCACCAAAGATGTATTTTTTCCCGTGAACTTCATTACTATCCTAAAGCCATTTGAAATTAAAAAATATTACAATTTCAGGTTTAGTGTTCATTTCATTGTCCTATCACCTTATTATGTGTGATCATCGCTATTCCGTTTATTATTGTATTGAGTGTGAGTGTGTGTTGTTGTACTCCATTTTGAGAATACTGCCTTTAAGCAACACTACCTTCAATATGCAATTTCCTGTATATGCGTGCGTGTAAGTATGGGTGTCCTTAGACACAGAACAAGCACAAAACCAAGCCTGTCTGTTTGAGTGTCCAACTACAACACTTTTATTTGTGTTCATAGCACTGTGAAAACCTCGCTAACTCCCTTTGAAAATTCAAATGTGAGTAGTACACTCCATTTTACCCTTTTAATCTATTATCCTGATAACCCTTTCCCATGTTATTGCTTCGGTTTAGTGGATTCGTTCCATTGCTATTCTTGTGAGGGTTGCCATGCTTAATACTGTTGCTGCTGCTGCTGCTGTTAGTTGGTTGTGTTTATGTTTTTGTGTTGTCGTGAGCTTTGAGATACCCTTCATGCGTGCACATTCACGCCGCCCGTACATGATGTCCTTTAATGCATTGGCATTGAAGTAAGATGCATACATTAGCAGGACTACCATTGCAATTTTCGTTGCTATAATTAGATGTAACGTATTGGCTGGTTTAAGTGGCAACGAGGATGGAAACAAAAAGTTCAAGAAATTGTTCATAACTTATTTGGTTAATTAGGTATCCTACCTATATATGGTGGTGATTTACAAGATTGCATACAGTTTGACAAATACATATATATAAGTCAAAGTAAGATGAACTCTTGATACTTACGGAAGAAAATAACGGCCAAAACTTTGATGTTTCTCTTATAACAATGAGCCGTTTTCGGAGTTTATGATCTTCGTCAAAACAATAAAATAACACGTTGACAGGGTTAAATAAAATTCGGACGTGCCGAAGCTTACATATTTGGTCGTCACGGATTAGAGTACTCAGGTTCATAGCAAAATAAATGAACGAGGCGAAGACATACCGATTTACTTAATTTCCTCGATGAAATGTTCACTAAATTATTTTTTAGATAAGTGTCAAAAATTCGGACGTGCCGAAGCTTATAAATCTGGTCGTCACGAATTGGAGTACTCAGGTTCATTGCAAGATAAGTGAACGTGGCGAAGACGTGTCGATTTACCTAATATCCTCAATGAAAATGTTGAAATATTTTTTTAATAATCACAATCCAATTAAGGCAGCCGTTAATGATGTATAATTTGAGAATGTTTTTAGGAAAAAAGTGTAATTTTCTTCTGAAGGGGAACTTTTTATTGTACGAGTATGAACAAGTTATTCCATTCGGTACCAATTTTGCCTCTAATGACAGTTGTCAAAGGTGTCAAATGTCACAATTGAAAGTGATTGTTAATAAGAATTGCTGTCGCCTCTCACACGTACAAACTAAACTTCAATCATAAAAACATTAAGATCATAACAAAATTTGCAATGTGGCTGTTGGACAGCACTTTATGTTAAATGAAAGATAAGACGCAGAAGTCCACGAGGGTTTTACGTGAGTCTCGCCGTGAAGGCCTTACCCACGGTGTGCGACACACCAATTGCCAACGCCCCCCTGGAATAGCCAAGTAAACTTGGACTACCTAGGAAAGGGGGCTGACTATTTTGGTACTACCGCATATTTTCAGCCCTTCCTTCGCAGCCAGGAGATACCAAATTGATTATGATAGTATGAAACATAATCCCCATTGGCGGGTCTGCAGCACCCGGTTGCAATGAAACTCCACACTCGAGCACAAAGTCTCTACCAGCGATTTTGGTATCACCCACAACCCGCGTGATGCTCTCAGTAGGGGTCCAACACCAAATGATCAGGCGGGAACTTAGTCCCGGGGCCTCCTAATCCTCACGCTACTGGCCAAACTCACCGGTTGGAGCTGCGTAGCAGAGCAAATAGCAAAGCTACTACCAAATTGTGATTTATACACCATACCTCACGGCATTGGTCGCCCTGTGGCAAAAGAGTACAGACTGGACATTTTTACATACCTGCAGGCACGGACACCCCAGGTAGATGGAACAGTCGATATTACATTGCAAGAATGCAGTACCCTAACCGGAGGTAGACGGGGAAAACTCCATACCCCTTCCGTTCGGCGGCGGTGAACGACAACCATGACATATACCTATAGACATAGGAAAAATCCATATCTGACCGTACCCCCCGAGGAATCAAAAAAGACCCGCCGAAGACCTGCCCGTGTGTATCCCTATCACCCCCGGTACCAGACAAAGCCTCTGGTCAAACCCCGTAGATAATCTAACTCTGTGGATAATATACTCCCAGTTTCAACCCTTGCCCCCGCAAACGAGCACACAGCTGCCAACAATCAAGCTGAACGGGATTGTGGGATCAGCATGATCCGAACAGTCCCGCAGCCCCTCAACCCCCAGGTCAGACTGCCTTAAAAAGGTCAGCAGACCCACTTCCCACAACTACGTCGTAGTAGCCCTACGCCTAGCAAACGCTCTGGAATCAAACTCCGTTGCTCTACCCAAAACACCCTGGGTAGAGAGCATATTGCTGACTACTCAGTCATCCCCTGACCTTGTTATCGCTAATCCCTGGAGGTCCCTTATATCTGCTGCCGCCGTCTCAGCAGTGCATTCTCAATGAAAAGCACATACTAAATGTCAACAGTAGAGATCATTGCATGGGGTATAACTAGTCAATAGTAACGGTAACAACTGTGATAGTGAATCAGTACAGATTCATACAGGGTAACAATTAAAATTGCCCTTTCGCTTCCACACGCATAAACAAACAAGCAATTCTCTTGCTTTCCATGAATGAGACATGGAAGCTTCTCACATTCAGTAAGCTTACACTCATTCTATTTTTAGACTGGTTCAAATGTACAACGACGATTCCGAATGTTTACAGTTTGAAAAGCATTAACGAGATTTGTTGATCACTTAACTACTCAAAGTGTTTTGTAAACACATCAAGAAGACCACTGTATGGGGTAGCAGCATGAGGGATTAAACCTGCGATCATGCGAATGGTAATTGCGTGTATTAACCATTCTGCCACGGTCGATAACAAAAATTCAATCAAATATATAAATTTCGAGCCACAAATGCAATTTCATAATATAAATATATATTTATGTAAGTTCCTGCTGTTTGCCAATAGATCGCGCTAACTGTAAGTGGTAGTCGATACTGCCATAACCTAAACGTCATGAGCAATGCTTAGACATATGGTAAATATACCGCCTCGACACAATAGTGACTTTCTTTTAACGTCATATCATTTTGGTTGTATGAATTGATATGATTTTGAGCCAAATAATCGTCATATGGGGAAACTATTAATTTTCTTCTTTCAATCGAAGAAAACGGCGGCTGAAGCTCATCGAGAACATCAAAACGTTTAGAGTAATGCTACTTTAAATGAAACAACACGTCGAGATTGGTTCCGTCGCTTTAAAGATGGTGATTTTGAAGTTTACGACCGTTTGCGTGAAAGAAGATGAAAATCCTTCGAAGACAATGAATTGACGGCATTGCTTGATGGTGACCCGTGTCAAAGGCACGTAGAGCTTTCTTCAGTATTACGACTTACCAAGCCAGGCAATTTCCAAGCGATTCTTTTTCATTTTGGAAATGATTCAAAAGCAAGGAATTTGGGTTCCTTATGAGTTGAAGCCAAGGGATGTTGAGCGTCGTTTTTTCGCGACAAAAAAAGTAAGGATTTTCTTCATCGTATTGTAACGGCTAGTGAAAAATTGATTCATTACAGCAATCCAAAGAACAGAAAGTTATGGGAGCAGGACGGCCATGCTTCTTCATCGTAGCCTCGACCGAATATTCACGACGCGAAGGTTATACTCTGTATTGGGTGGAACCAGGTCGGTGTTATTTACTAGGAGCTGTTGAAACCAAGCGAAACCATCACTGGGGATTGGGGTCGTCTTCAATTAATGCGTGTGGGCCGAGATATGCGCGAAAAACACCTACAACACTCGGAGAGGCGCGAAAAGGTGATTCTTCAGCATGACAATGCTCGGCTAAGCCGGTTAAAACGTAGCTGGAAACGCTGAAATGGGAAGTCTTACCCTATCCGCCATATTCTCCAGATATTGCTCCGACCGAATATCACTTGATCCGTTCGATGGCACACGGTCTGCCTGACCAGCAGCGCCACTCATATGACGACGTCAGGGAATGGATAGCCTCAAAAGATTAACGGTTTTGCCTGGACGGAATTCGAGCTTGGCCAGAAAAGTGGGAAAAATTAGTAGCTAGCGATTTGTAATACTTTTAATGAATTATTTCTAAACATAAAGTTGAATTTTTATAAAAAAAAACAGCGAGAATTTTGTTGTGCACCTATAAATAAATAATAATAATAATAATAATTATTTATTATGAAAACATATTTAGAAATAAGTTATAATTCAACGTATAAGCTTGCCCATGAGCTGCCTTCTTCAAACAACACAAAATTCTATATAATTTATACATATAAATTTTAAATTTTGCAAAACTTTCGGTGAGAGTTTAGAACTCATTTAATAGTTCTCGGCTATTATTTCTTGGAAATATCACAATTGCAACATTTGTAGATTTTGTCAAACCCTTATATGCTTCCCTTGTAATAGTCCCAAAAGTGAGTAAATGCGGACATTGGTTTGGATTTTAGACACATGTATAATTTATTTGATCTACATATATATTCGTCCATTTTTCTGTACTTTGTCTATTATATATAACTTGTCTCTCTAGTCAATAATACATCAATTTTGTTCTGGTTATTTCGTCTTCTATATGTATGTACCTATTTGAGGCATTCCCTGTTCTAGTCCCTTTGGCAATTTATGCCCCGTGTAATGTCAGTTCTCTAGACTTGAACCTTTTGTGGCTACATAAAGTTCAAAGTTTGTATGGACAAGCCAGCTACGATCCAGAATTTGGAAAGTACAAAAGACTCGAGGGCAACACAAATTGGAATATCAGAATGGGTCATGTCAGACGCAATTATGGTCAGCATTTTAAAGAAATAATTTTGAAAGGTAATTTTTATGACAAGAATATTTGTTTATACGAGTATTTGAAAAAAAAAAACCTTAAAATTAATGGCTCTTTACAATGTAGGCTAAATGGACAAATACCAATTACGACAAATCAATAATGTACACAAAATACTCATATAGCCAATATAGATAAAGCATACAAAACAAAGAAATAATTACCTGGCAAAATGAAACAATAGTCTAAATAGACAAAGAACAAATAGTCGAATCCACAAATGAAACCGTCTACAACTGGACAATTAGATAAGTACAATAGTAAACCAAAAGGAAGAAGAAAAGAAGACAAATTCCCTTGCATCACATGAAAGAGGTACGGGAGAGCTTCTTAAATTCGGAAATCTTACAAGCATTATCTTTTTAGACATTTTCAACGATGATTCCGAACGTCACAGTTTAAGAAGCATTTACCAGACTGGTCTGTTATTGCACTATCCTAAGTGTTTGCCAGACATATCAAGGTAACCGCTGCTCAAATAATGATAGATGATAGGTATGCGGGATTGAATTCGCGATCATGCGAATGACAGTCGCGTGTACTAACCATCGCGCCAAGGTCGGTCGACATGGCAAGAAGGCGAATAACCGAATAAGCAATTAGAGAATTCACAATAACAATTCAGTTCATCGATACGGAGCATGAAAATAACTGTTCGGCAAACTTTTCCCACAAGAACGGTACGGTTTGGCTTACAATTTTGCAAATCGGGTTTAACTAAGCACATGTATTTTTATAGTCAAGTAGTTTTGAATAAAAATTTTATGAAAATGTAATAGGTTGAGAGTTTGATCTGCCATAAAATTACAATTTGGAAAAAGTACATACTTCCATATGAGTCAACTTCTGTATCGTTTATTTTGTGTAGTTTGTCCATTATGTACATTTTGTATGTTCTACAATATCTATGTGCCAAATTTATAAATTGTTATTTGCCATTAGTTTATTTGTGTATTTGACTATTAGTCTATTTACCTACTTTTGTGTTCGTCTACATTATGAGTTTAGCCTTTATTTTCTAATTTTCTGTTTCATATACACATTTTCACAATTTTTATAGATTGATAGATTTTAGACAATTTGCATATGATTGTCTATTCTATAACTGTGTTTTTTATATAGCATATCCATCAGGACCCTCCAAATTAAATTTTTTTCATCGGAAAATATATGTCTATTCCACTCTCTACTCCACGCCATAGTCGTACGACAAAAATTTAGACGACGTTCCTTACGCAGATTGTCTAGCGGTGGTTTCTTTTCAAGTCTCAAGCGCTGCAAGTGGGCTGTTTTAAAAATGACTCTTTCTACCATACACTTGAACTTACACAGCTTTTTCCTTGAATTTTGCATATCTCAGAATAGCCCTCTTGTCAGCGGC
Source organism: Philornis downsi (assembly GCA_019455685.1). Lineage (NCBI taxonomy): Eukaryota > Metazoa > Arthropoda > Insecta > Diptera > Muscidae > Philornis > Philornis downsi. Next base: position 202,457 of record JAHXMU010000173.1, read on the forward strand.
TGTAATAGCACTTGCTGTTCGATCTTTCATATTACAGGGTGGCGCAATAGAACGTGCATATTTAAAAAATATATTAAAAAATAAATACAAAAGGTATGGTTAAAATAAATCTAAGACATTGCAGAGTAATAAATGGAGTTTATATTTCAAAAATAACATCATCTAAATGGTGACCCTCTCTACGACGGCACTCCTCTAACCGCAAACAAAAATTATTGAAAACTTTCTTCAGTAATACTGGTGTAATGGCTGCCATTTCACCACGGATATTCTCCTTGAGCTGAACGATGTTTCTTGGACTATTACTGTAGACTTTGTGTTTGAGGTATCCCCACAAAGAAAATCAAGAGGCGTCAAGTCTGGACTACGTGGGGGCCATGGAATATTACCTCTTTTCGAAATCAGTCTGCCAGGAAACATCTGCTTCACCACCGCCATGGAGTCATTTGATGTGTGACATGTAGCTCCATCTTGTTGGAACCAAATTCTGGAATTCACTATTCTTGAACTTTCAATTTCTAGAGCCAAAAATCCGTCCAACATCTCAACATAGCGTTCCGTATTAACCGTGACATTTTGGCCCCGCGCATTTTCGAAGAAAAAAGGACCAATTATTCCTCTGCCAGAGATTGCGAAGTGATTCATAGCGAATAAAACTCCATGAGCCCGCCAACCCAACGATGTAGGCGCCCCCCACCCGCGCCTTTTCTACCCCGCAAAAAAAGATGATTCAATATGCACGTTATATTGCGCCACCCTGTATTTCCATAGTCGGTGTCAGTGTCACGTAAATATGTGGATATAACATTGCGACTTCTATTACTTTTCCTGGCTATTTGCTGAGTAGAAAGTCCACACTCCTTATGCGTTTTAATTTTGGATCTTTCTTCGACACTCAAGGATTTAACTTGGGCCATTTTACTTTAAATCGATTGTTTTATATTTATTTATACGCAATTACTATAATCCAATCTGATTTATGATGATGTGCAAAAGACTTTCACACTTAAACTGATTACCACATGAGGGGTGCTATTGAAATGACCATGGCTTGAAATTTTTTGTAGGTGATGTGATGGAAGTAGGAAAAACAATTAAGTCAAACCTGTGCCGTTATATGAAGTGTACTTTAAATAGTAGTTACTATTGTTAAATGGTTAGGGGGGGCGCTATTCAAGTGAGCGGCAGTGTTATCCAGCACAGTTAGAAATATTAGAACAAATGGATCTAAAAGGCTCAATTAAGTCCGTAAGGTACATTCCACATCCCAAGTTTATTTGGCCCATTTGTTTAACTGGGTTTCTCTAATTCTTTTGTTAGTGTGCTTATTTATTGAAATTGAAATTGGTCGTTTCAGCCCATTTGAATTATGTTTCGTCTATATGGTTTAATTTAATTTGAATTGTAATTTTATTTGGAATTGTAATTTTAAGCCTCAAGGCCGATTTGTTCAAATTACAATATTACAACATATCTTCTCCATAATTCAGCAACAAATCCATTAAACAACTTTACAATACCAGTGTTGTTGAACGTAGTTAATCCTTCTTTCCCTTTAATTGAAAAATGAATATTGTAAAGTAAAGTAAATTATGACTTGAATTGAATTTGGAAAATTAAATTGAATTGTATTTAATTAAATTGTATTGTTTTGAATTAAAATTTCATTATATCAAGTTACACTGATCTAAGTTGAATTACATTGAATTGCTTATATGAAACAGTTTGTAAATATTGTAAATTGTAAAAATTAACTATTTATTTGCCGGTGTAAGGGCCCCTTCAAACAACCATGTAACTATAAAAAAACCCCTATTTTGTTACGCCCATATGGCAACCCAGCGGGGCACGGAGGTCTCTTGATTGAAATCAGCGGGATACTTGATCACTTTTTTCCGCCAGCCGCCCGCAACATACGAGTAAAACCCAATAATAATGTAAGTTAACCAATGTCTGTTTCCTTTCCTACATTACGAAATCTCCTCGTAGGTATGCACATCCCGCTAAGAACCTCAGTTCTTCCACAAAACCTCCAATCTCCAAACTTTCTAAACTAAATCTTCAGACCAAATCTAATAGATTTTCACACTAGCAGTTGCATCAACATTTTACAAATGTTATAAAAATGTTGTGTATCTTAGTAGCAGAAAATTATTATTTACAATATGACAGTCTTCACTTCACTTCACTTATAAATTTACTTTCAATTTAAAAAATTTATTTACTTTACCTTTAAATTTACAACTTGGTCACAACTTTCCACCTGTTCATGCTACTTCCATATATTATCAGCTATCCTGGAATATAGTACTAGCAGCTTATATCTGAATGTATATGAGTGAGTGAGCGTAAATGCTTTTGTATTTGTGCTTTTATGCATTGGTATGGGTGTGCGGGGTTAAACTACTTTACATGTACTTAATAGCTGTTGTGGTCAATTTTAATTGATTTTCACTTGGTTGAGTTTAAATCATTTGCAATCTTGTAAAACGCCCAACGCACCAACAGAATGCGTATGACCGTAAAAGCTGCCCAACTTCAAAAGAGGCGAAAACGTTTAAAGTTGCACATGAATGTTTAAAACTCAACAGAAAATGGAAACCATCATGTTAATTCTATGTCCATATGCATGAAGGTCTAAATCCACCCTAATGCATATCATCGTTTTAGAATTGTGGATAGGAAAAAAAGGGCAATGAATGAAAATCCATGACCTTCATCGATATACATATGAAAAGGCTTTGAAACACCAAGGGTTTGTGTTGATAATTTAGCATACCAACGAAAGATATGAAAGGAATTCACATATAGTTTATTCTAGGCTTCGCTAGTTAACAACACATTTCTTTCATGTAAGAGCTGATCTCCATGAGTTCATATGTACAAAACAGCAAAGTATTTTAGAGTGCTATTAAGGGAATGAAAATAGTGGAACATAACTTTTACTACCTTTAGCGAAATATAACAGAAAATATTTTGTCAATATATAGTTCTCGTAAAGCGATATAATTAACAGTGTAATCGTTTCACTCACGGAACTGCATGAAAGACAATTTGGGTGAGTTTGTTTATTTAACTGAACTTACAGTTTCATTTCGTTTCATTTCATTTCATTTCATTTCATTTCATTTCATTTCATTTCGTTTCATTTATTCGTACATCGTGATGCATGGCAGCCAAAAAGGTCAGTTATAAAGGGTGTCCCAACAAGAACGCAAGATTTAAATTTGGCGCCATTCGAAGTGTCATTGTTTGACATTTGAACAATTGTTATTGTTTGCTAGTAGAAGGTGCGAGGTTAGTAAAAATGGAGCGCTACACGAATGAACAACACATTCTCATTGTGAAATTGTTTTACCAAAGTGGTGACAGTTTTGCGGCAACAGTTCGCAAATTGCGATAAATTTGGTATCACAATAATGCTCCAAAAGAGTCAACTGTAAACAGATTAATTGATAAATTTGCCAAAACTGGGTCTGTTAGTGATGCAAAGACAACAACGCAAATCGCAAATAAAATATGAAATTCTTTAATACAATATTAAACATCCACAGAAAAAAAAATATAATAATAATAAAATAAAATTGTTTATTTCCAGAACACACGTTTGCAAATTGTTAGATATAAATCCTAAATTTAGCATCTCCACTGCAATTGAGACGTTTACATATAAAGTCCTTAGTTGTAATGAGATTGAGTGCTTTAGAGCAAGCTTTATGTCGACTGATCTATTAGAGAATTTGATTGATTTGTTCAAGTCAGTTCTGATATTATCAGCTAATCGCTGCCGGTATTTACCAGTTTTTTTGACAAGACATTGACTTAGATGTATTTGCAAAATCAACCGGCTAAGCTTCATTGCGAAAATTGCATATCATATCATCGATGGTAACCATTTATGTCTTGCGTATAACTTTTACTGCGGTACTAAAGTCCACCCTCATATTACTATCATCCTTTCCAAATTCGCGACCATAAAAAATTTGTATTTTTCACAAATTCTACTTCTTCCAATAATCTTTATTTCTTAGATTTTCGTAGAAATCTTGTGATTAGCCTGCCCGGTCTATTTTTCAATAACTCAAATAAACCGCTCCTCAAATTTGTTCCAACACAGAATGCACTAACAATTCTGCACTATATGGCAGTATTGTCCAAAAGGCTATAAATTATCAAATTTTTAAATAAACGAAATAAATTAAATGAAACGAAATAAGTTCTTATACCGAGTGTTGAACGGATTATATGCCGATCAATAATTCATTTTTTATTCTTATTAATTAAACTATATTATTTGTTAATATGAATTACCATACCTTTTTTTAATTAAAAATTATACCTAATACATTATCTAGATGTACGACAAGCATGGTAAAGGGTGATTTTTTAATCATAGTTTTTTCTAATTGAATAAAATACTCAAATTTACATCATATATTAAAATTTTTTATTGGAATCAATAAATTGGCCTTTGCTATTTAATTGTTAAAGATAATTTCATGTAAATGTTGTCCGCGGCTCCGTCTCAAAATGTCCATTCAGAAGGTCCAGTTTTTCGCCACTTTGTCGAGTATTTCGGCCTGTATTCCACGAATAACGCGTGTTATGTTATTCTGTAGAGCTTCAATAGTATTCGGCTTGTCCACATAGACTAACGACTTGACATAACCCCACAAGAAATAATTAAGAGATGTTAAATCGCAAGACTTTGGAGGTCAACTCACAAGGTCAAATGTTTACCAAATTCATCCCTCAACATATTCATAGTTTCACGAGCAGTGTGGCATGTTGCATCATCATGATGAAACCCAATGTCAACCAAGTTCAACTCAGCCAATTGGGGCAAAAAAGAAATCGCGTATCATGGCTCGATATCGTTCGCCGTTGGCGGTAACGTTTCTTCCACGGTCGTCTTTGAAGAAAAATGGGCCGATGATGCCACCATCCCATAAACCGCACCAGACTGTCGTTTTTTCGGGATGCATCGGTAATTCATGTATGGCATGTAGCTGTTCATCACTCCAGATGCAGATGTTTTGCTTGTTTACGTATCCGTTCAGCAAGAAATGAGCCTCATCGCTGAACACAATTTTTCGATAAAACAGCGGATTTTCATTGAGCTTTTGTAAAGTCCATTCACCAAAAATTAGACGTTGTGGTAGGTCATTCGGCTTCAGTTTTTGCGTTTTAGTTGAATTTTATAGGCTTTCAAATTCAAATCGATGTATAAAATGTTCCTTGTGTTTGAGTAACACATGCTCAATCGCTGAGAACGGCGACGAATTGACATTTCACGATCACGATCATTAACACTGGTCGCTACGGCTGCAATATTTTTTTCAGTACGCACTCTACGTATGCGATTCGATGGTTTTATGTCCTACAAAGTAAATTCGATGCGAAATTTGGAGATAACAGCACGAATTGTTAATTCAGAAGGTCGATTATGATGACCATAAAATGGTCGTATAAAACGATGTACATTTGTCACAGAGCACGAATTTTGATAATAAATTTCAACGATTTGCAATCGTTGCTCGTTCGTTACTCTTTCCTTGATGAAATGACAGAGTATACTGTAAACATTTCACTTTGACAGATAACGTTGGACGCCATTACCAACCGCTGCTGTCAACTTGAACAACTTAAATCTCAAAAAATTACACAAGAATAGAAGCCGAATGAGCCACCAGAACGTCTAATTTTCGATGAATGAGCCTTACAAAAGCTCAATGAAAATCCACACTGCTCGTGAAACAATGAAACAGCTTATCTCTCGATTTGGTCCTGTGAGTTGGACCCCAAGATCTTGCGATTTAATGCCTCTTGATTATTTCTTGTGAGGTTATGTCAAGTCGTTAGTCTATGTGGACAAGCCGAAAACTATTGAAGCCTTACAGGATAACATAACACGCCTTATTCGCGGAATACAGGTCGAAATGCTCGAAAAGGTGTCGAAAAATTGGGCCTTCTTAAGGGACATTGTGAGACGAAGCCGCGGACAACATTTTCATGAAATTATCTTTCAAATTAAACGGCAAAGACCAATTTATCGATTTCAATAAAAAATTTTAATATATGATGCGAACTTGGGTGTTTGTTGGATTAAAAAAAAAAAATACGATTAAAAAATCACCCTTTATATGTGCAGAGTAGATCTATTCTACCAAAATTTAACTCAATATCGCATCGCGTATAGAGGAAAAATGTAGTGGTCTAGTATCTTTATCTGGCTAGTAGATGCTTGTGTTCAAAATGCTTGGCTGCTTTATCGAAAAGGACAATCGGCAATGAGGCAGCTTGAGTTTCGGAAACAACTTTCAGTATACCACGGCAAACATTATGGCACAAAAACCAAAACATCTGTTCCTATGACCTCCCACAAATATTCACAAGTGTAAAATGCAACGTTGGTCTTTGCGTAAAGTGTTTTGGAAGTTTCTATGCCAAACCATGATTTCCTGCTTTTCAAAAAAAAATTTGTTTTCTTTATTTTTAATTTCAATAAACATATTTGAAAAGGCGTTTTTGTGCAGTTTTTTTCTTTTTTTTTTTGTAAAACGTTCAAAAATATTACAAAAGAAGAAATCCTATACCCTAGGCGACCCACGATTACTATATAGTAACGCTAATTGTTCACGTTTTTCTGAAAAATTAAACAATTTACTGAGAAATCAACTTCATTTGCGAAGAACGCAACGAAATATGGCATAAAAAGTTCTGGACAGTACCGGGTTAATTAACATCATTAGAAATTATTTAAAAGCATCTGTTTGTAAGTAATGAAAATATAATTACTTTGTAATTACTTCCATTTGCCTGTGTTTCCATCTTCCGTCTTAATATTACAAAATCCTTACTTCTCTTGTGATGATTTGACGGGAAGTTGGAGGGTTTTGCAAGGAGGTTGTTCGCTTGAAATCCTTTGCACTAAAATAGCCTCGAAAGTAACCAAATATTTCACATGTAATCACTATAGATATATTAAAACAATTCCGTCACTTCCGCACAAAATACGAGTAACAACAACTGTACATATTTTCATCGCTGCACATCGTTTAGAATATCCTAAATAACTATAATACATATAAATTACATACAAAAATTCTTTTGATTATGTGGGCGTAAATATTTATGCACAAATACTTACACACACACACAGTAATCTCTACACATTCAACCGCCCCCAGTGACGGCCAAAAGGGAAAACTTTAAATGGAAAGATTTTTCCTACCGGAAAAATAGGATGTGGCTGACAAAAGTGTATAATAAATATGGAAAAGTATTTTGTGTGAACAATTATATACAATTGAAAAGCAGAAAGCGTATAATAGCATTTTTCAACCAAAATTCTTGTCAATTTAAGCCAAAAAGCAGACCCCATTTATATGACCGTACTACGTACATAAGTGGTATGTAATCATAGGGTTATGGTGTAACTATGTTGCCGGATTGGGGAGCTAAGTTATATGTATGTGTGGGTGTTATCACACTGATGTATAGCAAAATAGCCAGTTGTGTATGTGTTTATTACGTACATATGTATGTATGTATGTGGTTCAGTTGGTGGTTTAAAATTCTCATACGCCATATTATATTTACTATATATAGAGTAAACTTACTATACTTAGTGTAAGTTTATGTATGACTAACCGAAACAAAAATTCTATTTGGTAGAAGGATTTAGAGTTTCGTTTGTGTAATTAAGGGATTTTTTTATATCCTTCCATGCACTCTATATGAACTAAATGAGCAACTTAATTTCTAGCAAAACTTTGCAACATTCATGGATGGCTAAATATCATAATACGTTGTTACTACTACTGAAAGTTGTAATTATAAATCAGGTGATAGGAGTTCACGTATAAACATCTATGCCTTGAAGCATGGGCAAAGTTCTGGCGTGCCATAGAACCGTCCAATTTTGTATACTTATGCCAGTTTCTAAACCTATGAGGGCGTAGAAAAACAACTGCCATCAAATAAAATTATGATAATAATGTCAAAGTCTATTTTGATTTTTTCTTCAAAATCATACTTAATTTGGTGGCAAATCAAAAAAAATCAAAATTCACATAACTTACAGCATGTTTATAGTTTTATCAATAGCATTGAAAAAATATAACGATTCTTTTCCAAATTGGATATTGCGTCCAAACTGTATGTATTTGTATGTACATACGGGGGCGGTTTTATAACTAGCTAAACTAACAAAGAAGATACAAAAAAGATTGGGGAAAAATGCTCCTTATTTTTCAACATAACCTCCTTTTAGCTTGATACACTTTTTCCAGCGATATTCAATAGGTTTTTTTATATTAAGAATGTTATATTATATAGGGTTATTTTTTAATCGAAGTTTTTTTTTTTTTTTAAATCGAATAAAACACTCAGATTTATATCATATATTAAAATTTTTCATTGGAATCGATAAATTGGTCTTTGCCATTTAATTTTTAAAAATAATTTCATGTAAATGTTGTCAGCGGCTCCGTCTCAAAATGTCCATTCGGAAGGTCCAAATATTCGTCACTATTTCGAGCATTTCTCCGCGAATGAAGCATTTTATGTTATCCTGTAAGGCTTCAAGAGTGTTCGACTTGTCCACGTAGACTAACGACTTGACATAACTCTACAAAAAATAAACAAAAGGCTTCAAATCGCAAGATCTTGGGGGCCAAATCGAGAGATAAGCTGCTTAGCAAATTCATCCCTCAACATATCCATTGTTTCACGAGCTGTATGGCATGTTGCACCGTCCTGATGAAACCACATGTCAGCCTAGTTCAATTCAGCCAATTTGGGCAAAAAGAAAATTTTTTGTGGTTGAGTAACACATGCCCAGTCGCTGAGAACGGCGATGAATTGCGATTTAAAATCGTCATTAACACTGGTCGCTACAGCTGCAATATTTGCTGCATAATATATCGATTATGATGAAAATAGAATGGTCGTGTCAAACGATGCACATTTGTCACAGAGCACGAATTTTGATAATAAATTTCAACGATTTGCAATCGTTGCTCGTTTGTTAGTCTTTCCATGATGAAATGGCAGAGTATACTGTACACTTTTCACTATGAGAGATGACGTTTGGATGCCAATACCAGCCAGTGCTGCCAATCTGAAAAACTTAAATCTTAAAAAATCTTCCTATATTCGTACATGTTGTATTATACGAGTATACAGCCTGTTTATATTAAGAACTGTCAAACTTCTTAAAATAGCCATCAACCGTTGACTCCACCTCTTTATTGTTGGCAAATGTAGGCAAATCTTTTACCACTGAGCCATACTTCTCAAGTTTGGAAAAAGAATAGTAGCTAAGTCTGGCGAATAAAGTGCGTGATGAAGCAATTCAAACTTCAATTCATTAATTTTGGCTATCGCAATATTGAATGTGTGAGCCGGAGCATTTTCCGTCAAATTCGGCTCTTTTTTCATAATATCATCACTTAAACGCTTGTTGTGATTTAGAATAAATATTGTTTTGTAGTGTTCGATGATCCACATCAATTTGCAATAACTGCAACCCGAGCTAGTTATTGTTCCAGTTGTTCTTATGCTGATTAATGTGGAATTATATCTTTACTTTTTCATTCACCTAAATGCTTTGTTTAGTGTTGACGAAAGCAAGTCTGGGTGGTTAAACTGTGAATTACCGATTAAGCTTTCGCTTGATAATCAAGAACTTTTTTTTTTATTTTTCGGACACACATGGCATAGCCAAGTAGAGTTTAGGGTAGGTTAAGGTTTTACATAAATAAATATGATGTACCTAATCACATCAAAAGTACGAAAATGTTCAGATGTGTCCATCATTCTGAAGCTGAATGATTTTTTCTTTTCCAGGTAATGCAAAATCCGCATAAGTGCCGTAGAATTCTGCTTTAAGTGCGTGAACTAGCGTCATAAATTAGCATAACATTTGCTGTTAATGGTTCTTCCTTTCTGAAGATAATCAATAAAAATAATACTAGGCGCATCCCAGAAAAACGGACGCCATGACCTTGCCTTGCAAATGGAACTTGTGCTTCGCCTTCTTTAGATGCGATTCTCCTATTCCAGTCAACTGCTTTGACTGTTCCTTTGTCTCAGATATGAAATGTTGGACCCAAGTATGTTTCTCAGTTATAAACCGACACAAAAACTCATCATTATTGCGGTGAAACATCGCTAAACACTTTATTAAAAGCAAGCGCGGCACCCCTCTTTCGCATAGCTTCTTCATCTTTAAATCTTCGGTTAATATACGATGTATAGCACTTTTTTTAAATGCTTATCGTTTCAGCTAGCTGGCTCACCCACTGCCTTTTTACAAAATCTTTAGAGCGATGGGGCTTGACTTTTGTACTGGTACAAAGTGATTGTAAGCCAGTTCACCGCACTGACATTTTTGTGATGGTCATTTACATCAATGTGAAACCTTTTTCTCTTAGATGTAGCTCTGTTTTACATCGCCTTACTCTGTCCTTGAACAAGCCTTTTGGTGGATTTAGAAATTCCTTTCATCACACTTATGCACTGCATCTTCTATGTGCCATCCGGGCTTTCACTAACATCCCATCACCCATCGGGCCTTTAAAACCAAAATGTAACACAACTTTCCGGACATTCGTTGGTGACAGTTTTCACTTTAAAATGTAAGACAACCACATAGATACACTTGCACACATACACTGCCACCAACAGACGAAATGCGATTTCCCTCAAAATCTAGGTTTTTATGTTTTGGGTTGAAATGGATGCATATGTATGTAGCAGCAACAGCAGCAGCAGCAGCAGCAGTGACAGCGACAGCAGCATCAGCAGCTACAACTAGAAAAGTTTCACTTTATATCCCCTTTTTAAGAGTGTAAATACACTCGAGCAAGGATATACCAACACCGCAAGCACATACGCAAACAGAACATACACACACACACACACACACACAAGCAAGCGTACAACAAATCTACTTTGGGGGATTCTTTTGACTCTTGAGTCTAAATGACTTTTGTTTGTCCGTCCTTCCGTCCCTCTCCATCGGTTTCCGTGTGTCCGTCCGTCCGGCTGTCTGTCTGTCTATCTGTCGGTCTACGTTATTTTAACTTAAATTGCTTAATTTTTTGCAACATAATAATGTTGTGAAATAAATACCCTTTGGAAAAATGTCCACACAAAACAATAATAATAAAATTCCAGAGAAAGGAAAGGAATTTTTCATAAAACCTCTGCCAAGCTACAGGCATATACATACATAAACTAACTAACACTAACGCAAACTCACCGTAATGGGGAATGGATCAACACAGAGTTACAAATGAAACAGTCATAACATTAGAAGTAAGTGGAACAAAACTGTTATGTGTTTACTACTCCGGGTGGATGTAGGTTTGTATGCATACGCATATGCATATACGAGTACACAATGTACATGTAGATGTGGAAGTACGCATACATGCATATATGTTTTATAAATATAAATATATATATGAATCCTTCAGTATATCCTTTGTGAGTATGTTTCGGCGGTCTCAGTAAATTTTCTAGCAAACGGAAAACTATGATGTCTAAAAACCTCAAACTAAAATAAAGATTGTAGGTCTTTTAAAGCAGTTATGAATAAATTATTTAAGTTTGGCGTATTCTACCAATTTTACTCTTTACATATGAATTCGATATAGGGGACTGTCTAAATACTTCTGTCTTCAAGATAATAAATCAACCATAGATCTTTGATTTTCTACTAAAATAGTTATATAGTAGCAAATATTTTACAATTACATATAAAAGAGTTAAAAAATAAAACTAAATATTTACAAATTGCCCAGTGAATTTGCATTCAATTCGATTATGAAATCAGTCCAATATATTTTAAATCATATCATTCTTGAGTATTGCTTCAGAAGCACCGAAAACTCAAAAATTTACCTAGCTATGATAAGCTCATTACGAGCTTATGATATATTATATATGAGATATTATATGACGGTGAACATCATATGCCATGCAGTTATTTGTTAAAAACAAGCTTTCTCAATATTTGGGAAATCTCTCAATGTATGAGAAGGCTTATACCTATAGTAGGTAATCCATAGCCAAATCAATTAATTTTAGATATACCTTCACCCGATGATATTAAGTTATGTGTCATTCGTTATACAGTTAGTTCGTTTAGCGGTATGGAAACCGCCGATCTGGCAAGGTTGTTAAATATCTGTCATCTGTAGTGTTATTTATTTAGTGAAAGGTTTGTCGTTGCATTTTTGTAATTTGGGTCGTTAAACAACGGAAGAACGCGTAAAAATAGTTAAAACTTACAACAAAATTAGTGATTCAAACGATATTACGGGGTGATTATGGTCATCATAATCGATTTACTGTGCAGGGAATTTGTCAAGATTATAAAAAAAATTAAAGAGTCTGAAAGCGCTACAGATGTGGTCAGGTCTGTGCATCATTGCAACGCACTTATTAGCAAAAATTTCGCTCCCATTATTGAAAATGTGACAGAATTTCCATTCAAAGCGCTGCAGTCGTATGATAATAGACTTTTTTGGCCTGCAATTGAAGCTTATAAACTGGGCAATATGTGGTTTCAACAAGGCAGTGTCATGAGCCGCATACCATGACCGATTTGGACTTGATTGCATGAGAAGTTTCTAGAAAGTGTAATTTCACGCTTAGCCGACGTCAATTCGCCACAAAGATCAGGCGATTTGACGCCGGTAGACTTCTTTTTTGTGAGGCTACATAAAAGATCGTACTTACGCGAATAATCTCCAAGCGTTGGAACATTTAAAACACAACGTTCGATAAGTTATCGCCGAGATACCGACCAAAATGTGCCAAAACGTGGTGGAAAATTATCTCAGAAAGATTCACCGCTGCAAGCAATCCATTTCGTACATAATGGTAAGGTCCAAGTATTATAATGAAATAAAATCATCGAAATCAAAGCTTTATGTGTGTTTTATTAAACCTTAATTTTAAAACCGAAAAATGTATAACCTGGCACATTAACAGAAAATAGTGAAGGGGTGTTAAAATGTTAAATCTTCTTTGACAAAATGCGTTTTAAAAATTTGAAAGTCGATTAAGTAAAGTCCATCCGTGGGATGGCATGGTATACGCGATAACTGCAATAAATTCTTATGAAACTATCAAAACTTTGTGCAGCCTAATACTATTCTGGGGCGTAGAAAGAAGATGTAAATTGACTATATCGGGCAGGCTTTTCTGGTATCTAACACACAAACCGATTTTCCAAAATTCAGCTTATTCCTTTTGGCTTTTAACTTGTGCATATCAGTAATTAAAATTTTTGGGCTCTATTTTTTTCTTATAACTCTTATTAAAATTTTAAACAAGTCGACCGATTAGCCACGTCTCTTCTGGTACATCCATACACTTTATCCACTTTTTCCAAGTTCTCGTTGTTTGTAATGGCTATAGTAACATCTAACTATGACTATGAACAATGATTAACAAATGACGCCAGTAACCTCAGTGTATGAAAATAGCATGCTGCTTTTGCTAAAACTTGTGCCACTCATAATCAGTTCAGCTTTATTATCATCTCTGTTTCGAATAAATCACACGCTAGACATCTTCCGTCCCTACGGTCATGTTTGGAGCAAAATTCCGCTCTAAGATCGTTGCCTATCTTCACTGAAAACTTATTGGTGACCAAAGTCATTCCATATCAGCAACAAAATCGACTTTTACTGATTCCTTTTGAATGTTTGATAGGGCTGCAGTAACATCTCGCTGTTTATCATCAGCGCACAAACATGATACTACAGTCTTTCCTCTCTGTAATCTCCATGTTGAACACATCACACCACAGACTA
>JAHXMU010000173.1:216301-289494 GCA_019455685.1 Philornis downsi
CTACAGTCTTTCCTCACTGTCATCTCCATGTTGAACACATCACACCATAGACTATTCATTAGCAGCCAAATCGCCCTATATTGATTCCTTTTTAATCTTTGATAAGGCTGTAATAACATCTTGCTGTTTTCTTCAAATGATGTCAATATCATCAGCGCACAGACATGGTACTACAGTCTTGCTTTACTGTCATCTCCATATTGAACACATCACACCATAGACTATTCATTAGCAGCCAAATCGACCTTTATTGATTCCCTTTTAATCTTTGATAAGGCTGCAATAACATCTTGCTGTTTTCTTCAAATTATGTCAGCATCATCAGCGCACAGACATAGTACTACAGTCTTTCCTCACTGTCATCTCCATGTTGGGCACATCACATCATAGACTATCTTCGTCTCCAAGGACTAACTGAGATGTTCGCCTATTTTCATTGAAAACTTCATGTAGACAAACATCGTCCCGCAAAAATGTAGTATTTAGCTATCATTTTTTTTTCTTTTGGGCTGACGAACAGTGTTACATTTCGATCCGATTGTTGCTCTAGGATTTGTCTAAATATCAAAATCTGAGTATTTGTCGATTAAATTAGGTTGGCTGGAATAGGCTTGAGCCTTTTACGTATCGTATTTGGCAGGATGTTGTATGCAATGGGTAATGATTGATCCTGCGATACTTTGCGCCCAGACTCGGATCTTCTATGCAATGGATAACGATTGGTCCAGCGGCAGTTGGAATGGCTCTCTTAAATACTGGGCATTGTGCAATTAGATTCCAATCAACGAGCATCCATTCGTTGAGAATTCTTAAGGAGGAAATGCATGTTCAACATCGCCATATCGCTAACTATTTTAGCCAGTTCTGCCGAAAGCTAATAATAGCTTAGTCGCTTTTTAGCTGTGTTATCGTTATTATGCTCTTGCTTTGGCTCGATGTCACCATCTATTACAGTCATTCTTTGAGAGCTGTCAACTTGCAAAAGTGCTGCTTTCATATTTGCAGCACACTTTGAGAAAATGTAACCAGATTTCCATCATTAAACTGTAGAAATATACGTTGGATTCATAACTTTCACTTTTTACCTTTTGACATAGCATTTGCTCTTGATTGGAAAATTTTATGGTAATGATTCCCTAAATTTCACAAAACCTTCTATATTCCACCCAATATCATTAAAACATTTTTACCGTCATACATTTTCCCATAGAAATCATTGTCATGTAAATTTCTCACTTTTTTTTAAATTCATTCATTTAAAACGTTATTGGCTCAATACCTTGATGCAATTCAAATGTGATTTTCGTTCAAAGAAACCTCCATCAAAGCTCTTAAGTCAAAGATACATCCTTGTCAAAGCATCGCTATCACTGCCTTAACCAAACATAATCATCTCAATCATCACCAATATCTCCAGTCACTTTTTATACAATTATTTGTGCGCAAAGTAGAAAAATTTAGCTCTACCTTTTCAAGTTCTACTCCTTCTGTATTCAACCATTATACAATGCGTTGCCATTCATGTCTGTCATCCATTCCGCTCATTGACAGTTGTAGTGTCAGCAAGATGACACCACCAAAGTGTTGAATGTTTAGCGTTCGTTGCCGGTTAGGCAAAAATGCTTGAGCAGGGACTCTCGTATTGATTGGAATTAATGATATGCGAGTATTGAATGAGCAGATTTTGTATCACTTTTGCGGCCAGCAAACAGTTGGTTTTTTTTCCTTCGAATAAGCCTTCGAGCGACATGTGTGGAAAGTCGTTATTAAGCGTGATGAGACTGATGGCATTTCTTGTTTTAAAGGTGCTTAAAATGAAATGTTATGGATATGATGGTAATGAATTTGAAATACCGACATTACAGAGGTAATCATTTTAAATTACTACCCATTGCTGATTTACAAAGATAGGTGACTGTGAAAGTGGTTATAATAAAATTAAAGGATTGAAACTGCATATCGGAGGAGTCCAAACAGAGGCATCGAAATCTGCTTTCTTGAAAGTTGGTAGGATTTCAAATATTTTCAATCGCTTTTTATTTTAAAACTTACTGAACCGGTCTTAGTGCTTAACGATGAGCAGCTTTTACTAGAATTATCGATTGCTCAACCACTCAAAGCCTTCACGAAACATATCGGGGTAACCTCCGTTCAGAGAATAGTTTAACGTTTGTTTCATTTTTTGAACCCATGATCATATGTACGATAGTCGCGCGAGCCATGGCCGGCCGCATGCCAGTATATTGTTTTTAAAGTATGTTTTCCAGGGATGGCAGAACCGTAATATGTCTCAACTGTTATTTACTTGAGAATAATTAGAAATATAAATATTCTAATTTAAGGATAAGCATTTCCTAGCAAGAATGTCTGGTATCAGTCAGGTTCTAGTGATCTAAGCAAATGACTAGATTGAGTTACTTAAGTGGCATGCTAAACAACTTCTTGGGCAAACAAGTAGATAATATTTTTACTGAAACTCTAAGACTAGACGTGTTGGCCTCATCAACTGCTCATCTTAGATACAAATTATAAAGTTGGCACAATTGAAAACAAAAACGTTAGGATCACCAAGTTTTAGGGACTCCCGCATGCATTATAAAGACTGTGATTTAAAAACTTGCCTGTGGAATGTCAAGCACTTTACAAAGAGGTTACCTCTATCCGACTGATGAATATCCTTGAAAAATGTAAAGTCGGCGTCACCATCATTCTCGATGAATTCGACTAATACTTTCTCAAAACCAAAAATATGACAATGGGTGGATGGGGATTTGTGGTGGTTAATATATGTGGATAGCTTGTCGCTGGGTTTAGCCCTGTAAGTGAGCGAATAACTAAAATCCGCCTCATGGCAAACTTTTTACCACATTGATTTGTGTATATGATTGGCGAAAGATAAAGACAAAGGGACTAAAGTCGCTTCTTATAAGTTTCTTGAAAAATCGTACGGCAACTACCATTGTCACGACGGTAAAATTGTTCTGGGAGGTGTTGTTTCTAGAATAGGTAGGGAAGGCGCTATTGCTTCACCAATCAGAGAATTCGATTTGCATGTCAACATTTACTTCGCCACAGCTCATAATATGGATGAAAATACCCACAAAGCAACTCTTGAGAAACCATATCGATGACGTGGAAATAGATAACGACAATATAGAAATGGATCACTACATGGCTGGTATCACTAGATTGAGCAGAGCTGAAAACGTACATAAGCAAGTGCAAAGTAGGCTAGACGTCGCTAAGCTGCATATCCTTAAATTGTCATACCCAATTTCAACAAATGGTTACACTGACGTAACGCTAATAGTTCAGATGTTGTCGACATGTAGTGGCAACATATGTACGTATTGCGGTTTCAAGGGCAACCAACCGGTTCCTGTGGAAGAATGTGAAACTGCGTCTGAAGCGAAGAAAGCATGGCAAATATATAGTCAATTGTAATGCTTGTTAGAAGCATTAGCAGTCTGACCATTAGCTTTGCAGTCTTGAATATTTTAGCATTGAACTAATTCAAGAGATCAAAAGATTATACTGCAATAATGAGAGAATTTAAAGTGAAGGTCACTTTAAGCTACCACAAATTGAACAAATAGGTTTTTCTATTTGAAACATCAAAAAATTCGAAAACATCTTTTGTGTTATAGAAAAGTCGATTTTTGTTCTCAACTTGTAGATGCTTTCTCGTTGCAAAGTCTATAAAATATAACTTTTAATAAAATATAGAAGATTTTATGGCTGTGAAAACGCCGAGATATCAATAATTATCTATACTTGTATGACTTTACGTTTTATAACTGAATAACAATCATATTTTTTGCGAGGTTTCCACCAAAGTGTCGATATCATTTCCACAAATAGTTTCAACTCAGTTGTGCAAATATAAACGTCTATTGCAATCATTGGCGTATTCTCTCTGGGGGGGGGGGAGGGGCTAAATTCACTGAATGCACCTAATCTAAGAATCCTGGTTCTAAGCCCTCCATAGAACCCCCCTTACCACGCCTATGAATACATTCATTCAAAATAATGAAGTAAAATTATAATTTGTTGACCTTAAAAAATTATGGAGGAGACATCGATTTTTACTAAATCAATTCATTTGTAAGTGATGTAATAGAAATCGTCATGTTATGCTGTATAAAGCGGTACAGCAATACGGTGGAAGCATTTTTCATATTAAACGTTCAATTTACATGAGAGTTTCCAGAGAAGCTGTGACAATACCGATACATACCTTCATGTTTAGACTTAACATTATTCATTACTTTATGTGCACCAAATTTGGCACAATAACAAAAATTTGAATTAAGTCGGTCATTTGTATGTCTCAAGTAAAAGAAAAGTAGGCTGATCCTCTTTTTAAATGAAGGAAACGGTTAGGAGAGATCATTATATTAAAGACATTGATAGAATTTAAGCTGTAAATTCTAACAAAAGATACAAATTAAATTATTAATATAGGAATCGCCTTAATAATGGAAATCTACTCACGGAGTTGGAGTGTACGTAGCATCTATAGGTATATGGCAGCACAAATGAAAAAATGACACCAATCATCACCTATTCCACAAACTGTCCACATCTGTGCCACAGTAGAGTCACAACACCAGTGTCATGACTCAACAATAGCTAAGCTATTGGTGATGATTTTCTGCAGCCAAGGCTTTATAAAACTTGCAAAGGTAAGGTGATAATGAGCATGCATCAGGTCCTTGATGGGGATCACTAAATGCATACCCAATGATTGGAATCTAAGCTTATTATGTGAGATGACATCAGTATTTCTTTCAGTGCTTATGATGTCCTCGGCGAACAAAATGCCAGGTACTAGATTGATGTGAAACAATGGAGTTTTTATCGTTAATGAAACTTATCGGTATCATATGAATCAAGCGCTATTTGACATGTGGAGTGGCCAAGTGCATCAAAATACAATAATTGTGATTGTTCGGTCATATTGTCCATATGAACCAAAACGCTGCAACACAAAATGTTTTCGACAACATGACTGAGGTACGGGGAAGTAACATTTAATGTGATTTTGCTCTACTTCCGGTGCTTTGAGTCGAATTTCTACCCTTCCTTTTTCTAATTCTAAACCTTTATACTTTTTAATATGAAACAGTAGTACTTTTTACGAGAATTTCGTTTATTCGTAGTTGCCAACGATCCAACAATATATAAAAACTGGATTATTCGGATGTATAAAAATTACATCATTTGAAATTCAAATTTTAGAAATTACTTCTTTTGCTAAAAGAAATCGGGCCACAGGGGGAAAAATTGCTTTGATCTGATTTATTATATGCAAAGCTTCTTCATAATATTGCCACAAAAACACTTTGCAATTTTCCGACTTAAAACGGAATTCCACTAAGAAAAAACTATCGGAATTGACAGTCGAAATTTTGCTATGTAACGTCACCATTTTCATTTATGTCTCCGTATGAAACCGTGAAGTTTAATTTATCAACTTTCGCTAAAAATGTTCACAACTTAAAATTACCCCTGTCTGCTCCTTAGAAATAAAGCGGCATTGTTGAATTCCTTCTCATTCTCCAATATCGCCAGTTTTTTATTTACGTCTCTTATCATACTTTAGCCTGTGGACAAGGCAATGAAACTCTCCAAAGTTTATTGCCCTCCTCAGTCCTCACCTCACCTTTAAAAAGGACGCTCGGCTGTCGCCGACAATACAGTGAGCAACGTCGTAAATCGACCGGAATCGAAAGGAATGTAATTGAATGCGAATGTATTCTTTGAAAGACCATCTTATGCTTAATTCATTTTTCATCAAAATTACATTTAAAATATTCAAATAAAACTCAACACCAATAGCAAACAGTCAACATCCTTTGAAGCATGATAAAAAAAGAAACAAACGAAAAACCCCGAGTGGCTCACGCGGTTCTTTTGGTGGCGGTTTTTGAAAAGAGGTTTTACACAATAAGACTGAAGCTGCAGTCCACGATTTGCTAACACTCTAGCAAAGTTTCTGGGATGAAGACAGACGGCTTTTGTTGGTCATCATGTTGAGTACCATGGACACACTTTTGGCAAAAGGCATCAACTATCCCTGAAAGTTGTGCGGCATAAGAGCTTCACTGAAAGAGCCAAATGAATTACTAAAGAATACTCTTATTACCGGCCAAGTCATACTTTGAATGAAATGAATGAAAAATGTAAAGAATGAAATGACTGAGTGACTGTGCTATAATGGGCTCAATGTCCGCCCGTTTGGCGAAGAGTCATTCAATTCATAAGAATTTAGCCGTCTAGTCATTCGTCCGTCCATTCGTTTACATCTTCGTTGTCCACCCTTACACCTTGTTGTACAATCATTTGCATGTTTTAACAGCCGTTACATTACAAGTAGTACGATTATTATCGCTGATTTTTACTTTACGATTTTTCCTTTGCCACCTAACTTTGCTTTCTATTCATCATTAAAAGCGCCACAGAATTATACTTTTTCTCCAGCTCAAATAGTGCCACATAATGGTCTCACCAGCTTCGCCAGACAAAATAGCAGCGCCTCCAACTTTCATAGCCTGAATTGGGTTTTTCCTAGCTGGTATAGTCAAAAAGAATGGAATGGTTTGGCAAATGGCTGTCTGATTCTTTCTTACTTTAAGCAGCAATGACTGTCGTATAATAAAGTATTTTAAGTAACGATACCTGAGGCAAACCTTTTTTGATTTTCTCCACCATCAACCACCAGTCGTGAGTTGATGGTCATTATAATTTCTACAACTAATGGATTTTGGGGTTTGCCTGATTTCTGTGTCTTGCATAAAATTAATGGTTGAATGATTTAATGCGAGCCAAGAACTTTTTGAGTACAACCAAGCAAGAATGTAGATTAAAACTTTAAGAAATGTTAGGCAAATGTAACAAAGGATTCTAGAGTGAGAGTAAGAAAATCTTTTGATAGCGATTTTGGTATGATGTAACAAACACCAGGTCTCTGTGTAATGAAAGCCTTTTGTGAAATTTCAGCTTAGGGAATCAAAAATGAGCATAAAATTTTCATCATTTATTATATAGTAATCATAGTATTCATGATAATATGTAGACATAATTTATTTTTGAACAAAATAACTAATGAAACTGAACAGTGGACCGATATTATTAACAACGAAACAAATGGCCCTGTAAATATTAAAAATAAATTAGTGAAAAACAGAGTCACTGACAGAGAGAACAACAAATTCCCTTACACTCCATGAATGGAATACAGAAAAGCTGCTCGCATTCAGTGAGTTTATGTGGATTCTGTATATGGACCCATTGAAAGGGACTGCTGTTTACTAACAATTTCGAACATCCGTTTCAAAAGCTTCTACTAGACTTGTGAGTTGTTCGACCATACGCATTGGTCATCAGAACATAAAGCAAATCGCCGCTTAAAGCAAGAGGGGTCTGTATTGGTAATTCAATCCATGGTCATACTAACCATAGTTGAATGCATAATGGTCGGTACAGTAACGATCTGTTTTATATAATGTAATATCTCGAAAAATTCTCCTAAACGGCTTTTGGTAAATATCGGTTCAATACTAACTATACTACGAAACAGCAGTAGTAGCCTTTGATGCCAACGATTTCGAAATGAGTCAAAGCAACCATTAATATGCATTCTCAAATCGACAAATGGCAATCAAGATAATAATTTTCAAGAGATGGGTTTGGTTTTTTCCTACAGAGCCAATTTGGTTTTGTCCACAAGACACGAAACATTTTCCGACAAATTTGTAACTTTATAGAACAAATAGGGACTAACTTGTAGACTGACGGATGTGCTGAATTACTCAAGTCGTCTCAGGTATTACGATAGTCGATGTGTATTTATAGCTTTCGGGGGTACACGAAAATTGGTCACCTTTGGTCACCATAAAAAATTGTCGGTCAAACCGTTCGCGATAGAGAGGCTAAGATCGAAATGTCTCGAAATCGGTCAAGTAGAATAAAAGCTTTGCCCGCACATAAACTAAACCCTTGTCTTAATTACTTAGATGGTGGCTTCGATGGAAATTATTATCTGATATTGTTTTTTTTTTTGCATTTGTTGCAGTCGCCGTTGATAAAAAAAAACATCCTCCACTTCTCTGTTGTAACTTATATTCCATCATATAGTTTTGTTTCGATTACAGCCTGACACATTTTTGATTACTCGTTTACAAGGTTTGATAAGACTACAATAATACTTTTAAAATTACGACCCCAGACGCCTACATCAGAAACATTAGCGGGTGGTACATATTTTTATTAAAAATTGTGCCAGCGTTTGTGGCCGAAATTTGAAAAATGTTACTCTAGTCTCTAGTAAGAAAAAATGAGTCAGGCTATAATCGAAAGACAAGACCAAACTACTTGATGGAAATAAGAAAAAATGAATCAGGTTATAATCGAAAGGCAAAACCAAACTACTTGATGGAAGTAAGAAAAAATAAGTCAGGCTATAATCGAAAGGCTGAACCAAACTACTTGATGGATTGTTACTTCCTTTCGATTATAGCCTGATTCATTTTTTCTGACTCCTTTTCAAAGTTTGATGAGACTAAAGTAACACTTTTCAAATTTCGACCACAAACGCTGGCACAATTTTTAATAAAAATATGTACCACTTGCTGATGTGGATTGTTACTTCCATCAAGTAGTTTGGTTTTGCCTTTTGATTATAGCCTGTTTCATTTTTTCTTACTCCTTTTCAAAGTTCGATGAGACTAAAGCAACATTTTTCACGTTTGGACCACAAATGCTTATATCATACATACATACATACTTTTACTAATAATTGTGCCAGTCATTGTTACCTCAGCTTTCCTCACTGCCATCTCCCTAAACGTGATGGAGAGATCACTCGACAGACCACCGTCTTATGGCCACACAGAGCCATCCTACAAAAATGTTTCAGCTAACTACCAGCGATGAAGTCGACGACAGGACGATAAGTATGCATTTATTTTTCTTTGTTTTATGGATCGACAATTTTTTGTGGTACTCGGATGACAAAGAACTTCATGACTTGTCTGGTCAGTTGCCGGTTTGCATGAATAAAATAGTCTTATTATTTAATAAAAGACTTAACATGGTTTGATTCCGAAAACTGATCTGGTATTCGCAAATTGGTTTTAAAAGCTGTTACATGCCGATTATTAGTTCATGACCAACGATCTCTAATAGCATGTCCCAGTATTTGCAGGCAATTGTTGTCCTTTTCATCGTTGAGCTCGACCAAGGGTGTAGTCATCTTTTACAAACGGTAATAACCCCAATAACACACAAAACCAAAATTCACCAACTGATGTTTGCAAAAAAATCAACAACTTGTAAAGGGTGTCCCAACAAGAACGCAAGATTTAAATGACTGATGTAGCAATTGAATTGTTTCTCTGGCTGTATGACATGTGGCACCGTCTTTTTGAAACCACATGCCCTCCACATTCATTTCTTCAATTAGAGGCACAAAAAACTGGTTATCATTTCACGATACCGAACACCATTGACATGACATGCCTCATTTTCATTAAAAAGGGTCCAATGATTCCTCCAGCCCAAAATAAACACCACACAGTGACACGTTGAGGATGCATTTGCTTCTCGTGAATCACTCGAGGATTTTCGTCACCCCAAATTCGACAATTCTGCCTATTGACGAAGCCATCAAGATGGAAATGGGCCTCGTCACTGAAGATGATTTTATCGGCAAAATCAGCATTTTCATGTTGTCTCTCCAATACTCAATTAACGAACTCCCTTCGCTGTCCATGGTCAGCTGGCTTCAGTTCCTGAGTCAATTGAACTTTGTATCTTTCATCAAAATTCGCTGCATAGTGGATTTGGAGACACCAATTTGTTGAGCTCGTTATCGAATTGAGATGGATGGAGTTTGAGCGACATCATTACGTACAGCTGCGACATTTTCGGTCGATTGACCTGGTCGAAGGCGCGTTGTTGTCTTTACATCACTAACAGACCCAGTTTTGGCAAATTTATCTATTATCTCTTTACAGTTGACTCTTTTGGAGCATTATTGTGACCCCAAATTGATCGCAATTTGCAAGCTGTAGCCGCAAAACTTCCACCATTTTGGTAAAACAATTTCACAATGAGAATGCGTTGTTCATTCGTGTAGAGCTCCATTTTTACTAACCCCGTACCTTCTACTAGCAAACAATAACAATTGTTCAAATGTCAAATAATGACACTTCGAATGGCGACAAATTTAAATCTTGCATTCTTGTTGGGACACCCTTTATTTACATTATTCGACATTCCCCTTCTTCTTTGACATCTTTGTTTACTTTTGCGTAGGAGAACTTGGTCGCATTGTTATTTTCCATACTTCTCTACTACTTTTTAACACAACTTATCCCGTTTAGCTCAGCGTGCAAAATTATGCCCGTGAGCGTATACCTGATAGCATTTGTATGGCGAAATGGGTATTAGATATCATATTGATGCTGCATCACTTGTACTGCCTTCCTTTGTGGGTAGGCGGGTGTTTCCTAGGATGCTTTGTACCGCTTACCCCTAAAACGCAAGCCTCTCTACCCGATCCTGTAATTAAGCAGGCAAAGGATGATGCTTGCGTACAAAAACAAAGTAGTGTGGCTTTGTGTCAGGCGCCCTAGGAACAGGTGGATTATGTATTGGGATTCACCTATAATATGACATCAAACTGATCTTGGAACTCGTTTTTCAAAAACCAAGTAAAGAGTTGAGTCAGAGTTAAACAAGACACAGCCTGGCAACAGGTGCGGTTATAGAGAAGCCGTCGGGAGATATCAGAAGATTTATCTTTTCCGTTTTTAATAGTTGTACGGCCAGAGAGATCTGGTTAATAGACTATGATTGAAGCATGGCGTGCTTTACTGTGTTGATATTCACTCCTCGAACATTGAAAATCTATGCCGTAGATTATGGATTACCAGTTTCGTGCGAGGTATGATAAAGCAAACTGGAGTAGTTTATCTGCGAAACCCAGACCAGAGGGTACTTCTCTTCTGGTAGCACGGGTGACCAGGGGCCCAAGGAACATTGTTCCTCCCTGGTCAATGGTGTTGGACCCCTAGTGGGAGCATCATGCTGGTTGTGGTTGCCCGAACAAGTGTTTTCAGTGCTTTTGCGTTGCTTCATGTTGCGTTGGTGAAGAAAGGGATGAGCTTGATAAACACTGTTCATGTCTATCCGATGTCTTCCTAGATTACCTCAACTCCTGCCGGAGTTGACGAGAGAGGGTACTTTGGCCGAGAGAGGGAACTTCCTTGAGGAAGTTTTCCAAGGGACCTTCTTCTTATCTCAAAGGTAGTTCGACTAACCCTTTCGGGATTAGTTTGGGTACCCGAAAAGGGCGCTGCCTGCCGCAAGAAGAAAAGAATTATAACCAAGAAAAGAATAACAGAAAACAGCACTTGCGTGATGGCACACCATGAGTAAGGCTATCAAAGCGAGACTCATGTAAAACCTACACATTTGATTTGATTTGTACTGCCTTCCAGAAGTAGTAACTTATAAGAAAATTCTCTCCAATTTGCACCACATTCCAGTGACCAGGTTTCTATTACTGCTTTTACAGGTGATGGACTCGTTACTACAAGTGCAGTCTCAAAACTAGCCGTTGATGATTATTCCCTTCTGAAGATATCAATAAAAATAATGCCATGCGCATGCCAAAACACAGACGCCTGGACCTTGCCTTGCAGGTGGAAACGAACTCGCCTTTTTTGGATACGATTTTCCCATTCCAGTTCACTGCTGTGAACCCACGTTCCATCTATGGTTATAAATCGTCGCAAAAATGCGGCTATATTGCGGTGAAACATTGCCAAACACGTTGCTGTAACACTTCCACGACGCTGTCTTTGCTCTACTGAAAGCAAGTGCAGCACCCATTTTGCGCATAGCTATCCAAAGTGGCGCCTTGTATGTTGTATAAAGTTGCCGCTATTCATCATAATAATTTTTCTTGTTTTTGAATAATTCAATAGAGGCGCATCCAACAATTCAAAAATATGCAAACATAAAATGGTCGTGTAAAATGTAACAGGTATAACTAACAGATAATATGAAATAGAAAAATTATTTCGTTTTCTCGCACCTAAATCTCAAAAATTAAGTTAATTTTAATGTTCCCACAGACAGCTTCGAAACAATCGCTTTAACTTTGCGTTTCCTCCTTTGTTTTCAAATCTCAAAGGCTACACTCTAACAAACATACTAACACTCCACGCCATGCCGACAGATATATCTGCAGAGCTCAAAATGGTTACGTTGGCTACAACAACCCTGGGCACGTTGCCACTTAACAAATTGGAAACGATTTTGTAAAATATAATAGCAGCTATGTTGCCATTAGTATTTTAGATGTCGTTAGCAATTTGTTGTTTGGAATCTTTTGGAAATAGAAATCTAGCTCCTAAGTAAAATGAATACCTTAGAGCATTTGAAAAGATATTGTAGTGAAAGAAGTCAATTAGACAGACCTGTAGTCGTTTAACTAGGTAAAATAATTTATGATATACAAATATTACAACTGGATGCATTAATCCAAAAAGCCTTTATGACTCGTGAACGGTTCAAAAATTGATGCCATTTTTGCCAGCTTTAATATCCGGCAAGTTGAAAGTGTTCCGTTTTCTGTGAAACGCAGCATTTCATGAAAATTTCGTTTGGGACAACCATTACAAAGATGTTTATGTGCAAAAGTTGTGATTTTTGCTTTTATTTATCATAAAAATTGGCATTTTAAAAAGAATTCTAGTTGTTGCAACATTTATTATCTTGAGTGCAAGCGAGTTTTAAACATATTAAATACAAACACCAGAAATTTCTGTTGAATGAATCCTTTTGCAAAAGTGTGTGGAGTGATAGAAGATGCGGGTAAATCAGTAAGTTCTACGCAAAAAACTAATTTAAATCAGATTAAAGTAAGCAAAACCATAACTCTCTGAAGTCGTCTGTTTAGAAAATGTAAGAGATTATCACAAATCGGCCAATTTGTGTGTGTGGTACTGCAGTTGAAGTTCCAGAGGAGTGACAAAGTTTTAGTAAACCGTACAATTTGTACGATAGGCAGCGGAAGAGGTGTGTTTATGCCTTCTATTCTACTTTTCAGAGCAGAACCTCCCAAACACCTGATGTGTACCACATTTGGATGAATTTAGTGCAACTGAATGCAAAATATGAGTCCAAGAATATTTGGGTAAAACCCGATATTTTCTTGAAATATACTATTAAGGGCATGACTCTTCAGTCGATTTTTTTAAATTTCATCAAGCAAAGTTAAGCAATAAAATGGGCAAAAATTTATATTGTTGTAGTCCACGAATCAGTAGGAGTTTCCACAGAGATTTATGGCAATTATGATATTAACCAGCCACACAGACAGCACTTGCTCAATCTACTGAAATAGTCGTGAAATATATAAGGTCAAAAGATACTTGATACTTTAAACTCTTTCTCTATATATGTGCAGTATATTTCTTTGTACAATATGTGAAAAATGCAACATTGGAAGCATCTTTCACATATACAGGGTGGGCCATATGAGTGTTGGCGATTTAATTCTTCAATTTCTCGGTAACGCGCGGCGCGGGGTGGCGGGAGGATATGTTGTTCGCTGCGCCGCTTCCTGGAAATTTAGTCGCCATGGAGCCGTACACGGGAGTGCAGCGTGCATTTTGTGTCCGAGCGTATTACGAAAACAATAAATCAGTGATTACTGCACGACGTTTGTATCGGCATGAACACGGTTTACACGATTTAAGTGAAGTTCCAAGCGCCAATGTGATACGAAAATGGATCAGAATGTTCGAAACAACCGAACAGTACCAATTACGGTTCGTGGTCGCCCAGTTTCTGCAAGACCAGCCGACATTCGTGTTTCAGTTCAGCGAAATCCGCAACAGTCAACACGTAAGAGAAGTCAGTCTTTGGATGTCAAAAGAACAACTTTACGACCAATTTTGAAATGTGATTTGCATTTGAAGGCTTATAAGATTCAGATAGTCCAAGAATTAAACCCCGATGATGCCAATAACCGACTTAACTTTGTCAATTTGACCGCTCTAGCAGCTCAACAATTTCAACAACGTGATTTTTAGTGATGAGGCCAATTTTCACCTTAATGGCCATGTGAACAAGCAAAATTGTCGGTTCTGGTCCGAGACTAATCTCCGACGCTTGCATGAACGTCCACTTCACAGCCCTAAGCTTGTCGTGTGGGCTGGGATAACGTCAATCGGTATTATTGGACCATACTTTTTTGAGGACGAAAGAGGGCATGCGATGACGGTTAGAGCGAACAATTATTGCAACATGCTAGCAGACTTTTTGGTGCCAGCTTTGCAAGAACTTCAAGGCAATACCTCGAGGATGTGGCTTCAACAGGATGGGGCCACATGTCACACGGCTAGGGTATCCATAGAGCTGCTGAAAAATGTTTTTCCTGGAAAACTCATTTCGAAAAGGGGGGATATTGAATGGCCCCCACGTAGCCCCGATATCTCTCCATGCGATTATTTTCTATGGGGCTACCTCAAATCGGTAGTCTACGAGAATAATCCGACCAATTTAGAGCAGTTGAAGAGGAACATTATTCAGGAAAGTAACAAAATACCGAGAACAACTTTTCAACGAGTTTTCCAAAATTTGCGACTTCCGTTCCAAGAGTGTCAAGCAGCCGAGGGAAGCCATTTTGACAACATTATTTTTAAGTCTTAAAAATTCCCATGCTTCTACTTTTTAAAAATACAAATATATTTTTTTATGTTTCGTAGTTTTTTTTTTTTAATTGAATATTTAAACCGCCAACACCCTTATGGCCCACCCTGTAGTAAAAAAATTCATTATTTGACAACCAGATGGCTTTAGTAATCCG
Organism: Philornis downsi; assembly: GCA_019455685.1. Classification (NCBI taxonomy): domain Eukaryota; kingdom Metazoa; phylum Arthropoda; class Insecta; order Diptera; family Muscidae; genus Philornis; species Philornis downsi. The sequence goes on from JAHXMU010000173.1 coordinate 231,189, forward strand.
TAATACGCATCGCTAGATCGCGTTTAACGATTATGTCAAATGGAATTTGAAAGACAATATGTCGTACTCAAAAAGCTACTCAGACAGATTTCTGATTTCTTAATCCAGAGCATCGAAGGGCGAATACGTCATACTTTATAGTTTTTCTGTGATCCCGGCGAAAGCAAATGTAAGACAGGCGACTGAAATCGTGAACAGTGTTTGTAATCCTGCTACTGTAACAGGTAATTTTAGCTTTTAGAAGTCAGAAATTTGCTACTCTCCGGAAGACCAATTGTTGAAAATGTCAATGGAATAATGGAAACCATCAAGTCGGACCTAATAAGCATTGTTTCGATTACCCACGAGCTAAACATTGAACAACATATCGTTACAATCGACTAGAAGAATTACAACAAAAACAAGATGGATGTATGAGCATCACATTATCTCAAGGACAGAATTTCCATCCACGACTGGCTGCTGAATCTCAACAAAATCGACCCATTGCTGAAACGAATGGTGATTAGTTATGAAAAATGGGTCACTAACGACAACGCCAAGCAAAAATAGTTTTGGTCGAATTGCGGTGGTTCGGTGCAAACGGCTACCAAGCCAGGATTGGTTATTTCAGTTTTTTGTTAATAATCATTAGTGTTTCAATGAGCGGGACGGACTTAACCTCAAAATATCGAAAAGGTATCTAACGAAACGGTGCATATTAGACCTAAATCGGGTCATTCCAAATATGCTAAATTAAGCCTTCAGTGTCATGCGAAATTAATAAATTTATTTTTACTATATCTTATAAAGCTTCATTCTTTCGGATGAAGGTATAGAATTATCCATTTAGTAGTTTCGAAACCGCCGGTCTGGCAAGGCTGTCAACTGTTAGATACCCGTAATTTGAATTTGAGTTGTTATTTAGTTAAAAGTTTATCATTTACGAATATGGATCGTTTATCAACCACAAAACGCATACAAATAGTTAAAACTTACTACAGAGATGGTAATTCAAACGTGGGCTTTCAATCAAACAAAATTTTCTTCAGCGATGAAGGTCATTTCTCTTTCGGTGGTACACCAAAAAGTATATGGGGGTCGGAGAACCTAGAAGTGATTGTGGAAAAGCCACTGCATCCGGAAAAACTGACTGTTTGGTGCACATTATGGTCTGGAGGTGTCATTTTTTCCAAAACTACCTCCAAAGGATCTACTGCTGCAACCAAACCTGAGGCGGTCATTTAAATGACATTGTATTTTGTACATAATGGAAAGTTTCATCGAAATAATAGCTTTATGGGTGTTTTTTTTAATTGTATTTGACAACGAAAAATGGCTAATTAGGATTCTCAACACTAGCCTTCAAAAATTACATTCCGTATTGATATAAGTGAATTAAAATCAAACTAAAATTACATTTAAATCATTATCCAGATGTACTATAATACTTTGTCGTACTTTCAATTTCCAACATTTTATTAGAGCAGTACCCACATATGGGAATTGCAGTTGAGAACAGTACAATTTCTATTTTTATCTCTTTCTCCCTCTCCCTCCCTTTCTATTTGTATTACGATGCCCTGAATTTCCGGAAAACTTTCAATTCATTATTATCAAACAACAATAATCCCCATTTAGCACCAACAACCAGTCAGCGCTATTTACTTGAACAGTTTCACAATATTCTCTCAAAGTTTTCGAATGAAACACAAACGTAAGAGGCCAACACTTTCGCTTGAGTGTAATGAAATCCCTAACTGAATACTTCCAAGTATACTCGTAAGACTGAACAACTTTTGGTCGGTTGACGGTTTGCAAGGAACAAAAGTTTTCACAATTCCATGGAGAATGGACTTGGGCATTTTAATAAATACTAGCGACACAACGAACTAAATCAGCGACATGATGGCTCTTTCTAGGCTTTTAGACAAAAGAAAACTCTACTAAGAAAACTAACAACAATTCTAGGTTGCTTAAAGTTCTACACATCAACTTATGGATTTCACACATTGTTGACAGTTAAGAACTGCCTCAGCAGTTGCAACTGCAATCAAACTTCGAAGAATTCTTCTTACACACAATTATTGTACTGCCAACAATACCGAGTAACATCATAAATATTGTACAACATAAAATTTCATAACCACTACACAGAGACTGGAGGAGGAGAGAGAGAGAGAAAAATAGGGGTGAAAAAACAATAAGTAAAATCACTATCTTACAAATACAGACGTCCTTTAATTGCGCACAACGTTTGTAGCAAAATACATCACACTCATACATAGAGACACACTTACATACACATGCAGCTAAATACCCTTGTAAGGAATCGGACAGGATAATAACTATAGGGTGGCGCATAAGTAACGTTAAGATTTTATCAGTGAATACATTTCTTGCGTAAGTATTTTTTTTTCGTCTCTTTATAGAATTAACTAAATAATACTTGGGAAATTTGTGATGGAAAGGCTCAGAACAGAACAAAGAAAAAAATTTGTTCAATTTTTCTTTGAAAGTCAGCAGTCGATTATTCAGATCATATTGAAAATTCTTTCATGTTCGAAATTCTCCTAGCGCTCCAACAATTTACCGATTGGTTCAGTGTTTTGAGCAACAAGAGGCTGTCTGTGATCTTCCGCGTGCTGGAAGACCTTGTGCAGTTCGAAATGAAGTGACCATCGCTCGAGTGCAAGCAAGTATTGAGGAAAACCCCGAAACTTCCACCAGGCGACGTTCTCATCAGTTACAGATGTCTAGGCGGTCTTTGCAAAGAATTTTACATATGTTACATCTTTCCCCATATAAGATGCAATTTGTTCACGATTTAAAACCAAATGATGCACAAGAACGCTTTCAATATAGCCGCCATTAACGTTACTTATGCGCCACCCTTTATAAACACAACAAGCGAAATGAAGCAAACAACAAACAGAGCTATAGTACGGCCAGAAATAAGGACAGATCTACAACCACACAGAAGCCATATGGATTCTTTGAGGAGTCACTGGATAGAGGGCATCATAATCGTGATAGAATATTTGATATGATTTGGAGAGATGATCTGGATTCTGCAAACTAAAAGATCTTGGTTACCCAACAGTGGAAATTAGACTCCATTTTTCATCATTAATGTGGCCATAACAAGCCGTGGGATAAATTTTCAAAGATAAATGGACTAGCGGGAAAGACCAAACATTTATAGAAATTTTCTTATTTTCTGCTGTTATGGGCGACCAGGTACTTAGCCAATTTGCCAAGGTTTTTAAATTTTTGTTTCTATTCATTTCCTCTATTAAATCTTTCTTTGGAAAGTTGCATTAAGTATTCAAATCTTAAGCCTATCTTAAACTAAAGTATCCGGCCATTGCCGGATCTTATTTTTGGTGAGCCGAATTTTGTATCACTGGACCAAGTCTAGCGTGTTCTTTCTTCTTAACCGGATATGAGCAGGAAAAGGTTGAAGGTTCTGAGCGAGTGGTTTTGAGTGGGAGGAAAACTTCGATATTTGTATAGGACCTGCTTAATTTTCTTGTTTCGTCGGAAATATAAGGAATGTTTAAATCCTTGTGTATGTTATCATTCCAAATATACCATGAGGCATCACAAGTTTGTCGCAGTATTCGTGATTGTTTGTGATTGATTGTGAAATGTTTGCCATTGTGTTAGGGTTTCCGGTTTGAGATTTTCATCCCAATCTGTTTTATCTTTCCATGTTTGTTGCATTATTATTTTTGCAACAATAATCTTTGGGGCAAGCCAACCGGCGGGGTCAAATAGCATAGCTATTTTTGATAACACTTTGCGCTTAGAGATATTTTCATCGGGGTTTTTATAGGGGGTAAAATAGAAGTAATCACTTCCAGCATTCCATCGCAATCCAAGCGTCTTAGTGATACTTGTATCGGATAGCTTTAAGAACGCTGAGTCGAGTAAATGCTCGGGGGGAATACTTTGTAAAAGAAAATCGTTATTGGAAGTCCACTTTCTTAAGCAGAATCCAATGGTTCGCAACACTTTTACAAAATCATCTCTAGTGGCAATAGCTGTGGAAAGATCGTTTGATCACCATAAGACGTCATCGACGTACATAAAATTCCTGAGAATTTTAGAAACAACGGGGTTTTCTGGCTCGCATTGGTTCGCTAGTTCTAGCAGAACCCTTATGGCCAAATAGGGGGCACAGTTGACACCGAATGTTACGGTGTTCAACTCGAAATCATGGGGATCTTCTGTAGATTCATCTCGATGAAGAATCCTTTGATATGGGGTATCCTTGGGATTTTCAAGGATCTGCCGATACATTTTCTCAACGTCGCCATTAAAAACGTACTTAATATTATATTTACAGGGGAATTATGGAAAGCTCTTAAGCATTATCCCCGGAAGATAAGACAAGGGAAAATCGTCATCATAGACGTTATTGTCTTAACAATGGAATTGTGAACTTCCATTAATTAGTGATAGAAGATATAAATTTAGTGGTGATAATTGGAAGCACAATGTGGTAGAAGTAGAAGTATCGTTAACAAGACCGTTAACACCTTCTCTGTACCTTATTTATGTTAGAAACCGATTCCGTTCCCCACAACTGGATGCCGTATGTCCATATTGGTTTCAATATGGTTTTGTATATGGTGATTTTATTTTCCAAACTGCGAGTTTACTGGGAGTCAATAAGCCAGTGGAGTTGAGTCATTTTTAATTTCAGTTGTATGATTTTTGAGTCAATGTGATTTTTCCAGGTGAGACGTCGGTCAAGGTGAATACCCAAATATTTGACATGGTTATGAACGGGTATGATACTACCGTGAATAGTGAAGACTGGGCAATTGTTCTGTCTAAGAGAGAATGTTTTTAAAAATATCCATAATTTCATTTCTATCTTTTCATCTTGTCCTCGAGACATAGTAACAAATATATATTTTAACTTTTGAGCGCTCTGAGAAATTATTGACATTTCCATTTAACATATTTCTGTTTGCCCTATTACTATCCTCTTTAATCCCCTTTGAAATGTATCATCCTTCCGGAGGGATACACTTTTCATCACACTGCGATGATAGCATCTTTATTGCAACAGGATGGGAAACCATAAAGATGAATGTAGTCTACGATAATAAAAACTAAAACAAACAAAAAAATAAAAAGAAAGAAAAAGAAATGTAACTAAATAAAATACAACAGTATTTAATTAACCAACATTCCAATTACAAATTTAGTTTTGTTCACTGCTTTCGCCGAAATAACTATGACTACAGAGACACAGATACGCTTAAACAGAACACTGATGCATCTGGCTACGGGAGTTTAGCCGATGCTCCATACAACAGAACAGACGGGATAAAGATGAATGGGTAGTAGACGCAGGACCACTGCAGTGTACTTGAACAGTAGGAAATAAAACAAAAACAAAACAATTTAATCATTAACCCATTGGTAATCGAATAAGTAAAAACCCAAATTAATATTCCAATGAAATGAAATTTTCCTATACGCATTAACGTCTCTCTTACGTATCTTTTTGAATTTTTGGAAAGGACCCTTTCTCTTAGCGAACCGACTAAAACCAAAAGCTTGGAAAATTCCAATAAAAATGTAGTTATTGATAAATTCAAAAACAAAATCGATTTATGTGCTGCAATATTTCATAGGCCCGTTCTGATGGTCTGCCTCTTGAGTCCAGGAGTTACGCTAGAGAACATTTTTCCTACGTGATTAATGAGAGAATTGAGATCGTATGAATCAAGAATTGTAAGCCGAGACTGATGTAGTAAACCACACTATTTCTTCTTTATCACTATGTGGTATTTTTCAAATAGGGTTATCCCTTTTTCGATTTCAAGCGTGAATAATCTCAAGTTAAATAAAACACACATAAAGCTATGATTTCGATAAAATTTGTATTTAATTGTAATGTTTGGACTTTACCATTAAGCATGAAATAAAGGGTGTCCCAACAAGAACGCAAGATTTAAATGACTGATGCAGCAATTGAATTGTCTCCCTGGCTGTATGACATGTGGCGCCATCTTGTTGAAACCACATGCCCTCCACATTCATTTCTTCAATTAGAGGCACAAAAAAACTGGTTATCATTTCACGATACCGAACACCATTGACTGTTTGAGCTTGACATACCTCATTTTCATAAAAAAAGGTACAATGATTCCTCCAGCCCAAAATCCACACCACACAGTGACACGTTGAGGATGCATTTGTTTCTCGTGAATCACTCGAGGATTTTCCTCACCCCAAATGCGACAATTCTGCCTATTGGTGAAGCCATCAAGATGGAAATGGGCTTCGTCATTGAAGATGATTTTATCGGCAAAATCAGCATTTTCATGTTGTCTCTTCAATACCCAATTAACGAACTCCCTTCGTTGTCCATGGTTAGCTGGCTTCAGTTCCTGAGTCAATTGAAATTTGTATGCCTGAAGATGCAAATTTTTCGTCCAAATTCGCTGCATAGTGGATTTGGAGACACCAATTTGCTGAGCTCGGTGTCGAATTGAGGCGGATGGAGTTTGAGCGACATCATCACGTACAGCTGCGACATTTTGGGTCGATCGACCTGGTCGAAGGCGCGTTGTTGTCTTTACATCACTAACAGACCCAGTTTTGGCAAATTTATCCATTAATCTCTTTACAGTTGACTCTTTTGGAGCATTATTGTGACCCCAAATTGATCGCAATTTGCGAACTGTATCCGCAAAACTTTCACCATTTTGGTAAAACAATTTCACAATGATAATGCGTTGTTCATTCGTGTAGCGCGCCATTTTTACTAGTCTCGTACCTTCTACTAGCAAACAATAACAATTATTCAAATGTCAAACAATGACACTTCGAATGGCGCCAAATTTAAATCTTGCGTTTTTGTTAAGACACCCTTTACAATGTTATTTAAATGTCCGCCTTTAGATTGGTTGCAGCAATGGATCCTTTTGAGGTAGTTTCCACAAAAATATTGCCAGGTGGTTCTCCGACCCTTATATGCGATAGTATTGCTTGTTGACGTAACCGCCGAGTGAGAAATGAGCTTCATCGTTGAAGAGAATTTTGTTCCATAGAAAGCCCACGTCTAAATCACCACTTTTGTAGTAAGTTTTAACTATTTTTACGACTTCTTCGGTTACTAAACGTTCCATTGCCGTAAATGACAAATCTTTTACGAAATAAATAAATAACACTTCAGTTGACAGCTATTTAACAGCTGACAGCCTTGCCAGACTGGCGGATTTGAAACCACTAAATGGATAACTTTATACTAGCGCTTTTTAAATTAACATTTATTTTCAAACTTATTTAATCTTAGACGAGCCCCACATGCAAACTTTTTAACCACCTTTAGGGCTAAGTTCTTTCCACATTGTTTATAAATCTGTATTCTGGAAAAATCATTATCTGGCTGAAATGCTCTTCTTAAGAGGACGAAATCGTACCGGAAAATGAGAAGTTGCACCCGGTTTTGAACTGTCTTTTTTTTTACGGGTTAATTTTTCTTGGATTTGTAAATAATTATAATGTAATTGTCGCGGTTTAACTTCGGCAAATTTCCTTTTTGATCCATTTGTCAGTATTTAAAAAGTCATTAGATGTAAATATCCCATTTTGTTTTTTTTAGTATGATAACCTAAATATTTCATGTATTACTTTAAGAAAGAAAGATAAAATTATCAATAAAATTGAAATTGAAAATTGAAATTACCGGAAAATGATTTTGAATTTAAGTTGTTAATATACGAATCAAAACTATAGGTGATTTTGTTTTTGATTCCGACAAAAGAGTTGAAACAGTTCATGATTTTAATTTTGATTCACAAATTTAAAACAAAGTCACAAATAATTGTGTTTGTGCTTCAGTATATGAAAAATTTTGTTTGCGTTTCAATTTTCAAATTTCTAATTTATTTATTTTTTCAATTTATGTCTAAGAGTTTGATATCTATTCCCAATAAATCATATCTGATATCAATTTCTTTCTGTTCTAATAAAATAACTGTATCAGAAAGTTTCTGGATACAATTTCGAGTCGAAACATAAAGCGAATATGGATGAAAATTAAAAATTGTGACAAAACGTTTCGGTTTTAAAAGTTGTTTTAACTTTCATGCGACAAATGGTAGGATATTTACACTAAAGCGTCCTCCGTTGCCGTCAATTGTCAACGAAAGCCAAGTTGAACGGAAAAAGTTAATATTTTCATATATTTCAACATGTTCTGTAACAAAAATTTCAGTAAAATGTCAATTTTTGCGTTTATTTCTAACTAAATATACAAAGCAAATATATCACTTGCATCTCCAATTTGACAAATACAGAGTGACGCACCAATCGAACTACAATAACAAATTCAATTGACTTTTTTTGGTCTATGTATTCATTCCACTTATTTTTTTCTATTGGATAGAAAGTTCAATTTAATTTTATATAAATAATTGGTTTTGAAGAAAATAGATCGTAAATGACCACCATGTTCATTTATGCATATACGGCACCTGATCAGAAAATTGTTTATTGCGGTCTGAATGTTTGAAGTCGGTATCGCCTCAATTATTGTTTTAATGAACTGCTTCAATTCAGTCAAATTCCTTGGTTTCTTTTTGTACATCTCTTGCTCGACACAATCCCATTAAAAAAGTCTGATGCAGTCAAGTCAGGTGATCTTGGACGTCAGCGAAAAGTAGAGTTTCGGGATATTAATTTGTTTGGGAACTTTCATTAGAGCTCCGCCATAACCGGTCTGATTATGTGTGCAGTTGCTCTGTCTTACTGTTACCAAATGCTGTTGAAACGGATACATCTTCCGCGCAGTTGTGGGTAAGAAAAACTCCTTCAACATCTCTAAACAGCAGTCCTCACTGACAGTTGACAGTTAATAGTAGCACGATTCGTGCGCCACCCTGTATAATAATGTAAAGTACTTGCAAAACGCTGTAGGATTCTATGAAGTATACATTGCATGCGATTTCTGTCGCCCTATTATATATATTTTTTTGACATTTTGATGTGTTTCGTTCAGTAGCGTTGGCGTGAAAAGGCCTTAAAATGTCAAAATCAAAATCAAAGTGAAATTGCCTTATCAAGAAAGTCTATTTAAAATTATATTAGGGGTGCAACTAAGTTCTCGCTTCTTTTTTTTATAAAAATGCAACTTTATTATGAAAACTTGTTTACAAATGATTCATTGAAAGTTGTACGCATTACAAGCTACTGATTTTTTCCATCTTTCCGACAAACCTCGAACTCCGTCACAGTAAAACTGTTCATTCTTTGGGGATATCCACGAATTTAGCCATTCCTTTATGTTGTCATATGAGTGAAACTACAGGTGATAATCGGACGACGCAATATCTGGAAAATATGGCGAATGGATTACGACTTCGCATTTCAGCGTTTACAGGTAGGTTGAACGGGTTCGGAAACGAGCAATATCATATTGAAAAATCACTCTTTTGCGACTCTCCGCGTATTGTGGTCGATACCGACCCAGAGCGATGGTCTCGCTTGGTTTCAACAGGTCGTAATAAATAACACCAACCTGGTCCCGCTAAATACAGAGCACAACCTTCGCAGCGTAAATATTCGGCCGAGGCGACGGCGTAGAAGCATGACCGGGCAATCCCCATGATTTTCTTTTATTTGAATTGCTGTGATGAATCCATTCTTCATCACCCGTTACAATACGATGAAGACACCCCTTCCTGCCAGTTGTTCATAGGCGAAAGAACGATGCACAACGTCTTGTAGCTCCAACTCATAAAAAACCCAAATTCCTTGCTTTTGAATCATTCCCAACGCATGCAATCGCTAAAAATGGCTTGGCGGGTAATATCTAATACTGAAGCAAGCTCTACCTGCATTTGAAATGGATCCTCATCAAGCAATGCCGCCATTTCAGTGTCTCCGAAAGATTTTCGTCTTCTTTCACGGAAACGGTCATCAACATCAAAATCACCGTTTTTAAAGCAAAGGAACCAATCTCAACTCATTGCATCATCTCCGTAAATGTTTTGAAGCTTTAGATGAGCTCCAGCCGCCGTTTTCTTGAAAGAAGAAAATCAATACTTTCCGCATGTGACGATTATTTGGCGCAAAATCATGCATATTCAAACAACCAAAAGAGTATGTCGTTAAAAGAAAATCACAATTGTGTCGAGGCGGTATGTTTACTATATGCCTAAGCTTGGCTTATGACGTTTAGGTTATGGCAGAATCGACTAGCACTAGCACAGCTGGCACCATCTATTGTCAAACAGCGGGAATTTAGTTGCACACCTAATATTAATCTAGCTTTTATCGTCCATAATTTTAGTTGAAACCATTTGTGAATTTAACAAATTACAATCCAAGAGAAAGTTATTTTACTTTTTTTTAACATTTTACCTTCTATGTCCGCTCCATTTGAAAATATTACCCCTATTGCCGCGTATTGAAAGAACTTTGTAAAATCTGAGATTTTGTAGAAGTTTGAAAATATGCCGAGCAATCTGATACGAAATGTCTCGTATGATATTCTTTTATATACTAGATACGTAACAATGCAAAATGATTCTCCTAGGAATAAATTTTAAAACAGTTAACATATCGTAATGCCCTCTCTGCCAATAAACTGTATTCCCCAAATGGGTTAATGCAAGGACAAACCAAATATAGCAAAGTACAGTGGCAAGTGTTACTGATAATGAGGACAACGTAGTTAACAATAAATGCTAACAATAGCCGCAATTCATACAAAGAAATCAACAACAAAACAAAATGCTTATAAACAACGGCTCAAGGAAAAGAAAAACAATAGAATATCATATTCAGCATCAGCTAACTGAAGAAACTTACAACAACTTATATGGGGTCGGTTACAACTTTTTATCAACAACGCTTTGGGAACAACATCATATGTTGCTTTCAACACAGTTTCCTTTATGCCATTCTTTGTTGGCATTGTTTGTTGCTTTCTTTTGTGTTCCACTAGATTTATTCAGTTTCTTTTTGTGCAAATTTTACTTACTTCCACTCTTTATTAGAAGTGTATAAAAATATTGCAAACATTATGTTTGTTAGTGTGTTTTTGTGTTGTTCCTTCTAATTTCCACAACAAAAGGATGTCGTTGTAGTTGTAAGCTTTTTGTCAGCTGCTTTGCAGAATCTTAAGAAAATGTTGCAATAGAACAAATAAGTTTTTCTTTGTGCGCTCACTGTGCAAAAGAAAAGTTACTGCAATATAGTTTACAGAGAATTGGCAAAGAACTTGTAGATTGACATGTCACTGCTACTGGACAGTGGTTTATAAAATGCACCTTAGAGTGGCTATTAATTGCGCAAAAACACTTTTGAGAAAGAGTTTCCATCAACTTTAGTTCTAGCATAAATTCTGTATTTACGTGTCCTCATTTTGTTAGGATTTCCGAAAGATCAGTGCATTGGAAATATTCCCATAATGGGGTTTCCACAAATACGGAGTGATCCCTTCAAAACCGCTGGTCTGGCAAGACTGTTAGCTGTTAAATACCTGTCATCTGAAGCGTGAACATGGATAGTTTAACAAGCGAAGAACGCGTGAAGATAGTTAAAACTTACTACAAGAGTGGTGATTCAATCGTGGGCACTTTTCGAGCATTACGGGGGGATTATAGTCGTCATAATCGATCTACTGTGCAAGGAATTAACAAGATTGTGAAGAAATTTGAAGAGACTGGAAGCGTTGCAGCTGTGGTCAGACCTGTGCATTATCGCAATGTACGCACTGCCGAAAATATCGTTGCTGTTAGTGAAAATGTGGCGGACAATCCGAATTTGTCGATTCCAAGGCTGTCTCAGTAAATTGAGCCTATCTTATGGTTCATTACGGCGTATTTTGCACTTTATTTGCGCCTCCATCGATACAGAGCCCAACTCACGCAACAATTAAAACCGCCTAATTATTTACAACGTCGTAGACTCTTGCATGCTGATTGGGTGCTAAAGCCACTGGCTTTCAATGTTGATTTTTCGAACAAAATTTTCTTCAGCGAAAAGCTCATTTCTCGCTCGGTGGTTAGATCAACAAGCAAAATTGTCACATATGAGGCTCGGAGAACCCAGTAGTGATTGTTGAAAAGCGCACTACGATATGGAACTATCATTAAGCTGTAAATAATGCGAAAATAGTACTAGAAGAACCGTTGCCCTCAATTCAAAGCGCTAAGGCTGTGTGCTAACTGACTTTCTTTGGCCAGCAATTGGAGATTATGACCTAGAAGATATATGATTTCAACAGGACAGTGCCACGAACCACACAACACGATCGACTTAGGTTTTATTGTATGAAAAGTTTCCAGAAGGCGCAATTTTAGGTTTTAGCGACGTTAATTGGCGGCGTCGGATAGTACCGAAACGTTGGATCATTTGAAAACCAACATTCGACAAGTTATCGCCGAAATACCTGCCTAAATGCGCGAAAAAATGGTCGAAAACTACCTCAGTCAAGAGCCGGTCATTTAAATATCATTGAAGTTTGGACATAATGGCAAGGTCCAAGTATTATAATAAAAAGACAGATTGATTGAAATCATAGCTTATTTTGTGTATTATTCAACTTTACTTTTGCACAAAGCTTTTTAAATAGTAGTGACGTAGACCCTCAAAATCTGTCCGTTTCAAAACACAATCTGCAATCTGGGGCTTTCTTCATTAGTTTGTGTGTGCTTCTTATGTTTTTAATTCATTCGTGGCTCTCAGATCATACCAACTCGTCCATTTTTACCCCTTTTACAATTTAACGCCTTTTCAATTGATGGAATCATCCACCGTCAAAAATTGAACTGAAACTAAGAATAGAATTCACCAATTTGGCATTCAAACAGTAAAATCTCTTGTAGTTACAATCAATCAAATAATCTCTTTTGCATAATCTGTCAAATTACTCCTAATAAGCAAATAACCTTTCAACAATTAGTACTCTACATTATATCAATCTTGGATTTCTACTTTTGCTTCAAATAACTATGCCATCCATCTTTAACCCTGGAGGCATAGACATCCCCCCCCCCCCCCCGGGCCCCCCAAGGGGAATAACAATGACGAAGAATACTTCATCTTTAATGTGATATACGAAATGACTTCAAACACACCTGAAATAATTGCAAAGAACATAACATAAGAAATCAAGGCTCAGAAAAATCACTTTTTCATGACACTGCTCCTCCAGTGCCATGACTAACTATCACTGCCGCTAAGGCATCATAGCCAGTCCACGCTACGGAAGACATTCGCTTGCTGGCTGTGTGTGCCAGATAGTGCTTTAAGCGAACATAACTTTGAAATGGAAAAAGTTCCACTATCATCCACTTTGAGTCAGGCCGGTCTTCATCTTTTTTTTTCCTTTTTTTGTGACAACGTTTTTGTCTTTGTTGATGCTCTGAGAAATGCCTTTGTTTATTGGTTCTTCAATTTACACCTCCAAGGACTTAAACTTGGCCAAAACAACTCAGACGCATCACCACTGACTGACTGAACACTAACTACGGCAGCTGCAGCATAAACAACAAATAACAAAGGACAATAAAAGGATTCATGCATCTTTCAAGCCTTTCGTTTTATTTTAGATGATACCACTAACTGTTTCTGTACGTAAGAGCTTCTAGTCATAGTCATGAGAAACGAAAATACAGGCATTTTGTTCATTCTACAATGAATAAAGTCCTTTATGGCCACTGGCAACAATCACAACAAGAATAAGAACAGAGGCGGGTAGTTGCAGTGACATTAAAATACAGAGAAAACGACGGCCATAACTTTGCATAAAACTTATTTAAAAAAGAGAAGGAAATACAGTAATAATAACCACTAGAGAAATTTTAGCCTGGTAGGCTGACTTATAGATACCCTTATCCTACGTCCATTTTACAAAATTTTTTCAGTTTTATTTAGTAATTCTCACATTAAGGCAACGATCTGAACTATTTCCTATTTAATGTTCACCAAGTCTTATTCATAAAGAAGTGTTTTCGATAACTTTACCAAGCCGAAAACCTGGGCAGGTATGACAAACAATTATTTCAGGTATAAGCGTTAGAAGCAGCCCAAATTAACTTAAATTCACATTTACGCATTATGTTTTTCAAAATAAAAAGGATAAAGCATAATTTTGACCAATTTTGCCATTGAATTTGATAACGGAGAGGCAAATCTAGCTTAAAGTTTATAGATGGGGAGGCTCATCTACACACTTTACTCAAGATTTGTAGGCTCATTCAGACATTTCAAGATCTGTAGTGAATACTGCATGTACATGAATTTAATGCCAAGATTATGTAATTTTAGACAAGCAGGATCTGCCAATTCTAAATTACAAGAAAATACTTGCATCAATTTCTTTCAGTGCAAACTGCTATATATTTGGCGTTTCATAACGTCCTTTTGCGTTGATGCAAAATGCAAGGATTGCCCGGAAAAGAGTAGTAAATCAATTGGTTTTTATAGAAAAATATTGGCGTCTCATAACGTCCTTTTGCGTTGATGCAAAATGCAAGGATTGCCCAAGAGAGAGTAGTAAATCATTTGGTTTTTATAGAAAAATATTCTGAATCAAACCACAATAACTGAAGTAAAATTATAACATTCTGAGAAATTTTATCAACAATTTTAATGCAATACAATTAACAAATATTTCAGCTACTGCATATTTTGAATTAAGAATTGCAAGGAAAAAGGCTGAATAGAATAACTTGTGTGGGAGGTCAGATTATATGGGAAGAATCAAAAGAGATCTGGTAATAACATTCGTTTTCGTTTCCAGAATTAATCCTATCAAGAGAATGATGTGTATTAAATTCACCTTAATTCGGAATAACTGTTTGACAGGTAAGAAGTTGGTGTTATGCAAAGGCTAAATCAATCTATTTGGTTGATGTTTTACCAATTAATAATGACAAAAATGTATTTTCTGGATCCTGTTGTGTAGAATATATAGAAAAAAGATTGAAATTTTTACAACTAGTCTAATTTTGGGAAGTACCAGAAGGACACCCCAAATGCGACAATTCTGCCTATTGACAAAGCCATCAAGATGGAAATGGGCCTCGTCACTGAAGATGATTTTATCGGCAAAATCAGCATTTCCATGTTGTCTCTCCAATAGCCAATTAACGAACTCCCTTCGCTGTCCATGATCAGCAGACTTCAGTTCCTGAGTCAATTGAACTTTGTATGCATGAAGATGCAAATCTTCATCAAAGTTCGCTGCATAGTGAATTTGGAGACACCAATTTGAGCTCGGTGTCGAATTGAGATGGATGGAGTTTGAGCGACATCATCACGTACAGCTGCGACATTTTCAGTCGATCGATAAGGTCGTTGTTGTCTTTACATCACTAACAGACCCAGTTTTGGCAAATTTATCCATTAATCCCTTTACAGTTGACTCCTTTGGAGCATTATTGTGACCCCAAATTGATCGCAATTTGCGAGCTGTAGCCGCAGAACTTTCACAATTTTGGTAAAATAATTCCACAATGAGAATGCGTTGTTCATTCGTGTGGCGCTCCATTTTTACTAACGTCGTACCTTCTACAAGCAAACAATTACAATTGTTCAAATGTCAAACAATGACACTTCGAATGGCGCCAAATTTAAATCTTGCGTTCTTGTTGGGACTCCCTTTATTTCGCACATAATGACAGGATCTATGCACTGTAATGAAATACATTTTTCATTTTTTCCCCCTTTATATGGGAAGTACCGGAAAGTGCGCAGTTAATAAGCGTTTTTTTTTTCAATTTTTTTCTAACATTATGAGGCAATGTGATGTATAACAAGTTAGATTGTGTCTTTTTATGCATTAAGAGTTGTAGAAAAATAATGGCTTTCGGAAAATCCGTTAATTTGTATGGTAGGGGTAAGACTGATGTGAAGGTTTTACATAAGTCTTGCTGAAAAGCTTTACTCATGGTGCGCCACCACACACAGATGCCGTTTCTAATGACATGCTTTTTCTTGGTTATGTGTTCTTTCTTTCTTAGGTGACGGCCGGTACCCCTTTGGTGTACTCACACTAATCCCGGAGGATTAGTTAGACTACCAGAGATTGGAAGTAGGTCCCTTGGAAAACTCCTCAGGTCTCACCCCCGCACTCAGCCAAAGTACCTTTGTAGCCCACTTGGTATGAAGTGAGCTACCTCCCGGGTAGGAGTTGAGGTATCTAGGAGAACCTCGGATAGATATGAACAGTGTTTTCCAAGCTGATGCCTTCCTTCACCAACGCTTGAGCAACGTAACAGCACTGAAAATACTTGTTCGGGCAACAACAGCCAGCACGATGCTCCCACTAGGGGTCCTACACCATTGACCAGGAAGGAACAATGTTCCTTGGGCCCCTGGTCACCCGTGCTACCATAAGAGAAGAACCCTCTGGTCTGGGTTTCGCAGACAAACTACTCCAGTTTTGCTTTACCATACCTCGCATGGAACTGGTAATCCATAATAATACGGCATAGATTTTCAATGTCCGAGGAGAGAATATCAACACAGTAAACAGCAAGTATACCATGCTCCTATCATAGTTCATTAACCAGATTTCTCTGGTCATACAACTATATTTACGGAAAAGATAAATCTTCTGATACCTCCCGACGGCTTCTCTATGTCGCACCTGTTGCCAGGATGTGTCTTGTTTTTATATGAATCTCCCCTTTACTTGGTTTTCGAAAAACGAGGTCCAAGATCAGTTTGAAACATATTATAGGTGAATCCCAAGACATAATCCACCTATTCCTAGGGCGCCTGGCACAAGGCCACACTACTTTGTTTTTCTTCGCAAGCATCATACCCTTTGCCTGCTTAGTTACAGGATCAGGTAGAGAGGCCTGCGTTCTATGGGTAGGCGGTACAAAGCATCCTAGGAAACACCCGCCTACCCAAGGTAGGGGTAAGACTGTGACGTGGTAATATATTAACCTGTGCCAAGTCTTAAGAAGCCACATGAAAATTTACGACAACTAACATGTCTACCATCCAGCCAGCCATACAGATGGGCATCACGCAATTGACTTAGATTTAGTCAAAGAGTATTTGGTACACTTGAAATTTGTTATATTTCTGGCCGTTTCGAAATATATATACCGTGTTATTCATTTTTTGGTTTCAAAAGTAAAATTAAATACAACTCACATAAAACTATGATTTCTATGAACTTTTATTGTATTATAATGCTTAGAATTTGCCATTATGGACGCAATACAATGTCATTTAAATGACTGCTTCTGGATTGGTTGAAGCAGTGAATACCTGTTGAGGTAGTTCTCGACTTCTTTTTCGAATATCGTCCAAGTCTCGGGGAGTTTGTGAGTTTTTAAATGCTTCAACGTTTGGCCATTACCCTCGTAAGCATGGTCTTTGACGTAGTCCTACTTTACCGCATGATCTTGGTGGCCAATTGACATCGCCAAAACGTCAAATTACATTTTATGAACACTTCTCATGCACTAAAGTTAAAATCGGACATATTGTGTGGCTCGTGACAACGTCTTATTAAAACGGCATACCGTCCAGTTCATAATCTCTAATTGCAGACTAGAAAAAGTTGGTTATCGTACGGCCATAGCGCTCTGAATTGAAATTCAGATTATGCGCCAACTAACAGAAGCGATATGAACAGGCTTAACTACATCTGTAATGCTTCAGGTCTCTTCAAATTTCTTCATAATTTCGCCAATTCCTTGCACAGTAGATGGATTATGGCGACCATAATCACACCGTAATGCATGAAAATCGTCCACATTTGAATCACCACTTTTGTAGTAAGTTTTAACTATTTCTGCGTGTTCTTCGGTTGCCAAAAGATCCATATTGGCAAATGGCAAACCTTTCACTAAGTAAATAACACTTTAGATGACAGGCAATCAATAGCTGACAGCCTTGCCAGATCGGCGGTTTTAAAACCGCTTAATGGATAACGCTCTCTCTCTCTCTCTCTTTCTCTATATATATATATATATATACATATATATATATACCTTCATTTTTTCGTATGAAGATACAGACACACATTTTTCGCCATTTAAATAAATTTGTGAGTTTGAGAGGGAAAGCCGATAAAGTGGATCACATTGTCCCAATATCACAATTGGTTTTTATTACAAAATGTTAAGATTTAACTTATTGTGGCCCTCACATTGAGTTGAATTTTTATTATTCTTATTCCCAAATCTCTTATGGATTGATCGAACAAGGGAGAGACAAGAAAGAAAGTTAGCATTTGGTGCCAAAGGGCTCAATAATTGTTATACATTTTCATTGAATGCTTTCTGCAGGCCACTGTCACCAAAGTCGTGATATCTGCATGCCATCCAGTTTTTGACGCATCGTGTTTTTGAAAACGGCTTTATAAAAATACACAAGAAATACAAATTCGCTTCATCCCATGAATGAGATATGAAAAATCTTTCTACGTTCGATGAGTTCTATTTATAGACTCACTGAATAGAACCTGTTGTTTATTGTACTTGCCCATTCGTCGAACACTCGAAGTGCCCATCAATGCATTGAAGTAAACGCTGGTCGAAAATAGGCACAAACGATAATTCTGAGAGCTATCGATTATCTTCATTGTCGTTTAAAAAGGAGAAAATAATTGTTAATCCGCTATTCAAGGATCTGATTCCGGATTTATTGAAGTCTATATAGGTATATCTATACTGTTATCGATTTGTCAGGTTGAATGGTACGCCAATAAGTTCCGATATGGCCGAATTAATTAAATTGTTTTCCACGCAACTCACTCATTTAGCCAGATCGTGTTTAAGAACTGACGCATGCTCATTATCTACTTGTAGGCAGTGGTTTTAAATTGGTCTGTAGACATCACCATCAACTATCGGCATCACCAGTTTTGTTGGCCCATAAGGCGCTTGGAAGTGGTTCTTCGACCGAACTTTGGATATACAAATTAATGGAAATTTTATGACAATTGAAAATTTTAATTTGCCAATTTCTTTCATATTTATCTTGAATAACATTCAGGAAAACCTTGGCAATCGTTTATTCCGGTGTAAAAGTCATGATATGTACTTCGAACATAAACTGATGGGAGAAACTTAGTTCCGTATACTAGAAATCAAAACGTCAGTCATTAGTTAGACACCAAAAGTACAACAAAGTTACATTTTTCTGTAATTATTTCTTCAGTTCTTCAGCTCTCAAAAAAGTGTTTTTATTAAAATTTTTCTTTCTACACGCCTACATCACTTATCGTTATTCTCATTCCGAATTCACCTTTATGTAGAGTATCTTCATACTTCGTTATGTCTTCCTTGATATCCTTTAGTTTCCATTCTCTCACTTCTATTTAATAATAGGCATTTTCATTCTTCCTAAGTAAAGTGTTTTACTGTTGTCTTGCAAAGAAAAAATGAACAGAAAAAAGAAATGCAGAAGTGACATTAACCGCTGTGTTGTTAACTTTGTTCCTTGGTCGTTTAGTGAGGCAAAGGAATTTGAGAAGGACTCACAAGGATCTGCACGTAGTAACGACTAGCCATGGCTTGTTGCCTACATCCTTGGTTTTGTTATACTGTTGTTGTTGTTAGTATTATGCCACCACTCTCTCTTTCTCTCTCAACGTCTTGTGACAGTAATGGCAGTCATAGCTCTGTTCGAAAGTTTCATCACGTCCATTTAGAGTTTAAGTTTACAAATTGTCCTGGGCAGGCATGCAACATTTGCCTCACTTACTTCATGCCACACCATTCATGCTGTGTGTGCATCCAAGGACCATGTCTGATGGTGTTTATTGTGCTCATTTTTCTTTTTCCGCTGAAGGATTAGAGGTTTCTTTTGTTCACTCATCATTTTTTCACCAATTCCTTCATGTCCTCCTTCCGGGTTTTATTATTTCATTGCGTCCTTGCGGCATCGCAGCATTTTCATACTATGTTCACTTTTGCCAGCATGACAGATTCTGGCATGGCCAAGGAATGCCGAGAGTGGAATCACGCTCCTTTAATCATGATTGAGGATATAATAGACAGTTCGAAGTCATGTTATGAGCGGTCTTCAACATAGTGGTGGTGGTGGCATCTCAGACATCAATTCTCTATGGTGATTGGGTGTTACAAACCCATTCACTGGAAGAGAATGCAGAAATAACAGGTATAAGCTAGCAGAGGAATTTTGATGGGTGATTCTTATTAAAGGGATTAAAACCGTAATTGTTTTAACACTTGAAGCGTTAAGAACGGTGAATAATATATTAAATGTCATCAGAGTTGATTGCTTTTCTAAAGCAATATCGGATGCAACTTTTTTCGAATTAGAATTATCTAATGAATCGGAAGTGTTGAGGAGACACATTGTTCCAATATGCAATGTAATGAAATGATTAACTTTATAATTAATTTATTATGCTGCGGTTGCATTGATAAATATCTGAAATATCGAATATTATGAGGGACATCTGGGTAAAATTTTGAACTAAAATTAAAATAATTGATGGTTTGGGAATGATCAAATTATATATCAAATCCAAAAGCCGAACACTCTTGAAGCCTTAAAGGATAACATAATACGCGTTATTCGTCGAAGACAGACCGAAATGCTCGAAAAAGTAATGGAAAAATGGACCTTCCGGATGGACATTTTGAGACGGAACTGCGGACAACATTTACATGAAATTATCTTGAAAAATGAAATGGCAAAGACCAATTTATCGATTCCAAAAAAAAAAAAATTAATATGTGATTTAAATTTGAGTGTTTATATAAAGTGATTTAGTGATTTGAGTGATTTAGTATAAATTCATTCTCGATTAGTATTGGGTTTAATTTAGATATCAATAGGTTCTCAAAAAGTTATCATATGTTCGATAGTAGACTAATTGATCTTTATGATTCTACCATTGTGTGATCTTTCCCTGGCTGAGGTGTCATTGTGACTAGTGAGATCTTTCATTCTGGAGAAGAGTATTGAAGTCGCAAAATTGCATTGAAAATAAAAAGAAGTAATCTTACTGCTGTACGAGGTAGCTCCAAGAGCATTTTGTTACTGATTTCATCAATGCCAGGCGCCTTCTTGGAGTTTAAATTATTGATGGACTCTTCAATCTCCCGAATCTGTAATCTTAGAGGTGAGACTGCATCAACAACGACAGGTGGCAAATCAATTATATCAGTCGATATGTTTGGGGTAAATAGATTTTTTAAATGGTTAACAAACTGATTTCTTGTTTCGGTATCATTTTTTGCCAAACCGTCGCACGAAGTTCGCAAGGAAGGCTTATTTATGACAGGTCTCTTAAGGTTCTTAGTTGTGCGCCATAATGAATAATATGACTAGATCTGCTAGGTATTTTGTTAGAGAGTCAATTCTTCAAGATTCTAGAAGCTTTCTAAGCCGATTTATGCATTCTTTTAATCTTTTTTTTTTAAGTTGGAGGGATCTGTATTGTTGCCACTCTCTCCGGAAACTTCTTTTTTCGGCTGAAAGCCGTTCGACATCTACGTGACAAACTGAACTATACCTGACCTGCCGGTCGGCTACGGTAGCAAATTGAGCAGTTAGTTTAAAATTTTTCAAAATTTATAATAGCGACATCTAAGTTTTTCGACGTCCTTAGGGTATGTTATCGGAGCAATAAGTATTGAGATATTTTTTATATTTCAGCCAACTTATATTTGTTCCTGTCTTCGCTAAATTCCTGACTGGGGATAAAATTTCTTGGGGGTCCCATAGTGTAGCAATAGTGGGTGAGTGATCTGACGATAGTTCTAGTGAAGAATTCACTTGTATTATTTCTCTAGGGATGTTTTTTGTAACCCCAAAATCAATAATATCAGTAATTTTTTGTTGGTCAGTTGGCCAGTAAGTTGGTTGTCTGCTCGAAATCACATTTAAGCCCATTTTAAAAATTGTATCAATCAATACACGACCTTTTGGGGTAATTAGTCGTGACCTCCAGAATGTATACTTAGCGTTATAATCGCCAGCAGCCAGGAAACGGGGACGTAGGAATTTACAAAAATTGGGGTACTGACTTTGTGTGACTGAAAATCTAGGGAAGGGGAATAAATCGATGAGATCGCTAAGTTACGATGAATTTCATCAAGACAGATGTTCGTTGCCTGTAGATAATCTTTATTAAAGTTACATAATAAATGGTCTTTGAGTCTGGCTTTCATCAGTATTGCTGAACTACTACAAGCTTTACTTCAAAGGTCCTTAGTATTATATAATATATAACAATTCATTTTAAATGAGCTTCTCGACTTCAAGTGAGTCTCAGATATCAGCATTACATTAACTTGTTGATTTTTTAGGAAATACTCGAGTTCATCCTTATGTTGGCATATGCTGTTACACATTTCAGAAACAAATTTTTGAGCAGTTCTTGGCCGACTGACAACATTCTGCAATAACATGGATTGCATTTTCAGTATTTCTTGCATCATGTTACTCATAGAGTTTGTAAGATTGTTTAACGTTTGCACTATCATATCAATTGTAGCTTACAGACGACTTAAGTTAAAGGTCGAAGTCTGTTTGCTATGATCTGGTTTCGAGAACAGATTAAGCTGTAGCTTACAGACGACTTAAGTTAAAGGTCGAAGTCTATTTGCTATGATCTGGTTTCGAGATCAGATTAAGCTTATTTGTCGATGGCGCATATTGTACTGGGATGCGATTTGATTTTAACATATTAGCGTACGAAACTTGGCTGGCAGGTGTAAAGAATTTTGTGTTATTTAGACCATCCTCAGTAGCACATATATAATAACATTTGAAGCTTTAAGCTTGGCTACCACTGCTTTGTAGTTTAATAATGATTATAAGTAGATTCCCAATAGGAAATGAAACAGACCCGAGTAAGAATTTTCCCCAAAGAAAAAGTAATTAGTCGATCCTTTATAACCGATTATTCAAAGTAACAACTTTAAAAACAAAAGTTGTTCTTCCGTCAAGGCAAACAATTTCCTACTCCCTTCCAAATATTTGCAAAACTTCCCATTAAACATCGATAAACTTTGTAAGAGGGTAGTATAAAATTCAATAATTATCTTTCTGGGCTTGAACTAATCACGCAGTCCTCCCAATCAACTCTCACACACAAGTATACAAGCCCATGGTAAATATAATCCCTTCGATTGAAGGCAACATTTTAACAACTTTTGAAACGTAAACTCAAACAACATTTTCAATCAAAGAAACTTATTTAAATTAACAATTACTTTTCATTTAAAAAAGTTTTGCATGCATTTCAGCCGTCAATTTTATGTGGGTTCGATGTTCAATGTAAATGACAATGACGAAGACACCGGACGATGGCTCAAGAAATCCAAATCCATGTCCCATTTCCACTGGCTAAAAGTGAAATTATAACAATGACGATGATGATGATGATTACATGGGTTTTGTATTTGTTTAACAACAATTTGAGTTCTTACGGCCAAGATAATGTTACATCACACAAACACACACAAGCAAACAAAACGAGATAGAATTGTGGGTGGTGTTCTCAATAAAATAGAACGCCTCCAGCAGAAAAGAAAGAAGTAGAAAAAGTTTTCAATATAATTAGCTCGAGGGACAAACGAGTAAAGAACTACATAGATAAGTAGAAACTACAGAGGCAACTTACGAATGTAATTCCAAGATTTTAGCGAACATTTGTTCACACAGACATGGTTCTTAGGGTGTCAGCGAAAATTTTTACTCTGCGTTTTGAAGTCCGTGTTATTAATATTTCGCAATATGATTTTAAACGGCTACAACTCTTAGATATGTCTTATTTCCCTTCCTTTGGCAATTTTCGAGAAAATCTGAACTTTTCCATAGATTTGCTGAAAATTGGGAAATTGTTTCAGTTAGATTTCGTCACAGAACCAAAAAAAAATTGAAGAACTTGTAGAAAATAACGGTAAATTTTGAAAAACAAAATAAGAAATTAAATTCTTTAATTTTAAATTTTTTTTTTTTTGTTTTCCAACACATCCGTGGATAAAACAAATATACAGAAGCGAAGTTGATTGGGTAATTGCAAAACATTAGACCTCCACTAAACCTAAAATTGCAACAACCAACTCTTTCCTCTTTACTTTTAATAGCCACCCTAATGTTCATATACAGGTCATATATATTTATAAGGAAAGAAAATGACAAGGAGTTAACACAGAAATCCATAACTTATCATATAACTTAAACGTGTGGGAGGACTTTAGACTGTAAGGCAAATTCAGCGGCTTTTTTTTCTTTTTCTTTTTCGTTACTACAATTTTAGTTCAAAGAATTCATTTTATGACAGCGCTCAATACGTTCTAAATACTTAAAAAAACATATTTTATGTTTGAAATATTCTAAGTGTTTGGAACACTTAATTCTGCACAAAGATCCTTAACTTAAATGTATTAAATTATACGAGATTATTAATTATTTCTTTGCATATCATTATTTCGATATAGAAAATTGAATTCTGAATAGTAATTCAGAGTGTCAAGAAGGTATAAAAATCAATTCAAAGAAAGTGTGAATTTAGAAGCTCATAAGTTATCATGAGTATGGGAGGGTAAATATGGAAGGATCTTGGACTGTAATATAAATTCAGCGCTGTTGATTTGAAGCAGAAGTTGTTACTAAAATTTTAGATCGTAGAAAATATTTTATGCCAGTGCTTAAAACGTTTCAAATCCTTTCAAAAATTCGTACTTTCCCAGCAGAACAAAGAGCATCCAAAAGTGTCAAAAAGATTCGCAATTTTGTTATCTGGAAGTGCGAACATTTGAATATTAATCAATGAATATAACTTGGGTCTGTTGTACAATACATTTTATTCTTTTTGACCCCCATTTAGTGAATTTTCTCCAGATTTCATGATTTTTAGGCAAATTGATGTGTCCAAGCGTTTGTTTTTTTAAGAGCTTATGCAAGTTATGCTTAATTGCCTCTACGACAAAGATGACAATTTTCATTATGGAGATTTTAATGTTGTATCTCAGGGTGTCACTAAAATCTTACTAAAGCGTCTAACAATCAATTTTGTTTCTAAGTTTGTGATTCAATTTCACATTTATCAATCTTTTTATTTTATATTTATTTCGGTATAACGAGCTGCCGTAAAGTGTATTTTTGTGGGAAAGAAATTTCAAAACAACTTTAAATTATTATAATTTGATGTTATTAAAAGAAGCTTAATAAGAAGCAGGAAATATTTTTACATAATATTTGTTGATGATATGAGAACGTTATTTTTGTGAAATAAGTTCCTTTTTTACCGGGTTATATTTAAAATATTTTAAATATTTGGAGTACTTAATTTTGCAAAAAAAAAAAAAATAAAAACATTTCTTACTTTAAATGCAGTAAATTGTCCGAAATTATTAATTATTTTTTCTCTTATTACTATTTTGTTATAGAAAATTGACTTCTGTATACCAATTCAGAGTGTGAAAAAGGTATAATAATCGATCCAAAAAAATTCGTATTTCTGCATCTGAAAGCGCCAGCAATTGAGTCGTATCATAATTCAACTTAAAAGGACATAAAATATATTTGATCTAAAGATACTTGACACTCTAAACACTTCCGTCTGGGTATTAAATTTTTAGTATTACTTTTTACCCACTACGAAACTTAATATCTTCAAAATACTTTATTAAATTCTTAATTTTTAAATTTCCTTTATATTTATTAAATATTTATTACTTTTGTTAGGAAACATCTTCTTGATGTAAAAATCGCTGGGTTATCATCACTTGTTTTAAAGTCAAGTGAAAATGAAATGAAATGTCCTGTGAGAATACATATACAAGGAATGTTGGTAATTACAAGTGACAAAGTAAAGCCATATTAGTGCACACACACACACACACACACACACACACACACACGTACGAAGTTGGCATAAACCTATAATGAACAATATTGTAAAGCGAGAACACAAAGAGAATAAAGTTTAGTAAGATCTAGAGGGAGGTCCTGTTCTTCGCCTGGGGAATAGTTGGCAAATATTTTCATTTTCAGTAAATGCAATATGACAATGCAAAGTTTTATTATTTCAATAGTAAGGCTAAGATTACAATTGCATTTCTATTGCCTTCAACATACAAAGAGAGCTTGTTAGGCATACGGAATATTAAACAAAGCAAATTTCGAATATGATTTTGGTCAGAGTAAATGAAAAATTATAAGTTCTGTGAAATGACCGGAATCATGAACGAATGTAATAAAGGCTTCCAAATGAAATGATAATAAACAAAAGAAGTAGCGTTTAATAAGCCTGTTTCCAAATGTCCCAATCTCCCAGTGCTGTAAACATAATTCGGTTAAAAATCTGAGTGGAACTAAAAATCTATTTTTTCTTTATAATTTTATATATTTTTTAAAATTTTCGTTTGTTTTCATTTATTTTTCATTTCATTTGTTTTTTTTTCACTTTTCAATTTAAGTTTTCATTTATTACGAAAAAGTCTTCTTGTTGCAGTTTTGGAATTTCGTTTCTATTGCCTTAATCACGCCCACTGTTCTTTTAACTTTATTTGCCATTTACTATTTTCCTACCTCAATACAATGGGAAAATCGTTCACAATTAGTTTTCGTCCCAGAAATCTGAACTCTTTCGACAAAATTTCCGTCTCAAATGCCACATAATGCCTAAATAATATTCCTTACCTACCGTCTGATATTTTGGTTAGAATTCAGAGGGATGATAAAAAAACGCTCTCTGGATTTTGACTGACTTTCACATGGTTTGGAAGGCTTTATTCCACATCTTATAGAGTGCTTCAAATTTGTCTGTCTGTTGAATTCGTAAACCCACGTCTCATCACCAGTTACATTGTTCTAGCATGTCTAGCCTTTACGCGATTGAGTTTTGAAGAAAATTTAAGTTCTTGGAAGAAAATCAAATCTTTTACAACTAGTCCTGTGGCAATGGGTTTCGTACCCAAACACTCGTGTAAACTCCTACGAATTGATTTGTGGAGCACATTACGTTCAGCAGTTATCGCTCTCAAACTTAAATTGCCGTTTTTAGTCATCAAGAAAATTAGTGTGTCGATGTCACCGTCAATTGAAAATCTTATTATGTTGCCGACACAGCAGAAGATTTGCGTCGCTATGATCGACTATAATCTTCTACTGTGTCGGCCACATGATAAAGTCGATTCACCGCAAGTCTTTGGCAACATTTTCGATGATTCGGCACATGAAATATCATTTGCGATAGAAAATTTAAGGCAAATTTTCCTTATTCAATATTTTTATCCATTGTAAAAATCACAAAAAAAAAAAACGCTTGAGATGAACTAACAGCATCGACAGTATACGAGTACTTATTTCCTCAATCACAATCATCTGAGAACCCATAAAGTATATACTCGTACATTTCTTATCAACGTAGAAATCGATGTCGATTTAGGCAAATCCATCCATCTGTCCGGGTGTGTATTGAAACCATGATAAAGGACTCACTACCAAATTTGCCATACATGTAATTCTCTCACATTCATGGGTTAAATTCAATATTGAGCAAAATCGAAAGCACAGGTAAAAACTTTCAACACTAAAAATTAAACCAGCTTCTAGAAACTTCTAAACGAGTAATTTTTCAGAATTTTTAAATAATCATAAACATTTTTGGAGAACGGCTCCAATTGTGGACGTGATTATTGAAAAATACTAAAAAAAACAAGTTTTCAATGGAATGATGAACAAGTCAATGTATTATATATGAGCAGGGGAACCCTTATTGGCGAGATCATTTGATCCATGATCCAATGGGCGGCAATTGTCACAATTTGGACGAATTGGGCTATTGGAAAAATGCTTTCTCACAGAAGGACTAAAACAAACTTTTAAGTACTCATCAGTTTTCAGATTCTTTTAAATTTTGTATCAATTATTCGTTATTATTATTATTCATTGATTAATAGTAATTTAGGATGTTGTTTGATAGGTGATGGTGGGAAATGTACAATAATTAGCTATATTTGACACGCTCATATGCCTAGGGATGAGTCGCTATATCGTTCATGGGACTATGAACCGTAATCCACGACAATGGGTGTACAAGATTCACCCTACTGAAGCGCCTATTCGCACCTATTCAACTTTATGACATATTTCCTTACTCTCTATAGAAAAATTACCAACTGAAAATTTCCCATACAGCTTTTATACAGACATATAGTACGATATATGCCTCCAGTGCACTTGTTACATTATTACTGACCTTATCTAATGTAGTGTAAATAATGTTCTAAAAGCCATTATCAATCTTATATAAAATATAGACTAACTTAACAAAACTATTCCAAAATCTGTAAACTGCACCTATTCTAATATTCCTCACTGTACACTAAACTATGTTGTATCTTAACTCCCAGTGTCTTAACTCCCAGCATCCTGTTGGTGTGTTGTTATTGTTTTGTTTGAAACGAACAAAGGGATTAAGCTAATCCGTTTATTGTCCTTGAATTGCATTGGTGAAGTCAATGCATGCTTGCGTCGCTGCTCATGCTGTTGCTCATTTGAAGCCGGCTTCACATATACACAAGAATATAAACTTCACTTAACCCAGCAACATTTGTAGCTTAGTGAAGTTTTAGTAATTTTAAGGCAGTGACTACTTTCCTGGATTTTTGAACAGTCAACACAAGAAACTTGCTAAGTATATTATGTAACATTCAAATAAAAAGTTTCTGTTCTTGTTAATATTCTATAAAGAAAATTTCGGTTTTGTTCTACAGGAGAAAATACACTTTATTAATAAACAGTACTGTTTAAATATTTCTGAATATTCTCAACAGATTGCAAACGAAATTCCAAATCTCCACAGACACTGTTTCATTGATTTGGCAGTTTTAAGACTTCAATTTGAACAAACTTTTGTAATATTAACAATGACTATGACAAATGGCTTGTGATCGAACGTAGCGCGATGGTCAGTTCACACGACTATCATTCCCATGATCGCGGGTTCAATCCCACATACAGCTACCTATCATTATTTGAACATTGGCATCCATGAGTCTGACGAACACTTTGAGTAGTCTTATAATCGTCAAGTCTGGTTAATGCTTCTCAAACTGTGAATTTCGAAATCGTTCTAAACTGTAGCTCCCATTAAGTGAGCCCAAACATAAAATGGGTGTAAGCTGTCCGAATGTGAAAAGTTTTGCCATGTCTCATTTTTGAGATGCAAAGAAATTTATTTATGACAAATAGCTTGATGTTTCTTAACAATATCAAAGCTTCACAAAATGACATCCACTAAGCAAACTTCTATTAATCGCTACCTTAAGTTTATTCCTCTACCACCTTTATTTCTCGCATTCAGCAATTTCATCCATTTTCAATTAGAATTTATGATTTCACATTAAATGCAATCTCAGAGATAAATAACCACATAAATGACAAAATCAAAAAGTTAAATGGAATTCCAAAAAATCATGTTTAACACCACACATAATTTTAAAATCACAAAAAATAGAATTGTAGAATAGAATTGTAGAATTTTCTATTATTACCGGTTCCTCTCCATTCACCCCTCTTGCAGTCATGGTATTCTGCAGCCCGGACAAGGCCAAACTGAATTCACATTCACCCCTTAGTAGCGACGGAAGCTTTAAACTTGGCATCACAGATAACCACGATCACGACCACGACCGCACGGCACAATTCCGCCCCTCAAGCCATTTCGAGAGCTAAAGGAAATTGAAAGGAAATCTGTAACTAATATAAAACACAATATACATTTTATCAATGGGCCCCCTCCCTCCAATCCAGTCCAAGCCAATCCAAAGAGAATGAAAAAAAAATGCAATAAGCTGGCTGTAAAGATTCCGGGAAAAAGACATCATTTTTGGTTTTTTAGTATTCGACATGCATAATGATAATGTTCAACATGACACTAAAGTGAAGAAGAGGGAATGGAGGTCGCGAGGATGGCAGGAACATCATGTTCATTGTACTGGCACTCCCAATGGGAATATAATTCATACACAAATCTATTCACATGTGCATTAAAATTTCGTTTGTAAATGCGAACAACGATTGACAATCCCGGAGAAAACGTAATAACATATCTAAAATAAAATGGAACTGATGGGTATTAAAACAATGTTTCACAGTGTTAGCAAAGGGCGAAAATTGTGAGCACTTTTAGAAAAGGAAATTAAAAATTAA
This sequence comes from Philornis downsi, assembly GCA_019455685.1. Taxonomy (NCBI): domain Eukaryota; kingdom Metazoa; phylum Arthropoda; class Insecta; order Diptera; family Muscidae; genus Philornis; species Philornis downsi. The sequence continues at coordinate 261,321 of JAHXMU010000173.1, forward strand.
GAATAGTTGTTAAACTTTTTATTTAATCAATATAAATGAGGTTTGAAATACAAACAAAAGAAAACCAAATTGAAAGAGAAAATTAAGGTATTCAGGTTTTGAAGGGGTTTTCTATAAATACTATAGTGGGTCGAAAATATAGGACTATTCATTTTTCGTTTTCAGGTTAAAAAGTTAAATAAAATCGACATAAAGCCATGATTTTGACAAAACTTTTACTTCATTGTAATGCTTGGACCTTGCCAGTATGTACGAAATACAATGTTATTTAAACAACCGCCTGTGGATTAGTTGTAGCAGTGGTTTCTTTTGACATAGTTTTCCCAAAAATATGGCCCAATGACACCTGCAGTTTTTCTGGATGCATTGGCTTGTTCACAATCACTTCTGGGTTCTTCGAGCCTCATATGTGACAATTTTGCTTGTTAACGTAAGCATCGAGTGAGAAATGAGCTTCATCGCTGAAGAAAATTTTGTTCGATTGAAAGCGTATCACCAGTTTCATCCATCATCAGTTTTAACTGTTTTTATGCGTCCTTCTATTGTTAGACGATCCAAATTAGTAAATGGCAAGACTTTCACTGACTGAATAATACTTCAGATGACAGATATTTAACCGCTGACAAGCTTGCCTGACTAATGGGTTTGAAACAACTAATTGGTTAAACTTATATGGCAACTATGGTTAAAAATTGCTTATATAATGTTATAAATTGCCTTAACAAAATGCCATAGATTTTTATTAATTGATTTCTTTAGGAAAATAACGTACAGGTTTACAAAAATAGTACATCCACAAAGGGGTAATTTTGACGATCCCTTTTTAAACATTTACAGTAAAAACAGTCTTTTGATGAAATGCTTTTCATGATTTATAAGTCGATTGAGCGATATCCGTCTGTCTGCAGGTGTCCAGCTGCCTATCCATCCAGTTAGCTGGGGAATACGATAACTGCCGTATATCTTTATGGACCTTCTTCAAACTTGGTACATCTTAATATTTTACCAGATCGTAGCTGAAGATTATGCACTCTTACTCCGCACAAATTGACTGATGTTCTTAGCATTATTTTGTAATTCTTGCTAAAATTTCAAAAAAAAAAAATTACCAATTAACTTCTTTCTTTCTGGTACGTGGCATACAAATGACCGATTTAACTCTTTGCGTTTTTTTGATATCCTATATAAGATACCGGTATAAAATACCCAAAAAAACGCATCGGCGCACAGCAAAATTAACTTGGCAGCATTGCAATTTATGAAATGTTTATTCACTTTGTTTGGTTCTTATTCGTAATCATTTTATCATCCAAATAAATCCAAAATAAACAAATGCATACATCCAAACAAATCCATGCATCCAAACACCTCCATACAACCGGCAATAACGCCAATGACACACAAAACCAAAATTCATCTACTGAACAATTTGTACAGATTGATTTTTTAAGACTTAAGTTTTCCAGGTTGGCAGCACTGGTTGGTAATGGCGTCCAAACGTAATATGTCAAAGTGAAAAGTGTACAGTATACTCTGCCATTTCATCATGGGATGACGAATGACCTACCACAATGTCTAATTTTTGGTGAATGGGCCTTAGAAAAACTTAATGAAAATCCGCAGTTTTATCGAAAAATTGTGTTCAGCGATGAGGCTCATTTCTTGCTGAACGGATACGTACAAGCAAAACTGTCGCATCTGGAGTGATGAACAGCCACATGCCATGCATGAATTACCGATGCATCCCGAAAAAACGACAGTCTGATGTGGTTTATGGGCTGGTGGTGTCATCGGTCCATTTTTCTTTAAACACGACCGTGGAGGAAACGTTATCATCAACGGCGAACGATATCGAGACATGATACGCGATTTTTTTTTCTTTCGCTCCAATTGGCTGAGTTGAACTTGGTTGACATGTGGTTTCATCAGGACGGTGCAACATGTCACACTGCTCGTGAAACAATGGATATGTTGAGAGATGAATTTGGTGAGCAGCTTATCTCTCAGAGCACTGTGTGTTGGCCACCAAAGATCTTGTGATTTAACGCCTCTTGATTATTTCTTGTGGGGTTATGTTAAGTCGTTAGTCTATGTAGACAAGTCGAACACTATTTGAAGCTTTACAGGATAACATAACACGCGTTATTCGTGGAATACAGGCCGAAATGCTCGAAAAAGTGTCGAAAAATTGGACCTTCTTAATGGACATTGTGAGACGAAGCCGCGGACAAAATTTACATGAAATTATCTTTAAAAATTAAATGGCAAAGACCAATTTAGCGATTCCAATAAAAATTTTAATATATGATGCAAATTTGACTGTTTTATTCGATTAAAAAAAAAAAAAAACTACGATAGAAAAATCACCCTATATTTACGTTATTTGACGTTCTCCTTCTTCTTTAACGTTTTTGTTTACTTTTGCGTTGGAGAACTTGGTCGCATTGTTATTTTTCATACTTTTCTATTACTTTTTTATACCACTTATCACCGGTTAGCTTAGCGTGTAAAATTATCCCCATTAACGTATACCAGGTAGCATTTCTATGGTGAAGCGGGTATAATCCGAGTATACCAAAAAAAAGGCAATCAGTCTTGGCTGCATAACTTCCAATTTGTTGCACTAAATTTAATCAAATTTTGAACACCAAAGTAGGATTTCAGAACGAAAACCAATAAAAATTAACTGATTTTTTGAAATTCAATTAATCTTCTGTAATTTGTAATTAGTCGGCTGTAGTGACAGATAAGGACTGTCATATTCTTTTACAATTCTCTAAAATATCGGATACAAATTGACTGATAAAGTCGACCTTTTCTGGTACGTCAGACACAAATGATCAACTGAAAACCTATATCCTTATCTCCGTATCTTCCAACTGATCGTATCCAATTCGAAAAAATTTGCCACATATGAAGCATTTGATTATCTAAGATCTAAAAAGCCTGAAGTTATTTAAATGTTCATCAATTACGCTGCATAATAATACTGGGTAAAATGTGAAAAGGTTGAGAGAATGACCACGCCTTCTGTAGTTCTGCCATTACAAATTATATATATTCAGATCTTTCGTTCTGTAGCACTATATTTAGTATAATTGAGTTCGAATCAGACATTTAGTATCTGGAATAAAGAAAGGTTGTACTGCCACGCCTCACAGTACCACACATACAAATTTGCCGATTCAGCAAAATGAAGAACTTGAAAAAGTTACAATTCTGATTCTTTTATTGTGATTATATTCAGATCATTTCATCTGATCGAGAATTCTTTACTGGTGAACAATCCCACTTATTCGCCAATGAATCGTCGGTAATCATTTGGGTCGCAAGTATCACAAGTGGCAAAATTGATGCAGTACAAGAAAATTGATCCATGTAGAGTTTAATTTACTTATGAAACTGAAGCTCGTTTGATATTTTCCTGAACTGTATTCATTTATTGAAAGGAATATATAGTGGAAATTTTTGGATATGTATGAAACTAACTAGGATAGCTAAGTTATTAATGGCATCGCCCAAATTGTGAGCATGATTATTCAATAAATCTAGAACTGTACGAGTATATCAACTCATGTTCCTTTGGAAAAACATGATACGTAGCTATATTATGCGTGAGAATATGACATTCTAAAAACCCTCACTCATCTTTCAACAAACCGAAATATCGTCCATCAAAATATGGACCGCAATCCACGATGGTAGCTAAGCTTTGGCTCAACCAAAATTTTAGCTTCTGCCCAACTTTGTTTCTGTATATTTGTTTCTACATATTACATCAATGATTGATATTATTCTTTTATTAGGAACTATGTTTAATAATAACTTAAGGCTTTTTTTAGAGTTTATTTCAATGTTGTTCTATTGCAATATTTCATAGATCCAGAACACTTGTATGACATTTAAATTCGATCCATTTTTTTTATAGAAAATCTCTAATAACGACTGTTTTGTTTGCATTTTGGGCTTGTAATCATAGAGTTTATGTTACCGGCGAAAAGTCCTTATTATCCTGCGAACTGTCTTCCACTCATTTTATGGATTTTTCAGTTGCGCTCTTATGGGATAGAAGAGTGAAATATGGACGCGACTCCAGAACTACATTGTGGCATGAATTCTTGGTGCAACCCAAGCAAAATTTTTTATTACAAAGAGCCAATTGCAGAAGCCCTTAGAACAGTTTCTACTTTTGGTTCTATAATCGATTTTTTTTTCTTAGTAGAAAGTAGAACATGAACAGGAAATTGATCCAGTAAAGAAAGTTCGTCTCAATGACATATTAATATACAATCTTATGAAGATTTTGTCTTGGGTGATAGCACATTGAAATCCAGGAAACCAACAATGTAATTTAACTAGATTAGCTCCTGTCTTCAGCTGCCTCTATAAATAATATTGCGAGAAAACATTGCAATAGAAAATGTACTGTCAGTAGATGAAACATATACGCCCTTAAAATTTTAATGAAATTTCTAAAATATTTTTATTTCTGATAACTTTTTTTGTGTTTCACAGAACATGTTCAACAAAAAGTTGTGCCTAATCAATCGTTACTTAAAAAAATTGTTGTAAATTATATAACATTTGCAACCAGTTTTCAAAATAAAAAATTCAACATCTTTAAACTTTATATTTGTTTCACAACGTACTACAAAACACTGTTCGCATCAAAGTGATTTTTTTTCTGTATTTTTTTTTTTCAAGATATAGGAAGCAAATATCATCTAGAGCTTAAGTACTTTAAGTAAAAGTAAACTTTCTGCTTAAGATTTTCGTTCACATCAAACGATTTTATGTGTTCATTTTATATCCCAAAATTTATACAGACAAAAACTTACATGAAGTGGGAGTGAAGTCCAGGACAAAAAAAAAAAGAAAGGATATAACATCAGGTTAGCATATGTGAGACAATCCCTTTTACTTATCCATCTAAAGATTTTAAAAGGGAATGGGTAAAAGCTAAAGTATAAGAAAAATGCCTTTTTTGCAAAAAAAAAAAACGCTAGCGAAATGGAACTGCTGCTGGTGCTCATGACGAGCATAACGAGACTAATGCCTTGGCAAGGGGTGGTAGCGTATTTACAAATCTAGTGGATGGCGATGATGATGATGATGGTTACGACGATGACGATGACTTGATGGTTGGTTGACTTTTCCTAGCAATGCTTCCTTTTACGTGTTTTTTTTTTTCATTTTTTACTTTTTGTGCTTTTTTTCTCTTTTCATTTTATTAAAGAAATTTCCATTCCCGATCTGACATTATTATGAACGCTGCTACATGTGTCTGATAAAATCTAACTCACGTTACACTTAAAACGTTTCCAAGTAACATTTGTTGGAGAAGTTATCAGAAAGCAAACCATGTGGAATGAATTCGTGGACATGAACGAAAATGCATTGAAATGAAATTCACTGAATGTTTGAATACGCGGTTGCAAAAGATAACACCGAAAGTAGCGGAGGGTAATAGAAAATAATTGAAAACTAAAAAAAAAAAAATTAAATTGGCACTAAAGCATAGAATAGGAATGAAGCTGAGTTTGAGATGGATATTTCGTCTCTAGTAAAAGGAAATTTTTAAGAGTTTTATAGACAAAATGAAAAGCCGAAAAATCGGCGTTATATTTATGAATGAATAACTGAGCCGTAGCTTGACTTTAAAAGGATTCTTACTGGAAAATTTTTGAAACACCGCTATAACAAAAAGAAAAAAAAAAAACATTTATCAATTCTCTAGTTAGTACAAATTGCTTGAACTTCGAGAAATGGAACTAAAACATACATTACGGTCCTAAATGAAACATACGAGGTGTGATAAAAAACAAACGGTTTTCGTATTTTTTTCCTTGTTATGTTGGTTCACATATCTGTTATATATGTTGACAATATCAGCGATTTCGGATTGTCAGTTTGTTTTTGACAGATAAAAATGTTTTCGACTTCGATTTTTTACTATTCGAGAAAATGGATCAAGGAAACTGTATTAAGTTTTGTGTAAAAAATGAAATTAAATGTGAAAGGATATTTGAAATGTTGACCGTTGCGTTTGGCGAGTCCACTATGAGCAGAACACAAGTTCAATTGTGGTATAACCGGTTTAAGGAAAGCCAAGAAGATGTCAATGACGCTACTCGTCCTGGTCGCCTGAACACATCAAGTTCGGTCAAATGTGAAGGTTTTGCTCACTGTTTTCTTCGATTGCAATGGCGTGGTGCATCATGAATTTTTGCCACAAGGTCGTACGGCAGAATTGTGGAAAAACCAATTATGGATTTTGCACCATGATAACGCACCAGCTCACACATCGATGCTTGTGAGTGAGTTTTTTTTTTGCCAAAAACAAAACCGCAATCATGCCTCAACCATCGTATTCACCGAACTTGGCCCCCACTGAGTTTTTCCTCTTCCCAAAACTGAGGACACAGATGAAAGGAAAGCGTTTTGCTACGATTGAGGAGATAAAAGAAAAATCGAAGCAGGAGCTGTTTGCGATACCAAAAAGCGCGTTTTAGAAGTGTTTTGAGGATTAGAAGAAACGCTGGCACAAGTGTGTTATATCTGAGGGGAACTACTTTAAAGAGAATAAAATAGAAATTGATGAACAAATAAATACTTTTTGAAAACAATTGAAAATAACGGTTATTTCTTGATCACACCTCGTATATATTTATGTCATCGGCTATATAGATGTTGGCAAATTCGCTTATTCTAAATTTGTTGCACGTAATGCTGTTTCCTACTCTTGAAGTTTCAAAACTACAATTTATTATCACACTTTATCAACAGGTTATTTTGGTGACCGTATTGACCGTACTGAATAATAAAAAATGTAAGCTTCACAGTAACAACTTCACTTCATTCAATTGCTGCCATATTTATAGTCAACGAAAAGGTAGTACGTAGTTTTCCTCAGTTTTCTTGGAGATTTTCTGAAGTGTGAATATCTAATATGTCATCAATTTGTAAGCACTAAAGCCTCACTTACAGGAAAGGCTTTAATATTTCATACATCATACCCGGCAGGAACTTAAAAGCGCCAGAGTCGCAACAGTTTGAACAAGCACTTGAATTTCCAGTTTCTTGAACACAGGACATAATATATTCAGATGTTAAGCATCGGGCATGATGCTTCGTTGGACCAAATCATGCTTGAGAATATTAAGCCTGCTCAATTTCTGGCAATCGCTAATGGCGTTAAATAGCTCTGACAGAAAGTAATCAGCAAGCGTAGTTTTTTGACGCTTAAACAGTGATAATGCTGTTCTGATCTCACTTCAGCTTGGCAAAGGAAAATTTATATAATCGTTAACTATTAATGTGATTTCTTAAATTATGGACTAAAACTGAAAGAATCTTTCCTTCCTATTTAAGAATTAAAGCATTGCAGAATAATTTAAAAGTCGAGCCAAAATCGGCGGCCAGATTGTTGTGTATCTCTAAGTGGGTTTATGACGCGTATCACCTCTGAGGTGATACCCGCTTGTGTATTTTGATAAAGGCCCGGCCTTTCGCACTTGAGCACTTACGGTAGTTTAGCTGGAAAGAAAAGAAGAAAAAATAAGAACACTGTGAAGCGTTTTCTTTCTTCTACTGATTGACTGCCCACACCACCTGCTGTGTCGCCTTTATTTATATCAAAACCTTAACCTACCCTAAACTGTATTTGGCTAAGCCATGTGTGACCGGAAACCCGTAAGCAATTCTTGCTGATCAAACGGAAGCTCAATCGGCAAGTACTTAATGTGACAGACATGCTTTCATTAACAATAAGCAAAAAAATGTAGGTGAATGAAAAAGTGAACTCACAATTCCACATTAATCAGCATAAGCACAACTGGATCAATAACCAGTTCGTGTTGCACTTAATGCTGCGAATTGCTGTGGTTCAACGGACACCAATGTTGTCACCAATATTAATTATTATATACCAAACGCAATGTACGATAAACGAAAAACACGATATACGATATGAGTTAGAATTATAACTCACAGACAGCAAATAATGCCTTTTTGGTCTCGACTTGACTTCACTTTCTGTTTACCTTCTTTACCTCTACCTAAAACAACATACCGGGTTACCAATTTTTCTGTTTCAAAAGTAAAGCTAAATAAAGCACACATAAAGCTATGATTTCGATGCTTGATCTTTGCCATTATGATAGACAATACCATTTAAACGACCGCCTCTGAATTGGTTGCAGCATTGAATCCTTTTGAGCAATTCGGCTACATACTCGTAAACATTTTCGGTCATTCAGTGACTATCAGAAGGACTAGAATCAATCTGGTGCGTTTCCCTGGAAAAACGTGTGCTTCCCTTATATATTGTCCTGGAAACCCCTGAACCGGGTTTGCAGCAAAATCTCATTTTTCGCATAACTCAGTTCATTTTGTGAATAAGCTGACTCGCGCTCTTTCTATGTCTAAAAATTTCACTTTTTCAGAAACCATAAGCATCGAGCATGAAATAAGTTGTTCAAGTTCCATTTCAACCTTAACTAACGTCTGTATTCTCTTTCTAATATGAAATAACTTCAAACTACAACATATTGGATTTGCCCACCGATAACTGTTTGAACCGTAAAACACCATCATCATCATCATCATCATTATCATCAGCATTTCCCTCATCACTGATAGCTTAGCTAAAAGTAACAGTTGTGCATACACTTCCTGATGTTAGAGCAAAATTAAATCACAAATCAAAAATCAATTTCACATTACAACTACCGAATTCCCAATTTTACAATGGCAAATGGCAAGTTGAAACAACCCCGCCATCCAACCCCCTGGCTCGATGGGGTACTTCAAATTGCTAAAAGATTGACTGACTCGCGTTGAGCCAGCCAGCTATCCAGTTATCCCAAACACACTTCATCTGAAAGACTCGATTGGTGTGTTGGGAGAGAAACAGCGAACCAGTATTGATGATTATGATGTTATCTTTAGCTGTAGTGTTTTCCCCACATGACTTTCAATTGTGACCATTGCAAAAAATATCGAAGTGAATTTTAAATTGAAACTGTGGTATAAAAGTGTAAAATTTTTGAAAAAAAAGAAAATTAGAATCAATTTCGATTACCAGTTTGCATATTTCGTTATAATTTTGCTTGTTTTTTCTCTCGAACTATTCAATTATAATTGAATTTATAGCACTATATTCGTTAAGTGAAGAAATATAGTGACAAATTCAGCCAACAAAAACCAAAAAGCTTAATTTTTCATATACTTAGTTATATTCTTTTGGTTGTGTGAATACGAGGTGTGTTAAAAAAAGGTGAATTTTCAAATTTCGCGGGCGCACATTCGTACATTTTTCTTTTTATATTGTTCACTCGTCTCAAAGATATGTTTAAGCCATATAGCATGTTTAGTTCGTTTGTGAGAGGCATAAATAAGACAAGTGTTTTGCGTGTTCGGTGATTCGGTTTCTAACTCCGCAATCGTTGCAAAACGCCTTCCTTTCATGGGTCTCTTCAATCTTGGAAACAAGAAAAAGTCGCAGAGGGGCCAAATCTGGTGAATACGGTGGCTGAGGCACCACAACGGTATTGTTTTTGGCCAAAGAATCTCTCACAAGCAAAGATAAATGAGAAGCTGCATTATCATGATGGAAAAGCCATGATTTTTTCCCACAATTCCGGGCGTTTGTTTCATATTGCTTCATGCAGACGGCGCATAACTTCGAGGTAATACTCCTTGTTTGCCGTCAAACCTTGTAGTATGAACGCCTGATGCACTACACCATGGTAATCGAAGAAAACAGTACGCAAAACCTTAACATTTGATCGAACTTGACTTTCTCTTTTTGCTCTCCTGGACTCTTCCATTGAGACGATTGGGCTTTGGTTTCGATGTCATAACCATATACCCATGATTCGTCACCAGTTATGACCCTTTAAAAAATTTGGATCATCGCTGACGTTATTCAACAATTTCTGTGCGATGTTCATGCGACGTTGTTTTTGGTTGAAATTCAGCAATTTTGGAACGAATTTCGCTGCCACACGCTTCATGCCCAAAATTTCCGAAAAGATTGCATGGACTGAGCCAACCGATATGCTGACATCCTCAGTAACTTCTCTAATAGTGATTTGACGATTCTCCATAACAATTTTCTTCACTTTCTCAACATTTTCATCGGTTGTTGATGTGCTAGAGCGTCCAGAGGAAGCGTCATTATTCACATCTTCTCGGTCTCCTGTAAAACGCGTGTACCACTTGTAAACAGTTTTTTTTTGTTTGACTCAGAGTACTCTCACCGCATGCCACTATCAACATTACAAGTGTTTTGAGCGCTTAATTCCAAGTTTTACACAAAATTTGAAGCATTTTCTTCGATAGCAAAAAATCACCGAACATGCAAAACACTTGTCTTATTTATGAATGTGCGTAGCCCGCAAAATTTGAAAATTCGCCTTCACACCTCGTATGCGGTGTTAAACCTGGGATCATGCGAACGATATTCAAGTGTACTAACCATCGCGACACGGTCGATCAACAATGATATACGTACGTCTTCATTCTTTCGGAAGGCATAACAACGATTTATCGCTAGAAACGCGACCAAAGTCGATATACTTGTATTATGTGCGAAAAGAGGGCAATTTTCATATGCCCTCTTATTTGACTTTGATTAAAATTGTCCAAATTCTTCACACAATTTTCTGCAGCAGACTCCTTTAACACTATTCAAATCTGAGTTCCTCGAAATTCTTTCGCCTCTACTATTTGCGCCCTATAACAAAATTGTGGTTGTGGCATATTTTCAGTAGCGTATGTAGAAACTTAGCGAATCACAGCGATTGCAAATTATTTATCTGTGTTATAAATACCTAATAAAGATTATCTGATATTTTGTTTTATATGATATGAAGATATACCTCTAAATAAACCAATATTTATATATAGGTAGGTTTGCTATTCAAGCATTTAAGTAAGATAAAATAATGATAAAGTTTTCCAGTATTAGGTTATCCACTTACTGGTTTCAAAACCGCCGATCTGGCAGGCTCTAGCAGCTGCTAAAAATACCTATCATCTGAAGTGTTATTTATTTAGTGAAAAGTTTGCCATTTACGAATATCGATCGTTTAATAACCAAAGAGCGCGTAAAAATAGTTAAAACGAAAGTGTTAATTGAAATGTGGGCGTTCAATCGAACAACATTTTCTTCAACAAAGAAGTTCATTTCTCGTTCGGTGGTTGTGTCAACAAGCAAAATTGATACATAAAAAGCTGGGCGAATCCAGAAGTGATTGTGGAAAAGTCGTTGCATCCGGAAAAAGTGACAGTTTGGTGTGTACTATGGTCTGGAGATGTCGTTGGCCGCATTTTTTGAAAAAACTTCATCAAAAAACTACATATACACTGCTGCAGCTAATCCAGAGGAGGTTATTTAAATTACATTGTATTTCATACATGCTGGCGAGGTCCAAGCATTATAAGGAAATACAAATTTCAGCGAAATCATAGTTTTATGTGAAAACCAAAAATGGATAACAATATATTACTACTAAATTCGAAAAAAACAGGGTGTTCGTCGGGAAGGTAACTACTATGTTTTGCCGCCATTTTGGTAAACATTAGTCTTGACAGTTCATATTTGGCACCCGTTAAGTAGAGGCGTGGAAAATTTATTATGGAAAAATATTCGATAAACCAACTGTTTCAATCGTTAAAACATTTTATCAAAATTAATCATCGATTGACTGTGACGATGAGAAAGGTACGCGACATTTTTGGGAGAAACAACAACAACAAGACACACTATTTATCGTGTAGTGAATGATTTCGAAGAAAGAGGGTCGGTAGCTGATAGGGCCAAGCATAGACCACAACATACTGCAAGATCGGCTGAAAACATTATTGCTGCTCAAGAAAGTATTCAAAACAATTCATTAACCTCAATTCGACGCCGTGGTCAGAAGCTTGGTCTTCAAAGGACAACTTTGGCCACAATTTTGCACAAGGATTTGCATTTGTTTCCATTTGAGATTCAGTTAACACAAAAGCTTCTTCCACAAGACCTTTTTCGCCGCCAATATGCCAATACGATGTTACAGCTCGCCCATGACAACCCTGATTTCCATGAAAAAATCACAATGAATTGATATGTGAATAACCCGAATAGTCGGTTCTGGGCATTGGAAACCCCTCAAACTGTTCATCATTCACCTTTGCTTCCATTAAAAGTGACAGTCTGGTGTGAAATTTGGTCAGGAGTAATCATTTTACTTTACTTCTTTGAAATTAAAAACGGCGTAACGGTAACTGTCAATGGTGAATGATATCGTGATATGATTGAAAACTTTTTAATGCTACAACTGCATGCTTTGGGCTTGATTAATATGTGGCATCAGCAAGACGGTTCCACATCGTATACAGTCAGGATTACAATGGAATTACTACAACACCACCTAATTGCCGACATTAAATAAAACATTTCTCAATATAAGATCCATTATCTTTTATTTAACAAACAATTATAAACAAACAGAGTAGTATACTTTCCCGACGGACACCCTGTACAGACCAATTTCAAATGTAAATATGAAACGAATCCAAATTTTAAAAGTTTTGATAACGTTGTAAAGTCGTCAACCGATGGATCAATTGTATCCGTGTTTCAAAACCTGAGAATCTATTAAGTATTCGTGACTTAAAAATTTTGTCGACAACACTCAAATCATTTTGTAATAGCTATGAAATTGTATCAAATCAACGTTTCAAACTACAAAGCAATGAACTTTATTATATTATATTACATTATTATATTTATTTTAACAGTATACAATTTTTAACGACTTCCTTTGAAACCACTGTCTCGGCTACATTTTGAGGGTCTCACACGCTTCCGTTGCTGTCTATTCCGTTGAATATGCATCAACACCATTAAGTGGCATCCTGCAGTGAGTGGCATATGAGAGACGGACAGCGATGGGGAAAAAGGAAGGAAATTCAGTTACAATTTTTTTCTACTGCAATTCCCATTTACGTTTGCCACTCCTGCGCAGGGAGAAACATTACTGTTAACTATTTTAACTAAATTAAAATAGCAACATATTTCTCATTTATTCTAGTGTTTGAAATTCACTTTCATCCACTCGGAATATTCTGATACGTCTGGGTAAATATTGCAATTTCCGCATGGAATTAGAGAGCTACAAATGAGATGGTATTGTGAGTAAGTTTAGAGGAGTAAAATAAATGCAAAATTTACAAAAGTAAAAGTTGCCAGAAGCAGACTTCTTAGTATATGGTAAAATATTTAAATAGCAACAAATTATCGGATATTTCTTTTTTTATTTTCAGCATTTTTAGAAATCACCTCCATGCACATGCACATTTTATGTGAACGGTCGTATTTATACATATTCGTTTTGAGCCAACTTCTACTCTAAGTTGCTCGTTTCCTATCACAGAACAGTATTGAATACATTTCTCGTAAATGGTCATGTTAACATTAGACTAAATGTGATTTGATTTCAGCTACATATTGGCATGGTTGTTTCTAGTTTCTCTACTTACATTTGATTATATAGATATGTACTATATGTATATTCTAGACAGAGAGAGAGAGAGAGAGAGTACCTGCATATTATACACATATTACATATATGTTCATTTGTTTATAAACATTTTAACTTAATTTATTTAAGAACCATTTATGACAATAGAAATTGACTTTCAACTTTGATTTCTGCTGTGAAATATTTTGGAATACTTCCATCCGTCTTAGAAGCAGTCATAACAATCGAAATGGGAGAAATGCCAAATGACGTGAAAATTTTTCTAATTCCTATTAATATTTTCTCTAAGTCAATGATCAGGTCACAGTGAAATGTTTAAATATTCCAAAAGATTGATATGAATATCAAGAAGAAAAATATGCAAACAGATAGGAAAACTCTAAAAACATAGAAGAGTCTGTGTGTTGGCCATAGTCTTCTAAAATGTTTATTCAATTTACATAAATCTTTTGAAAATTAAAGTATGTGTTTTGTATTGTTTTTAGTATAATAAATTATATTATTCCATTTGTAAGAAAGACTAATAAATATTATAATAAAACAATTTGCAGCGAGTATGACTTGTAGTAAAAATCAATATGTGCCTGTGTGTTGGATATAATCTCTTATATCTTGCAAACAATTCAGACGAAACTTTGGCAAACTAAAGTATGTATACCCTGTATTGTTTTTAAGATATTTCAAGATTCACTATAAAAAATTTATATTTATATACTAAATACGGGAACGTATATACTTCAGTCTTTGCATGAAAAGCTAAATCCTGGTTAAACGATCCGATTTTACTTTAGCAAAGTGCATGCAGGCGTGATATAAAAATCAGTTTTTTTTTCTTTTTTCGAATACTAACTTACGTTTGAGTGCAGCATATAAATAGAATGCATGTAAGCTCACTGAACGTGAGATGCTCTTGCATATCTCATTCAACTCAACGAAACCTACAGTTTAACAACGATTCCGAACATCATAGCTTGAGAAGCAGTTACTAAACATGTCAATTACTAGACTACTCAATGTGCTCATCAGGCACATCGAGATGATAGTCACTCAAATAACGATATGTGGATTGAACTTGCGATCATGCGAACGATAGTCGCGTGCACTAATCATCGCGTCACGGTCGCTTACATTTACCCCATATGTGGGCTGAAATTAAAGAATACAATTGTAAAACGTCATTGTATGAATAAAAGAGTAACTCAGCTAGCATAAATAAAACACTTCGTAAATGTACTCTCTTAAAAACGAACAGTGACTTGTTTTAAAGCAACTGTTCAAAATATTTTGCTCTGAACATTTTCATGAAATGGACAGTGTAAAATGTTATGCATTTTCCGTCTGGAACTCAGGTTCCAATTCACTATAGGCGGTCAGGGGGGGAGCTAAGGCTCAATTGAGGGGGTTGGAAACCAGAAGATCTAAGATCTAAGTTTCTATTCGTACTCTGTGTCTAATTGACTGACGGAAAGTTTATACAGGGTGGCCCTTCTTTTCTTTTTAGTATTTTGTAAAGAAGACTTGGAGAATTTATAATGGAGCAATACACAACTGAACAACGTGCCCAAATCGTTGAAATTTACTTTGTAAATCAACGGTCCATTTTGTTGACTCAGCGTGCATACCGTCGTCAATTTAATGTGCGGGTTGCACCCTCTCAGTCAACAATAAACCATCTTCTTGCAAATTTTCGAGAAGAAAGAGCAGTAAGGAACCTTCCTGGTGCTGGCAGACGACGAACGGTGCACATGGATGACAATATTCAAGTGGTACAGGAGAGTATTCAGGAGGATCCACAAACATCAACCAGGAGATGTTCGACGCAACTTGGCATCTCAAGAGGGTCGCTGCAGCGAATTTTGCATAGCATAAGAATGTTTCCATACGAAATTCAAATTGTCCAAGAATTGAAAACGACAGATTACCAGCAACGACTTGACTATGCAATTTATTTCCAGCAAAAAGCACAAGAGAATCCTAATTTTATTCATAACTTAGTTGTGAGTGACGAAGCCCATTTCCAATTAAATGGGTTCGTTAACAAGCAAAACTGTAGGATATGGACTACGGAAAACCAGAGAGTACTTCATCAACGACAATTACACCCAGTTAAGTGTACTGTTTGGTGCGGTGTTTCTTCAGAATGGATCATTGGCCCATATTTTTTTGAAAATGAACGAGGTGTTGCCATTTCCATCAATGCTGATCGATATCGGGCCATGTTGGAAAATTTTGTAAGGCCAGCCGTGGAAAACCATCCGCAAATATGGTTCCAACAGGATGGAGCCACAGCGCACACTGCGAGGGCCACAATGGCTCTTTTACGCCACATATTTTGTGAAAGAATAATTTCGCGTACAAGCAATTTTAATTGGCCTCCGCGTTCCCCAGATTTAACCGCTCCAGACTTTTTCCTTTGGGCTTATTTAAAAGGGAAAGTTTATGTTAATAAGCCCAGGACTATTGACGAATTAAAATCCAATATTCGAGACGAAATTTGGAAATTGGTCATGGAAAATGTGTTGGAAAGAGCACATTTGTGCGAAGCAGAAAATGGCCACCACTTGCGGTATATCATTTTTAATAACTAATCTAAAAATATTCCCCATAAATTTACTGTATTTAAAAAAAAAATATTAAAAAAATATGTCTTAAATAAAAAGTTATAAGCAATTCACATCACTTCGGTCATTTTGAGCCACTCTGTACTTTCTGAAAAAAAAAACGATTAGGGACTTGAGACTTACATTGTTATTTAGCCGAAAGCTGAGGCTGGCTTGCGACGTCGTGGTCTTTGTGGTAGTTGAAGTGTAAAGAGGCTTGTGCTCTCTCCGACCACAACCACGAAACCTCTGTGCACCGCTGGGTTGCCACCTAGGCATCACACATAGTGTGTTTTTTTTTTTAAATTTCATGGTTGAATAGGTGGGCTTTTGCAGCATCTAACGATAGTTCATTTAAGAATTCAATTTAAAATTTTTTAAAACAATGCCTAAAATTCATTGAGTAATTAATTAGAAAATTCAGAGGTAATTATATTGAACAACAGTTTTAAAAATAACTCGAAATATGCGATCTTAATTAAGCACAGAACCGTATATTTTGTAGAGTTTGGTGTTACGACCGACATATTACGATTTTTATGCATTTTTAACCTATCAAACACCTACTTTTTTAGTAAAGCAACTCATCCTTTTGTAGCAACTCATCCTCGATATCACAAAGTATATATTAAGTATATACATAATATATATAAAAAGAAATCCATTATTTTCCATTAGATGGATTTAATGTAATAATTTATATTGTCTTCGATTGCATGGATTACTTTGGTTGCCATTAGAAAGTTAAGATTTCGTGCTCAAATAGTTAACCAGACAGTTTTGCGATTACTTGACTTATTATTATTTGAGTGGAAGTTAAATATGGACGCCAGCAAAGAGAAAATAGAGAAATATGTCTTACAGTTTTGATAAAACGAAAAAGGCGAAAACACAAGTCAGGCGGATAAAATCCCATTTACTCTCTTGATACTGATAAATGATAAATGATACTGATATTCTGATAACTTTGATGTCAAATACTCATCACGCCCTTGCCAATTAAAAAAATATCGATAGAATATTGGAAATCATCAAGTCCTACCTTCATATAACGACCCAAATATTGCATAGATTTGGAATAAAACTGGTTGCAAAACGAAGCTCGATATGTTGGTACCGCACGAGTTAAGGCAAAAACACTTCATGGACTGAATATCCGTCTGGGAATCGCTGCTAAATCGCAGCGACATAAAGGGTATATAATATAGTTTGCATTTGTTCTGAAGGCAAGGCTTGACCTGGGACCAAATTATAGGCAGGCATGCAGAAGGCAAAATTGGTCTTGTAGATAAAAACTTGTGCATACAAATACTAAACCCATTCCTGAAACGAATGGTGACTGCTGATGAAAAGTAGGACATTTACATTGTGGTAAACAGCGCAAATGGTGGTCAAACCAGTATTGAGGGTTAGGAAAGTTTTGCTGCGTGTTTTTGGTGAGATTGGACGTGAAACGTATACCATAAGCTTCTCCTCTAAGGCTGAATTGTCAATTTGGACCTATACTACCGATAATTGGGCCGCCTCAGGGAAGACAGCCATGGCCAATAAGAGAAGAATTGTATTCCATTGGAACAACACCAGGTCACACAGATCGATAGTAACTGACTATAAGTTCCGGAAGCTTGATTTGAGGCTTATATACCAATCTTATAGTCCAAGCTATTGCCATGGCTAGTGTGTGGCTAAAAATTCGACTCAAGAGAAGCTTGTGACAATCGACTGTCCCAGTTTTTTTCTTATATAGGGTGGCGCATAAGTAACGCTAAGATTTGATCAGTGAATACATTTTTTATTTAAGTCTTTTTTTCGTCTCTGCAGAATTAGCTAAGTATTACTTGGGAAAATTATGATCCAAAGTTGTTCAATTTTATTTTGAAATTCAGCATTCGATTATTCAGATCATATGAAAATTTCTTTCATGCTTGAAATGCTCCTAGGGCTCCATAAATTTTGCCGATTGGTTCAGCGTTTTGGGCAACAAGGAGCTGTCTGTGATCTTCCATGTGCTGGAAGACCTCGTGCAGTTCGAAATGAAGTGTCCATCGCTCTAGTGCAAGCAAGTGGTAAGGAAGGCCCCGAAACTTTCACCAGGCGACGTTCTCAGCGGTTAGACATGTCTAGGCGGTCTTTGCAAAGAATTTTACATATGTTGCATATTTTCCCATATAAGATGCATTTAGTTCACGAGCTAAAACCAAACGATGCACAAGAACGCATTCAATATAGTCGCCGTTAACGTTATTTATGCGCCACCCTTTACAAAGTAGCAAGAAATTATCGGACAAGGCAGTGCATATTTGACCTAAATTAGATCATTCCAGCTGTGCTAAATAAAGCCTCCAATGTCATGCCATGTCATGGATTTCATTTTACTACAACTTATATATTTTTCTTTTCAAATAATTCGAAAAACACTAAATTCGCAGTCTTCCATATGTGAATGTCTCGGCTGCAAACCCCGGCAAATTACTCAAACTGCAAATGCTGGACTTTGATTACGAACGTTTGTATTTAAAAATGTCTTAGTCAAAATTATTATTATTTAAGCATTTGAAAAAATCACGAATTATTGTTATTAAAATTTAATTTCTTCATTTTATCGTTACTTTAAGCGTTTGAATACACATTATCGGCTTAATCGGTCTCTCTTACTTGACACAGCATTCCGGCTGCCTCACCAAACAGTTTAACTTTTATGCTAATTCAAAGACATCGGCAAGTTGAATTCCGTCCATATGCTTTTAGTATTAATTATTCACTTCAGCACATCAGTCATGTTTTGTACTCCTTGGTGTATATGAGACGAGCATGTTCATCATTAGTTGACGCTTGTGGCATCATCTAATTTTCTCTGCATGACTTTGCTACCTGTATGTTACTTAACACGAAAGCTGTTGTCGTCGGTAACATCCGCGCGCTTCGCCGTCGCATCTATCACTCTATCTTGTTGTTAGGGATGTTGCCACAAATTGTTGCAACAACGTAAGTGTATACTTAATAATGTTACCCTTGAAAAAAATACAACTTTACTTAAGATTGCACCCGCATACTTATCGTTAAGTTCTTATCTCCACTTGTGTGTGTGCGTGTTCGCGTATATATGTAAAAAGATGTAGTATATTCAAGGATAACAGCATAATAATGTGCACCCACACACACACACACACACACACACATACATGTACAGACAGTTATCTGTAATAGCAAGTTTTGTGCGACGTTACTATTGCTGCTATATCTCACTTTGTGGCACCCAAATAGAATATAATAATTAAGATGCATCTTAAAATTATAAGATATATGAATACTCACTGGTTTTTGTGTGTTTAAAAAAGGGATTTCTTTGCTGCTGCTTTATCTTTGTTGTCTTGTTCAGCAAATGCGCTAATGCGGTAAAAGCTGCTGTTGTTATGTGTACATTGTTGGCTAAAACAATAAAAACTAATAATAATAGTAAAGGGTGTTGCGATGTGGCGAGCTAAGTTACCAGATATTGTATAGATTCCTAGTTGTCTCTAAGTTCTCCTTACGCTACAATTTCGTGTATAAAAAACTTTTTAAACTGCAGAACATTTCATTGATTGTACGATAAAAGACTTATGGAGAGCATAAAACAGATTATAGCTAAGGTTGTGTATCATACACATTGTAAAGGGTGATTCTTTAATCGTAGCTTTTTTAAAAATCGAATAAAACACACAAATTTACATCATATATTTAAATTTTTTTATTGGAATCGATAAATTGGTCTTTGCCATTTAATTTTTAAAGATAATTTCATGTAAATATTGTCCGCGGCTTCGTCTCACAATGTCCATTAAGAAGGTCCAATTTTTTTTACACTTTTTCGAGCATTTCGGCCTGTATTCCACGAATAATGCGTGTTATGTTATCCTGTAAAGCTTCAAATAGTGTTCAATTTATCAACATAGACTAACGACTTAAAATAACTCCACAAGAAATAATCAAGAGGCGTTAAATCGCAAGATCTTGGGGGCCAACACACAGGGCTCTGAGAGATAAGTTGCTCACCAAATTCATCTCCAACATATCCATTGTTTCACGAGGAGTGTGGCATGTTGCACCGTCCGGATGAAGCCACATGTCAACCAAGTTCAACTCAGCCAATTGGGGCAAAACAAAATCACGTATCATGGCTCGATATCGTGCGCCGGTCGTCTTTGAAGAAAAATGGACCGATTATGCCACCAGCCCATAACTGTCGTTTTTTCGGGATGTATCGGTAATTCATGTATGGCATGTGGCTGTTCATCACTCCAAATGCGACAGCTTTGTTTACGTATTGCTTGTTTACGTATCCGAATTGTTGATTCAGCAGGTCGATTATGGCGGCCATAAAATGGTCGTATCAAACGATGCACATTTGTCACAGAGCACGAATTTTGATAATTTGCTCGTTTGTTAGTCTTTCCAAGATGAAATGGCAGAGTATACTGTACACTTTTCACTTTGACAGATGACGTTTGGACGCCATTACCAACTAGTGCTAACTTAAATCTTAAAAATTCTCCCCATACTTATAGAAATTGCTGGTGCGCCATCTATAGGACACTATTTGAACTTGCGTAATTTTAATTTTCTCTAAACAAGTGATAATTTTTTTTCAATTCTTTTAAAATTAAATGCATGCATTAAATAAATGCAAATTCAATTCATTAAACTAGGAATATAATCAATGCAATAACTTCAATCAGATAAAGTGGTTAACAAATACGGAATTTTGCGAAGTATGTACTTTCAAAATTAAATGTTGTACAATAAATGTTTTTTTTTTTTTTGAGAAAATAAATAAAGGGACAGGAATATTATTAAAGTTACAATATTTATTTTGCAAAATATGCAACATAAATTTAATCTATAAAGTGTTCGAGTAGCAGATGTTGATTAAAGAAAGTATAAATTTTAAACTTTTATAATATAATATTTAGCTGTCTTTCGGAATAGTAAGTTATATTCATAATCAAAGAACTTATTAATATAAGGCATCTGTTCGCATCTGTTGGTTTATAATGTAAAATCTGTGAAAACTCATCATAATCGTAAGGGAATATTTTGTTAAGTCACAAATGGCTTTGCTTTTGATTACTATACAAAGTTAGCGACTCCTAAAGCACATTTTTCTATTATTTAGAAATATACATTTATTTGGTTTATGAAAAAGTTATAATACAACTTCATATGAGCTTGCAAAGTATAAAAAGCCTGCCAAGTGTATGGCAAAACGAAGCGCGATGTACGAAACGTTTTAGTATATAATGCTCTGAGTTTTAAATTCTTCTACACTTAATCGATTATATATTTTCCCAATTTCCCACTAGGCTATATCCTTTGGCCAAAAAACATAATAATTATGCACACTATGAAAAGACTCAAAAATATATAATGCCTAAAATATTAAAAGTTTAAGATGATTTTGCAATGTCCAAAACTTGAATAGAAAAGACGTAAAATTTTTCTTAGATACCAACAAACTTAGAAATTGTTATCTATTACTACTAGTTGAAGTTTTGTTCCTCGAGTGAGGAGTCCGCCTTCAAATCACTTTAAACGCCATTATTAGGATTTGTTTACAAACAATGCTCTGTACCCAATTTCCAGAGTAACATCATTAGTTTCATTGACGGTGGAACCGCAGTGAATAAATTCATCCACAACCCCAAAATTATAGTTGTTAACGTTTACTTTGAGTAAACGTTTACAAGTATAGGGTGGCGCATAAGTAACGTTAAGATTTGATCAGTGAATACATTTTTTAAGTCTCTTTTTCTCGTCTCTTTAGAGAGTTAACTAAATAATAATTGGGAAATTTATAATGGAAAGACTCAGCACAGAACAGAGAACCAAAATTGTTCAATTTTACTTTGAGAGTCACCATTCGATTATTCAGAACATATTGCAATTTCTTTCATGTTTGAAATGCTCCTAGTGCTCCAACAATTTACCGATTGGTTCAGCGTTTTGGGCAACAAGGAGCTGTATGTGATCTTCCGCGTGAAGACCTCGTGCAGTTCGAAATGAAGTGACCACTGCTTGAGTGCAAGCAAGTATTGAGGAAAACTGGAAACTTCCACCAGGCGACGTTCTCAGCAGTTAGAGATGTCTAGGCGGTCTATGCAAAGAATTTTACATATGTTACATCTATGTATTTTATTTTATTTATTTATTCATTTGTTTCAGTAATAATTCTTTTCCCATATAATATGGGAACGAGTTAAAACCAAATGATGCGCAAGAACGCATTCAATATAGTTGCCGTTAACGTTACTTATGTGCCACCCTTTTAAAATATATAGACTTTATAAAAGACTATATTATCCATCGAAATAAATTACTCAGATTTGTGCTCCACCAAACGTACTTTAGCTGACCCCATTTTAAAGTCCGAGAATGCTGCATTAACATCTTGAATTGTTTCACTACTTATAACGCAATATATATATATATATATATAATTCGCAAGGACATTACCATTGAAGATTTACCGCAGCCTTCCTAATAATCATTCACAAAAGTAGGCAGCAGTTGCCGAATTATAGGATTCCTTCCCCGTTAAAAAAAAAAACGAATAATAATTATTAGTATCGCTCAGTCACATCCTCTAATGGCATGTAAGCTCTGCAAGAATGCCAAATTTAATAAATAAAAAAGAATTGCCATGGTTACTTTCCGTTAAATTAACTAAAATTAAACATAAAGCAAAAATAAGCAGGTGTACTTATTTTTTCGACCATATGAGTATAAGAGTGGTACAGTGCATTTAAAAACGATCGAGATGGGTTCTGGTCGTTTTCAACCGAAATTAATATTGATAAAGTTAAGGAAATTGCCATTGAAAATCGCCGTTTAAGTTTCAGAGAGATAGTCGCTGCAGCTTTTGTATCCCTCAAACCAACTCATATCATTCCACACGATCATTCGGTTATGAAACCCTTTCCGCTCAACTAGTTCCAATAGATCTGAATTTTCTTCAAAACCGTTATAGAATGAAAGTTGCTAAAGACATTACGAGTCAATTCCTGTCCTGTATTCTTAAAACATTATTATAACTGATGATGAGACATGGGTTTACGAGTTTGACATGCAAACTAGTTAACAATTTTTGGAATGGTGTCTTCCAAATGAGCCGAAATCGAAAAAAATACTACGTTAAAGCTAATCAAAGGTAATGTTTACTGTTTTTTTTTTTTTTTTTTTGGTTATCTCAGTTTAGTGCATCAGGAATTCTTGGTTGAAGATCAGGCAGTAAATTGTGAGTATTATCTGGGTATTATACGGAGCTGGAGAAAGTAAATTTGTTGAAAATGGCCGGATTTGTATGGAAAGAAGACTTATGAATTTTACACCATGAAAACGCACCATTTCACAATATTATCATTGTGAACGAATTTCTGTCCAAAAGCTCAACAAATCACCGTATTTACGTGATTTGCTCAGGCTGAGCTTTTTCTTCTCCCAGAACTCAAATTACCTCTTCGAGGTTCTTATTTTCAATCGATAAGAAAGAGTTCACAGCGAGAACTAAAGTCTTTTGCGGAAAATGCTTTTGAAAATAGTTTTGATGATGGGATAGTCGTTTTCACAACTGTATTAGTTCGGAAGGGCCCTACTTTGAAGACGATTCAAATGGTTTAGACAAATAATAAATATTTCGTGTTTTATTTGTTATTTGTATATTTATCTGTCACGCGAAACTCTTACCCTTTTGCCAATGCATCACTGCCACCATATGAATCTCAACCTTGAGTATCTGCTGTCTCTTACCTTATCCAAGAACTTTTACAAGAATTCGTTGCGTTAAATAACTTTATTTGAAAAATATCTATAGGATTTTTTTGCAACAATTTGTCTTTTATGTCGTTCTGTACCCGGGGAGATTAAAGCATGGCTTAATGGAGGAAAATGGTAATGTTGCCGCAGTTGTCTTAACTTGCTGTCTTGAGAGTTGTTGCCATAGTTTCATAACGAAACAAATGTAATTGTAGTTAAAATTTGTCAAAACAAACGAGGGAAGTATGGAAAATTGCCTAAAAATGTTGTTTTATAATTTCAGAAAATAAATTATGCAGGTGACAACACCATAGCTTGTACAGGGTGGGCCATATGAGTGTTGGCGACTTAATTCTTCAATTTCTCGGTAACGCGTGGCGCGGGGTGGCGGGGGGATATGTTGTTCGCTGCTCTGCTTCCTGGAAATTTAGTCGCCATGGAGCCGTACTCGGGAGTGCAGCGTGCATTTTGTGTCCGAGCGTATTACGAAAACAATAAATCAGTGATTCCTGCACGACGTTTGTATCGGCATGAACACGGTTTACACGATTTAAGTGAAGTTTCAAGTGCCAATGTGATATGAAAATGGATCAGAATGTTCGAAACAACCGGCTCAACTGTACCAATTACGGTTCGTGGTCGCCCAGTTTCTGCAAGATCAGCCGACATTGTGGAGCGTGTTCGTGTTTCAGTTCAGCGAAATCCGCAACAGTCAACACGTAAGAGAAGTCAGTCTTTGGATGTCAAAAGAACAACTTTACGACGAATTTTGAAACATGATTTGCATTTGAAGGCTTATAAGATTCAGATAGTCCAAGAATTAAACCCCGATGATGCCAATAACCGACTTAACTTTGTCAATTTGATGTTAGAGCGGTTCAACAATTTCAACAACGTGATTTTTAGTAATGAGGCCAATTTTCACCTTAATGGCCATGTGAACAAGCAAAATTGTCGGTTCTGGTCCGAGACTAATCCCCGACGCTTGCATGAACGTCCACTTCACAGCCCTAAGCTTGTCGTGTGGGCTGGGATAACGTCAACCGGTATTATTGGACCATACTTTTTTGAGGACGAAAGAGGGCATGCGATGACGGTTAGAGCGAAACAATTTTTGCAACATGCTAGCAGACTTTTTGGTGCCAGCTTTGCAAGAACTTCAAGGCAATGCCTCAAGGATGTGGTTTCAGCAGGATGGGGCCACATGTCATACGGCTAGGGTATCCATAGAGCTGCTGAAAAATGTTTTTCATGGAAAACTCATTTCGAAAAGGGGGGATATTGAATGGCCCCCCACGAAGCCCCGATCTCTCTCCATGCGATTATTTTCTATGGGGCTACCTCAAATCGGTAGTCTGCGAGAATAATCCGACCAATTTAGAACAGTTGAAGAGGAACATTATTCAGGAAAGTAACAAAATACCGAGAACAACTTCTCAACGAGTTTTCCAAAATTTGCGACTTCGGTTCCAAGAGTGTCAAGCAGCCGAGGGAAGCCATTTGGACAACATTATTTTTAAGTCTTAAAAATTCCCATGCTTCTACTTTTTAAAAATACAAATATATTTTTTTATGTTTCGTAGCTTTTTTTTTAATTGAACATTTAAACCGCCAACACCCTTATGGCCCACCCTGTATCTTCAATGTTTTCAATTAAAATAAAATCTATTTAATTTTAAAATAAAATATGCAATTTGTGTCAATATTGAGTAAAACAGACAACAAGAATTTTTGTTCTAGAAATACGTCATTATTTCGGTTCATTTCGTACAGAGAATATTAGGCGAACAATCTGTGTTTATTAGGATTTTGGACTTTATCCAAAATATGTTTAAAATTTTAAACAGTTTTTGACCTTTAACCCATTTTAACACGCGCCCCCCTTTTCTCTTTATTTCTAAGAATTCTTTGACTGTTGTGATTTCAAGAACGGTGAAAGGAAAAACGCATTCATTTTCAAATCCACAAATAATCTCACATATAAATATCTGGTGAATGTGTTTATGGCTAGCATAAGCGTGTGTGTGTGTTTGTGTGTATGCATGACTGACTGAATTTCTGAGAATGTTGAAATCTACATGAAACTACCAACACAATTGTACGTGTATACAAATCCTTTTGGCAATGAAATAATGATATGCCTTCATAATCACACCGTATATGTGTGCACAAGCTTGGTTTGAGTGCAGGTTTCTAAGACATTTGATTGTGGTAGTGTACTCTCTGTACGATATGCCCATGATTATTATATTGCTCCAAGTGTGCACTCTCACATATGGTGGGCGCGTAAAGGTGCTCGATGTCTTTAAGCAAATTTGCATCTTGTGTGCCAACATGGCGTTTTTCGGAAAATGTTTGTGAAATAATTGAATCATTTGCATATAAAATTAGGGTTTTAATGAAGCTTCATCTGTGAACCGTAACGCGAAACGAACAGAACTAAGCTGATAATGTAGTAAGAATAATGCCTGAAAAAATGCCTAAAGGAGCTACATAATAATGAATTGTTGCTAAGTACCACTGCACGGAACGTGTGGATTATAGTGATGAAGAATAGAAGTGCAATTAACTGTTCGTTAGAAAAGTTTAAGAACGACAAGCACTGAATTGCTTCATAAAAAAGGAAGATAAAATTATGCAGCCTCAAAACTAAACAACATGGAGATGAAGATGTACGAGAGATTTGTTGAGTATACAAATATGACAATTTCAGTAGAAACTAATTTGTTAAAAATTTCATTGACATTATTTCAAACTAATTGTAACGAATGACAATTTTGGCGAATTTTAATTAGTAAGTTTTTGTTTCCAAGATGATGTTTCCGAATTACAATTGACAATTTTTGGACTGTCCTTGTTTTTTGTATTTAAATAGGTATTTTCTGAATTTCACTTTATGTTTTTTCCTTACTTATAATAAACATGTTATAAATAATTTCTGAGGTTTTCTGGATTTCAAATATAAATTCTGATTTTTTTTGTTGATTTTTCCTAAATTTCAAATAATAATTCCAAATTTCTATTGATGTTTCTTTAATTTTAAATGAAAATGTTTATTTTTAATTAATTTTTGCTAAGCCTTGAATTAGAATTTAGATTCATACTTGATGTTTTCTAAATTGTAATCAAGGATCCTGAACCTCAATTAATCAATTCCGATTTCTAACAGGAATTCATGGATTTCAAATGTTTTCCCTTAATTTCAGTTAATCTGTTTAGAATATCAAACAGAAAAAAATCTGATTATTATCAAAAGCTTCTGAAATTCGTTAGCAGATTGTGATTTCCAATCAATATTTATTGGATTTAAAATTTACGTTTTGATTTTTGATAAATTGTTTCTAAGCTCTGAATGAGAATTCAAATTTTTGCTTGAAGATTTCTAAATTTTAATCATGAATCATGAACCCCTCTTAAACTTTTCTGAATTTCAAATGGAAATACTATTTTTCAATCGGCTTATTTTGAATTTTAAATGCTATTTCATAATTCCAAATAATCAATCCCGAATTTCAAATCAAATATTGGATTTTTAACAGCAATTCCTGAATTTCAAATGCATTTTATTGAATTTTAGTTAATCAATTCGGAATATTAAATAATAAATCTGATTATTATCCAAAGTATATAAAATTCCATAGCAGATGCTGATTTACAATCGATATTTATTGAATTTGAAATAAACATTTTAAGTTTTTCTAAGCTCTGAATGGGAATTCAGATTTCTATTTGATGTTTTCTAAATTTTGATAAATAATTCTGAACCTCAATTAAACCTTTTTAAACTTGAAATAGAAATACTACCTTTCGACTGGCTTATTTTGAAATTCAAGTGCTGCTTCTTAACTCCAATTAATTAATTCCGAATTTCAAATGAGAAATTAGATTTTTAACAAAAATTCCTAGACTTTAATTGAATTTCACTGAATTTCAGTTAATGTGTTTAGAATATCAAATAAAAAATCTGATTATTATCAAAAGTGTTTCAAATTCGATAGCAGATTCTTCATTCTTCGGCATTCATTGAATTTGAAATGAAAATTTTCATATTTTCTAAACTCTGAATGGTAATTCAGATTTCTATTTGATGTTTTCTAAATTTTGATCAAAAATTCTGAACCTCTATTAAACCTTTCTGAACTTCAAATGGAAATACTATCTTTCGATTGCCATAATTTGAATTTCAAATGCTACTTCTTAACTCCAATTAATCAATTCCGAATTTCAAAGAAAACCTCCGATTTTCAATAG
>JAHXMU010000173.1:289504-303329 GCA_019455685.1 Philornis downsi
AAAAAACTCGACCATACAGGAAAAGTGAGTCTACAAAAATGAACATGTTTTTCATTTAATTTACGAATGAAAGCAACTTGCGATGGGAGTTGATGGATATTGAAAAAATTCGTCCTTCCTAGTTATAGAAAAATACAAACAAATATGTATTTTTGCACAAAAGGTATTTCCAAAGACACCAGTAACTTTTCTGGAATCCTTATGCACAGCTTATCCATTCTACGGCAACAAAAATTCCGTTTCCTTGTTGAATAATGTAGTGATTAGTCGATGATGTCGTTCGAGGAACGATACAACCATATATTATTTTTGAAGCAGCAGTCACCCGGATGTGCTGACGAACGCTTCGAGTATTTGAGTAACCGACAAATCTAGGAAAGGCTTCTCTAGTACGCCTTCAGAATCGTCATCAACCGGTAGGTCTCTTTTAGTGGGTCTGAAAACGGAATCCGTAAATATAAGAAGCTCCCCCGTATCCCGTTCATGGAATAAAAGATAATTTGTTTTTTACATTTCTATATTCGTTTTTTTAACTGCTCTTAAACAGTTATTCAAACTTTTCCTTCTCTTCAATGCATTACGTTTGCATTAAAAAAAAATGTTGTGCTATCAATGCCGGCCAACATTTCATTAAAAACTTCAGCTACGAAACTTTTAAACTCATTCACCTAGCCAGATTTCGCTGTTTTACTTCTTTTTTTCAGCGAAAATTTTACAACAAAAACTGAAAGGCAGCATGTTTAACCTAAAACGTTTTTGTGACTTTTTGTGGTTAATTAAAAATTAAAATTATTTTTGAAAATAATCCAGGTGTAGCGTATTATAATAAAAACATTAACCCCTCACCACTAATGGCAAACCGAATACACGATGCACTTTTCAAAGGATACTCACAGGCGAACAACACTCGCGCACACACCAAATTTACATTTGTGCCGTTCAGCTATAAGTTCACACACACACACACATTTGCATGCAGAGTGTATGAGCGAAAAGTGAAGAGAGACGAACGTGAGTGTATATTATGAGAGCTGTACAAACAATTTAACCAAATGCGAATTCATATGAAAACGCTAATGCATACACAAACACATGCATGGGCGAGAACATTTACATCGGTGTACACATGAATTGCTTGCATACAGAATTAAAGAGGACTGGTAATAAAGAAATGGCAAAAGAGAGAAAAGTATGAACCTGCTTGCATTCAATTGTAGATGAGTAACTCTAGCTGCATTGACTCAACTAATAATCCACACATTTCATAATTCTACAATGGGAATTTTTCAAGATTCATAATTTTTTTCCATTTCTTTACTTTTCAGTGTAATGCGATGCAACCTATGCAAGCTATTCTTGGATTTATACAAATTTTACACTCCAAGTTACTAGCCGATAAAGGACATGCCAACAACTTTCCTTATATACATACACATATATATATATTTATATGGAGTGACTTATTTGAATGGTTCTTTTCCTATAACGACTTTCTGACACATAAAATTTCCAATCTGTTGAACAATTACAATATTATTGTTCGATACCATTTGGCATTTCAGTTTGGATGAAGTGAAATCGTAGCAGAATTGTGATAATAAGTCAGTTAATTTTACACTCCGTACTGGTGAATCGAATGTCAGGAGCATATAATGTCACACTTCCACACTATTTCCTTTGCATATACATAAAGTTCAAAGTCTACATGTATAAGCCGGCCTCGATTCAAGATTCGAAAGTCAACTTCAATGGGGCTACTTGAAACACTTGAAAGCGTCAACAAAATTTGCAACCTCAGAGTGAGATACAACAATATTGTAGATCAACCAACAAAATTAAACTTTTTTAATATTTTGTTTTTATTTTTGAGAAAGGTTTCTATAAAAGAACACCAGGTTTATTCACTTAGTGGTTTCAACAACGAGGCCGTCTGACGAGGCCGTCAGCTGTTAAATACCTGTCATCTGAAGTGTTATTTATTTAGTGAAAGGTTTGAGATTTACGAATATAGACCGTTTAATAACTGAAGAAGGCGTAAAAATAGTTAAAACTTACTACAAAAGTAGTGATTTGAACGTGGACTTTCAATCGAACAACATTTTCTTCAGCAATGAAGCTCATTTCTTACACGGTGGTTACGTCAACAAGAAAAATTGTCGCATATGTGGTCTGAAGGTGCCGCAACCAATATAGAGGCGGTCATTTAAATGACTTTTTATTTCGTACATAATGGCAAGGTCCAGGCATTATAATGAAGTACAAATTTCATCAAAATCATAGTTTTATGTAAGTTTTGTTTTACCTTACTTTTGAAACCGAAAAATGGATAACCCTACCTATAGATTTAAATTGTTGGTGCTACGAAAACACAGATATGAAGAGTCAATCTTTAAAGAATCTACTGAATTGTTCACTGTTATGCTAATTTATAGCTGCTTTCATAAATTTCGGCTTATAAAGTACGAGGGTTGTTTTTTATATTTCAAAATATAGCAACCATACCATATATTTAATAACAGCATTATTAAATTTATCGTTTTCATTGACGCATAGGATATGACCAGACGCATAGCAGAAATTCTTGGAAAACACCTCTTACCCAAGGCATGGAACAGTGTTCTAGTCAACTATTCAGAATTCAATCACAATTCATTCCAAATCGATCGTTTTGTCAAAAACCATCGATGCGGTACGAGGGCGGTTATAACAAGATTCACATTAACTTAATATAAAATTAGGTCTAGTATTAGCTCCTTTTCCATGCGATTAATAATGGCATCGTAAGCGTTTTTCGTTATAGGAGAGCTTTTTGAAAACACCTCAGCCAAAAAATGTAACAGTATTTTGATCAACTATTCTGATTTTTCGAATTCCATCATCAGTCACTCTAAATCGACGGTTTTGTCACAAATCATCGGGTCAGTACGAGAGCTGTTATTGCAAGAGTCTTATTAACATTACGTGAAATTAAGTCTAGCATTAACTTCTTTTTAATATTATTAATAATTCTATCACACTTCCGTACCCTGGATATTGTACGAGTAAAATTTGACAAACGCTCGAAAAAATCTCATGCGGACTAGTGCAAATAAATGTTGAAAAACTTTGATCGCAATGCTTAGAATAAGGTCTAGAAGTTCGCGATAGGTAATGAATCATAGATCCAAATATGTGAGCCCAAAACTGGATAACATTTGCTTGGCATGGACTTTCAAAATGGGCCAAATTACGGAACTGATCCGCGGTTTTCTGGAGAAAAAGCTTGGTACATCACCATCATTCCATTAAAGCAAATTAAAGCGATCGATTCAAAATATCATTCCAGCATTTGTTCTCCAGAAATTTTGAGCAAAATGAGAAATGTTCATAAGCAAAAACGAATCAATCTCCACCACTACTATGCGAGATCCCAGGGATCAGTTTAAAAAATATATTATTTGCGCACTCAAGACATGGAATTAGTTGTTTGTTCGCAATACAGCCGTGAATTGCAATGGCTTATTTTTTCTCTGCCACATTAAAAAGTAATTGATGGATGGATTAAAGCCCATTTGCAATCCTCGGCAATGATCTGCAAACTATTTTTTTTTACATTTAGAAGTTTTCTTAAAGATTGACGACAGTTATCTTGGTTTACCAGTCAGGCAAACAGTTAGGTATCGTTGCACACACTTAAAAATTTCTGAAACACATTTGATCTACAGATATTTGGTACTTTAAATGCTTTCTTCTCAATGTTACATTTTGGTCATATCCAATAATATGTGTCCTCATTCTTTCGGTTGAAAGTACAAAAATATTTGGATTCACATTTATGGAAGACATAGGCTTAAAATAGAATTTTAACTTTTCTATAAAGTTCGTTTTATATTTTACAAATTCTTAATTGACATCATTATGTTAAGTTATGGAAAAGTCCACTGCTTTAATTTTTATTCCAAACCATTTACATTATATTTTTAAATTGATTAGTACCTGGTACGAATGAATAATACTAACTTACTTCCTCTAAACGTATGACTAGTAAAACGTAACAAATATTACGCATACGTCGTGTGTGACAATTGAGAATTGCAGTCAAGTGGTGTCTTTGAAATATTATAACTCATACGCTACTGGTGGCGAATAAAACCTATGCATAGATTTAGCCTTTCTAAAGCAATTTATTTTCTTTCCATAATTGGAATTTATTACAATTATGCTTAATTTAGAAGCAATTTGGCACATTCAAAATATTATCCATCACTTGCCGCCTTTCTAGCACAATATGAATATCGCGTCGATTAGTAGCTTTATATTTTGAGGCTGTCTAGGAATCGATCCAACTATTGGCTTCCTCATATGATATGAAACGCTGCGCAGACAACACATATACCATCAATCGGAACAAGAAATGATCGGAAAGGTCAATGCTTGATGATTTTGCAAGAGGGATAGATTTATACAGCGAGGTTTGTGATGTAATGGCCTAATTTTCTTTTGTTTATAATAAAAAAACAGTAATTGGTGAATTTTTGTCTTCATTGCTTGGCTCACTCTCACCAATTGCATTCGGTAGATAACCTCAGTAATGATTTCGTTAGGTTTGAGTATCACATTATACACGACACCAAGTTCATAGTACCAAATAAACAACAATAGGGGTTTCCATGAATATTTTGCTTGGCTGTTGATGTTGAAGAAAGACCACGTCATTCCCATGATTATCATTTCTTTGGAATATCCTAGTGGATCCATTTTTCAAACCCCAGTGATCACAGAATATAAAAAACCATTCCATTCCACAAAATGGAATGCCGTTCAACACTTATAGGAATCAATTAATGTAAAGCCCAATTTGCTTATTTTAAAATCATCCTTAGAGATTTTAAACAATGAGGAATTACCTCTTTGGTGATCTCTAATGTATAGGTAATTACAAGTTCTTTTGAAGCTTGCAATGAATCTGTCTCCAACGCTGATCCATTCCCGCATGTTCGAAG
Source organism: Philornis downsi (assembly GCA_019455685.1). NCBI lineage: Eukaryota > Metazoa > Arthropoda > Insecta > Diptera > Muscidae > Philornis > Philornis downsi. The sequence continues at coordinate 294,487 of JAHXMU010000173.1, forward strand.
ACATTCGATCTTCCGCTGTATTACTCGCCTTCAAAGTCAAACGGACTCATTTTTCTGAAGTTTTGAAGCCACTAACATCACCTTCTTCCATTTAAATCATCCACAATATATAGGTATGTTTCTACAAGCAATCGATGCGCCTTAATCACAGATTTCTTCAAATTACAGAAGTTAATTCAAAATTACCCCAAGAAAACTGTGGTATTTATATTTCATGGTTATAATATTGCTAGATGTACTACTTTAGAATATGATGTTCTAGATCTGAAAATTTCAACCACAACTTACTGATCGTGTCATGTTTTGTAAAATGACGAGGACCTACCTATGTCGCTTTTTAATGTCGATGTACTTGACGGCCCTCATCATTCAATCCTCGCCAGAAAGAATGCATTTAATGTAGAAATACTGTAATTAGTAATATTTTAATTTCCCCTGTATTCCACCAACAAAAAGCATACAAACTAAAACGCGGTTTCTTTGTTATTGGTCCGCACACATACCAGCGCATGTGTGAGTCAATGTTGTTTCTTTGCAAGTCCTTTATTTGAATGTTCATACTCGTATATGCACATACGCAAACACACTCATATGAGCGGAGCTCTATAATACAAATATTGTTTTACCATTTTCACTTTTTTTTGGTTGCAGGTAATACCATTAGTGAAAATACCACCCTAGATATTTTGCTGATACTGCTACAGCTTTTCAACAGTTTGAAAATCCGGTCAGGACATCAGCGGTAGAAGCATAGCCGCACCACTGTGTCGGAGCAGAGGAGTAAATTTACACTTGGGTATGCGTGTGAGTGTGTGTATGCTTTTGGATTATCGCACATAAACGCACAAAGTAACCACTAAACACCGGTTCAGTGTTGAACTGTTGTGCTGTAAAGCAGAAGTTGTGTTATTACTGTGCCACCCGCTTCACAGTCAAAAAGAAGGGCCATGGCTTTAGTTAGTGCACAATTCGGTGCAGTTTTTTAGTGAACAAAATCATATAAAATAGCTTAGTGGTTTTCATAATATCCAAAAGGATTTTCCCCAGCACATTTACATAATTAATACCACTGCTGTGCTAAACGCATTCGCATTCATATGAGGCCAACAAGGACATGCAAACTATCGTATAGGATAACAGTAATGGTCAGGCAACGACGAATTTTCGTCAATGACAAAAATCACCTGGTGAAAAAAAAACTTGAAATACGGCAAACAAATAGATCGAACGAAATGAAACAGAGACCCACAACACGTAAAAATGAAATTTTAGTTAGTGTAACAATCAATCGAATCAATAATCAATCAATCATTGAATCAATGATGATAAAGCATTCAAAGAATTTACCAATCAATGTCAAAGTGTTGTCAAATCTCAACTTTGATGACTAAAAGAAACAAATATACGTCGGCACACATCATTCAATCCTCGCCAGAAAGAATGCATTTAATGTAGAAATTCTGTAATTAGTAATATTTTAATTTCTCCTATAGTTTGACATAAAAAATATCAACAATAATGAAATAAAAACTATAATGTTTCAACAAAAGAGATTCATTTTGCAAGGGTTCCAAACTTATCTTATATTCAAACTTGTTTTATCCTCCTTTTATCCGTTGTGCCCCAATTACACATCCAACCGCACAAAGTTTTTTGAAAAAAAGAATGAAAGAAAGAAAGCTTCATTCAGAAAAGTATCCTAACCGACAAGCAGAAAAGCGACCCCATGGAAATATTTTCGGTTTATAAGATCCTTTCATATAAAATTCTATTTTCCTAGGAAACTATCAGAAAAGTATAACCAAACGGAATGTGACGATGGTGAATATCTGTGACGAAAGTCGTGAGAATATGTTTGAAAAAGACTGATCGTAAATACTTTTCGTACCGAAAAGTGTTTTATTTTGCCTTTGTGGACGCCGTTAGTATGGAAAAGTATATGCATGAACATTACTCATAGAGAAGGCATTTTTCATACAGGCAACTAACACCTGGAAAAGTGTCTTTAGAGAATTTGAAAAAGGAAAATCTTCATACACATTTACATTTCACATTGATATCCACTTTCTTCACTTTTTATACAAGATAAGTGTTTTCATAGGCACTTTTCATATAGAAAAGTACCTTTAAAGGCGCTTTTCATACAGAAAAGCATCTTCATAGACACTTTTCATATAGAAAGGTGTCTTTATAGGCAATTTTCATACAGAAAAGTGTCTTTAAAGGCAGTCTTCATATAGAAAATTGTCTTCATAGACAATTTTCGTATAGAAAAGTGTCTTTATATGTTTTCGTAGACAGTTTTTATATCAAAAAGTAGCTGTATACGCACTTTCCCTATAGAAAAGTGCCTTTGCAGACACTTTTCATATAGAAAAGTGTTTTCGTACACAACTTTCATATATAGAAGAGTCTTCATACACACTCTTCATATAGAAAAGTATCTTCAAAGACACTGTTCTATATAGGAAAGTGTCTTTACAGGCATTTTTCATATAGAAAAGTGTATTTATATGTATGGGATTTATAGAAAAGTGTATTTATAGTGTCTTTATAGACACTTTTCGTGTAGAAAAGTGTCTTCATAGACACTTTTCATATAAAAAAGAGTCTTCATAGACACTTCATATAGAAAAATGTTTTTATAAGCACTTTTCGTATAGAAAAGTGTCTTCGTATGCACTTTTCACGTAGAAAGGTGTCTTCTGTACACTTTTTATATAGAAAAGTGTCTTCATGTAGAAAGGTATCTTTATAAGCACTTTCAATATAGAAAGTGTCTTCGTAGACAGCTTCCATACATAAAAGAATCTTCATACACACTTTTCATACAGAAAAGAGTCTTAAAAGGCACTCTTCATACAGACAACTGTCTTCATAGACACTTTTCATAGAGAAAAGTGTCTTTAAATGTCTGCGTAGACACTTTTCATATCGAAAGGTGGCTTTGTAGGCACTTTTCGCATAGAAAATTGTCTTTACAGACAGTTTCACAGTTACTCTTAATGTAGAAAATTATATTCATGGACACTGGTCATATGGAAAACGACTTCGTAGGCACGTAGAAAAATTACTTCATAAACATTTTTCATAAATATTTTTCATATAATATAGAAAAGTGACTTTTGCATATTTAAATATAGGAAATTATGTTCATAGGAACTTTTAAAAGTTTTTCGTAGTCTTTTTTTACATATAGAAGTGTTTTTATAGAAAATGTTAATATAGAAATTCGTTTTTATGTACACTTTTCGTATAGAGCATTTCTTGTGTATACTTTTCATATAGAAAATTTTTTTACAAATACTTTTCGCATAGAAAATTGTTAGGCACTCTTCACATGGGGGTCTTCGTTTGCAGTGGCTTTTAATATAGAAATCATAGGCACTCTTTATATAGAAAGGTGCCTTCAGATCCCTTTTATGTGCAAGTCGTCAGATATAAAGAAGTGTCCTTACAGACGTTTTACGCTGAAAGGTATTTTCATGCACCATTTTCATGCATAAAGTACTCTATATGATTTTACGTATTGTCCTTATAGATGCACAGAGAATTATGTCTCTGTAGATAGTTGCATATTGAGCAGTGTATACATAAAAACTTTCATGCATATTTTAAAATATTTCTATTGGCATTTTCTTATTGAAAAGTGTTTTCATTGATATTTTCTTCATGAAAAGCTTCATTGCTTACACATTTATTGAAGTGTTTTTGTTAATACATTTCAATTTGAAATGTATCTTCGTAGCATTTTTCAAATTTCATTTCAACATATTTTCGTATACACTTTTCGCATTAAAAATTACCTTCAAGGCGAGTTTTTTATAAACAATTCTTCATATTTATACTTCTGTTCTGAGCCAATGTTCATGTACAATTTCCTTGTTGATACTTTGCGTATAACAAAAGTTATCCTTAAACATTTCTCAAATAAAGCAGGCACACAGCATGACCGGTATGCATTATAAATTTTCAATATCCAATACGATTTATTGGTATTCATTTTATTTATCTGTCCATTCATTATTCAGTGTAAGTCAATGTAGAACAGATGGTCATTGTAAGTGTAGGGCCTTAGTAATCTCGTCGCTGCCGAAACACCGACCGCGGAACTTTTTCATATTTTGCCTTGTAACTTTAGGAAAATTAAATCATAGTGTGTGGCTTTGAGAACCTTCTCTTGTTACCCACAAAAAAGACTGCCTTCATGTAAGGCCAATGAAAAATAAAAGTTCGGCATGTGAAAAACTACATTTCATTGAGTGAATTCCCTTGTAATGAAATGCTTTTAATGAAGGCCTTGAGCATAAAATATAACATGTATGTATTCCAAAAAGGTGTTGAGAAGCAGTGTTAACAACTTGGGTAAGGCGATCATAATATTTCAGTTCAGAAGTAATATTAAGAACTCAGAGAAAATGATCTTAGTGATTGAATCTACCTATACAAACTTTAAATCAAAAAATAATTGTGTTATATTGTTTTTTCTACCATGTTGAAACCGTTTCTTTTAATTTTAGGTTTCAGCCATAGTTTGGGTTACAACTTTTGCACAAATTCGTTGTGTCATGTTTGTCGAACTCCAATTAGTTATCCCAGCTAATTTTAATTGTCTCATCAATTACACTAATAGACCCTAAATTATGCACAAAACAAATTAATAAATTATCGATTGAACAGTTTTTGCGCCAACACAAATAAATATCTATTGCAGCTATTACTTCGGTCCCCACGGTTCGCTGGCAACGTTATTACATTATTCATTTGGCATAAAATCACAGAAAATATTGTTATAATCTCAATAAAATTAAGGACGACAGGTACAGCTCACACCAACCAACCAACATTTGTAAACATCCATATATCATTTGCAAAATATTATCATTTATTGTAATGTCACCGAAAACATGGCAAATACATTATGCATTACAGACACACACAGCACCACTATCAAACACACACACACACACACACGTAGGACATTTGTTGGTCCGATAGCAATTCGATTTGGAAACGTATCAACGAAGAGCATTCATTTTATTCGATTTGATCGTAAAACTAATGCAATTTAAGTCTACATAAATATATGTGAGCCAACCAACTAATGCTATCAAGAACGACAGGCGAGAAAGAGCAAAAGAGTGAGAGAGGTGGGAGGGAGCAAATAATACGACTAACATTCACACACACGCCTTTGCTGGGGCACACGCAACTCAACTCATGTATATTAGTTAAGGACTTGTACCTGTCAGTTGGCTTGTAATAGTATACGAGTAAGTGTTTAAAGCCTTGTGTGCTTTGATGTGATTGTGTTGACTACGCTGGTAACATGTTTGTTAGTAGACATTTGTATTTGTTGCTGTAACTACAAATCGATTTTTGAACATAATTGAATTATTAGTTTAGCTTGTGTGCTCTCTCTCCCTCCTTCCTTTCGCTCTGTTCCTACTTATGAGCGTGAGTGTAGATGTTGCCGTTGGCGCGCAGACAATGCGATACATGAATTGCAAAAGGATATCAACAGTAGTTGTATGCTTAGTAAATAATGATTAAGGTAGCTGAATATATAGAGTATAGCAGCTTTCTCACACGTTAATATCAGCAACTGCGTTCCGTTGCTGCTTGGCATAAAATAGAGTGAGGATAGAAGAATAACGACGTAGAAGTATTGAGGAAACCTGTCATAGATGCGATAATAAAAATTTGTTAACACTTACCTCGATCGGAAATATTGCTCAGCTCTCTTTATATACATCTCCCAAGCCTTTGATAAAGTGTGGCATGAAGGCCTTATTCACAAAACAGTCTCTTTTCTACCGGCAAATACCCACAAGCTCCTGGAGAGCTATCTGAAGGATCAATCTTTTGTAGTAAAATCGAAAGACTCTGTTTCAACTCAAAGAAAAGTTTCAGCAGGAGTTCCGCAGGGCAGTATACTTGGCCCTATACTATATACCATCTACACCTCTGACATGCCAGTTCATTCCCTAATTCAAACCCCAACTTTCGCTGATGACACTGCATTCATGAGCATTAGCACTTGCTTCTAAAGCCATTAATGGCTTCTAGACAACTGCAGTCTCGTATACATACCTATACATTCGAAAATTGGAAAATAAAGTAAATGCCACTAAGAGTGTACAGGTTACATTCTCTCTTAGACAGAACAATTGCCCAGCCCTCACTACTCACGGTAGTACCATACCCGTTCATAACCATGTCAAATATTTGGGTCTCACATTGACTCAAAAATCATACAATTGAAATTAAAAATGACTCAACTCCACTGGCTTATTGTCTCCCAGTCTACTCTCAGTTTGGAAAATGAAATCACCATCTACAAAATCGTATTGAAGACAATATGGGTATACGGCATCCAGTTGTGGGGAACGGCATTGGCTTCTAACATAAATAAGCTACAGAGAAGACAATCAAGAATGCTGCACCAAATTTGTGGTGCCCCATGGTATATTAGGAATGATAACGTACACAAAGATTTAAACATTCCTTATATTTCCGAGGAAAGAAAAAAATTAGGCAGGTCATATGTATCGAAGTTGTCCTGCCACTCAAACCCACTCGCTCAAAACATTTAACATTTTCCCGGTCATATACGGCTAAAAAGAAAGGACACGCTAGACTTGGTCCGGTGATAAACAGTTCTGCTCGCCAAAAACAAGATCCGGCAATGGTAGGATACTTTACTTTAAGATAGGATTAAGATTTGAATACATATTGTAAATTTAGAAAGAAAAATCCAATAAAGAAAATGAATGAAAAAAAACACCTCGACATTACCTATTATGATGGCTGGAAACGAAATCAGAAACTGATCAATCGTTGGACAGGAATACACATTATGGGTTTAAAAAGCTAACAAGCAGACAGGCGCATAGCCGGTCCGATTCACAGTTGAACAGCAAATGTATTACTTTATATCGCTAACAGAATTACTGTGTCCAAACTGCTGTGACCGGTTTTCAATTTAAATTTTGCTGGTATATTGAATATCAAAAATACTTTCTTTTTTAAGTTGGTGCAGCTGTGACAAACATTTGAAGCAAACTTCACATCATAAGTGTCAAAAGACTTTGAGCAAAGCTTGATTTCGTACGATGTAAAAAAAATATTTCGGCGATTTTTATTTTTATTTATTTTATTTAATTTTTTTATTTTATTTATTTATTTATTTATTTTTTTTTTTTTTTTTTTGATTTTGTTAAGCAAAAAAAATTCTATTAAATTCTGTTTCTGCAGCAGGCCTTTGAAGGCTCTAAATAAAACAATTTCTACCATTTCGCAACAGAACGATTTCGTTCGGTACTGCTCAACAGGTTAATTTTTCCCAACAGATGTATTTCAGTTAATGCTTCCTAACAGAATAATTTAGGTCTATTCTTGGCGGTATAAAGAGTTTTCTGGTTCTTTCCAGCAGAGTAATTTTACTCTACTTTCTGAATCTATTTCTCTTAAAATTTAATTCGGTTAAATCACTCAAACAGAATAAATTCCTTCGATTCTTCCCTGGAGAACCAATTCAATATATATTTTTCGGCAGAACCATTTTGATCATTCTTTCTCAACAGAATGATTTCGTTCGAATTTTTCCATAAAAACGATATCTATCGGTATTTCACTTCACCTTTCACTTTTTGTATGGAAAGGTGCCTTCATAGATGTTTTTGATATGGAAAATTATGTTTATGTACACTTTTCATATCAAAAACGACTTCATAGACACGAAAAAATGACTTCATGTACATTTTACATATAAAATAATGTATTCATGGGCAATTTTAATATAGAAAAGTGAGTTCGTAAACGTTTTTCATACAGAAAATCATGTTCATAGACCCTTTTAACAGTTTTTCCTAACATAGAGCTATTCCGACCTATTCTTTCCAATTGATATATTTTGTCGATTATTCCTAACAGTTTGATTTCGTTGATCTCAACAGTTTCTTTCAATTTTCTGCAGCAAAACGATTCGGTCTATTCTTTCAACAGAAAGTTTTTGCTCGAATTATTCCAACATTCCAATTTCAGTCGATTTTTCAAAAAACAGAAAGATTTCGGTAAATACCTTTCGCGATAATAATTTTAATCGATATTCCCCATTACAACGATTTCGTTTGATTTTTTCCATTACAGAGTTATTTCGCTCCTGCTAATAAGACAATTTCTGATAATTCTTCACAATACAATTGTTTAGATTAATTTCTTCCTATTTAGTTGATTCTTCTTAACAGAAAGATATTGATCTAATGAACAAAACCATTTCGTTGAATTATTTCTAACAAGAATGCTTCAATCGATTCGGTTTAACAGAACGATTTCGACCGATTCTTCTCAATAGAAAAATTTCGGACGGTTTTTCAGATAGAACGACTTCATAAGTTCTTTCCAAGTCGACACTTTCGGTTTCTTTTTCTCAGCAAAACGATTTCAATTGATTCTTTTCAAAAAAATGACTTTTGTCGATTTCTCCCAACCAATCAATTTGCGTCAATTATTTCATTTACTTATTTATTTCATTTCATTTTATTACGATTGATTGCTTTTAATGGAACAATTTCAAATGATTTTAGCAAATGGAATTATTTCGAACGATTCTTTAGATGATAGCAAACAGTTTTCTTTCTAACAGACAGATTTCAATCTAACAGGAAAATTTCCATAGATTTCATCCAATGGAATGATTTCATTCGATTTTTCTCAATTGTAGAATTGGGATTGATCTCTTCAGAAAGAACAATTTGCTTTAATTTCTCCCAATTGAAAAGTTACCATGGATCCTTTTCAACAGGAAAATGTCTGCCAATTTTCCCCCACAAAACACTTAC
>JAHXMU010000173.1:303339-344801 GCA_019455685.1 Philornis downsi
GTTCATTTTTTCCCAAAAGAACAATTTTGGCTGGTCTTTCCCAACCAAGCGATTTCAAGCGATTCTTTTTGACCGCATATTTTATTCTTTGTAGTAGAAAGATTTAGTTTGTTTAATCCCAACGTAACGATTTCAACGAATCCTTCATATAGAAATATCATTTTAGAGAAATGTCTATAACCAACATCGTTGCAAGCTTATATCGCCTCCAGTACCAAGTCGATTTGAGTCACAGTCCATTTTAGCTTCTACAGCATTGACCGAAACCGCCAATTGCTCCTGCGGATGCAACCCTATACCGAGAATACTAGTATATTTACTAATCTTTATGAATAAGATGCAGAAGCCATTTCTATTTGCATAAATGTAATAACAGAATGATATTTTAAATAAAATAGCCCATAATTTTCAATATAGGATGATCGTATTTGATTGAAAAATTGGGGGCGTGAAAGAAGTATATTTCAAAATGAATTTATTATGCGTATCCGTATGAAATAATGAAAAATCTTCAAATTGATTATCATATTTCTTCTTGAATTCTATGGACTATTCCGTGTAGAATTATTCATACGTTAATCTCTGCACAATCTTAGAAATTTCGACATAACAATATCCTTCAAAGATTCCCGTAAAGGAGAACAATGAGTCGCAATGCATTCACTTCCCATTTTTGTTTGCAAAGAAAGAAATAAATAATAAATAAACGAAATCTTACACATGTTCCAATGAGCTTCCAGATATTGTGAAATATATTTCTTAGTGCGCTGCTGTTTTCCCTTTTGTTTTTTTGCCACACAGTTCAAAGTTCATTTATTTTCTCTTCCGTTCGCATATGCAGTAGTTCTTTTCGCATTTTTATTTATTTCTTTTTTTTTTATTTGCCTCAAACCCCAAGCAGCGTACAGCGCTATCAAAAACTCATCATCAATATAATCATTGATGCCATTATGAACATTTGATGCAAGTTTCAACATTTACCATTCAGCATTCAGCATTTGACGTTCGATATCAACCATACGCCATACATGGTACGAATTCAATGCTCTTTTACCGACTTTCGACGTTCAATATCATCGCATTGAGTGGAAATGTCTGTACACAATTGAAAATTGATTGTTTACCAAACGAAAAACATTATTTATAGTTCTCCAAAGAGTTTCTGGGACGCGCAATGAAACGCAAGTATAGCTTACGAATGTAGAATCCTGACCCCAGCAACAACAACAACACTTGCGGCTGAAGGATAACTAAGGATTCTCTTTATGGTTATGTTGTGAAAACATTAAAAACGTAAATATTTACTTAATTTGTAGAAAGGTTTATTCTATGCCAAACAGAGGGCAGGAGGACGTTGCAGATTAAATGGGAAATAGTTTTTTGCTCCTTCGATGTTATCATTTGCCGTTGTGTGAGTGTGTGTGTGTGTGCGTGTGAGTGCCATATGGCAGCATGTGCCACAGTACGATGACAGCTACAGAGGAAAAGAATAGTTTTTTTTTGGGATTTCAATATCTGGCAGAACGCAAAAGTTCTTCTGCGATAAGTAGATGATTACATTGTGGCTCATTGATGTGAAGTAAACGATTTTTATAATTTCATGTGGAATAATTTATAAAAAATTGTGTAAAATCAACATTATAATTAATGCTTGCTTGTACGACAATGGCATAATCATTGTCTTTTTTATATAACGAAATATATTATATAGAAATTCTCAATCCGATCTCCTTTCTGCATACCCGGTAACTACATAACGGGATTACCCATTTTTGGGTTTCAAAAGTAAACTTAAATAATGTCATCACATAACGCTATGATTTCGGTGAAATTTTTATTTCATTACAGCGCATAGATCCTGTCATTATGTCCGAAATAAAGGGTGTCCCAACAAGAACGCAAGATTTAAATTTGGCGCCATTCAAAGTGTCATTGTTTCACATTTGAACAATTGTTATTAGTTGCTAGTAGAAGGTACGAGGTTAGTAAAAATGGAGCGCTACACGAATAAACAACGCATTCTCATTCTGAAATTGTTTTACCAAAATAGTGAAAGTTTTGCGACTACAGTTTGCAAATTGCGATCAATTTGGGGTCACAATATTGCTCCAAAAGAGTCAACTGTAAAGAGACTAAAGGATAAATTAGCCAAAACTGGGTCTGTAAGTGATGTAAAGCCAACAACAACAACAACGCGCCTTCGACCAAGTCGATCGACTGAAAATGTCGCAGCTGTACGTGATGATGTCGCTCAAACTCCATCCATCTCAATTCGACACCGAGCTCAAATTGGTGTCTCCAAATCCACTATGCAGCGAATTTTGACGAATGATTTGCATGTTCATGCATACAAAGTTCAATTGACTCAGGAACTGAAGCCTGCTGACGATGGACTGCGAAGGGAGTTCGTTAATTGGGTATTGGAGAGACAACATGAAAATCCTGATTTTGCCGACACAATCATCGTCATCACAATCATCATTTCCATCTTGATGGCTTCGTCAATAGGCAATATTGTCGCATTTGGGGTGAGGGAAATCCTCGAGTGATTCACGAGAAGCAAATGCATCCTCAACGTGTCACTGTGTGGTCTGGGTTTTGGACCGAAGGAATCATTAGACTTTTTTTATGAAAATGAGGGATGTCAAGCGCAAACAGTCAATGGTGTTCGGTATCGTGAAATGAAAACCAGTTTTTTCGTGCCTAGAATTGAAGAAATGAAGGCAGGAGGGCATGTGGTTTCAACAAGACGGCGCCACATGTCATACAGCCAGAGAAACAATTCAATTGCTGCATCAGTCATTTCCCGGTCGTGTTACTTCGCGTTTTGGAGACCAGAATTGGCCGCCTACATCGTGCGATTTAACACCATTAGACTTTTTGCTTTAAGGTTTTTTGAAGTCAATGGATTACGCGAATAAGCCGACGACGGCTCAATTCTTAAAAGAGGAAATTGGACGCTGCATTAATGAAATACCTCAGCATTTATGCAAAACGGTCATTGAAAATTTCATTAAAAGATCGCGTGTGTGCCAGCAAAGCCGCGGCGGCCATCTGGCCGATGTGTTGTTCCATACATAACTTCATTCTGTCTACTTTACGATATAATAAAGTTTCACGATTTTTTTTTAATATCTGTGTTTTATTTAAAATGTAAATCTTGCGTTCTTGTTGGGACATCTTTTACAATGTCATTTAAACTATTGTCTCTGGAGAGGTTGTAGCAGTGGATCTTTTTAAGGTAGTTTTCGACCACTTTTTCACACATTTCGAGCGGTATCTCGGCAATAACTTGACGGATGACGAACAGTTGTCAAATGCTCCAAAGTTTGGGAATTGTACGCATAAACACTGTCTTTGACGTAGCCCCACAGAAAAAAAGTCTAACGGCTTCAAATCGCATGATATTGGTGGCCAATTGGCGTCGGCCAAACATGAAATTACGCTTTCTGGAAATTTCTCATGCCATAAAGCCCAAGTCGGCCGTGTTGTGTGGCTAGTGGCACCGTCTTGTTGAAACCACATATCATCCAGTTCATAATCTTCAATAGCAGACCAAAAAAAATCATTTAACATACGGCCATAAAGCTCTGAATTGACGGATATGGAACGTAACGAAAAAAATACGGCTCAATGTGATTAATGATTAGTGCGCACATTGCAATGATGCAACCACATCTGTATCGTTTCAAGTCTCTTTTAGTTTCTTTATTTCTTTATAATCTTGCCAGTTCTTTGCACAGTAGGTTGATTATTACGACCATAATCACTCAGTAAAGCGGGAATGGTGGCCATGTTTGAATCACCACTTTTATAGTAAGTTTTAACTATTTTTACGTATTACGTATTTGGTTGTTAAACAATCCTTACTCGTAAATGGCAAACATTTCACTAAATTGATAACACTTCAGATGACAGGTATTCAATAGCTGACAGCCTTGCCAGACTGGCAGCGATATTAAAAACACGCTATTAAAAAAGTTGGTAAGAGGCGAGAGTTCATTTCTTAGGATATTAAAGGAAAAAAATTAAATTTTACAGGTGTCCGTGGTCGATGTGTTACTAATGTAAACTGGTGTAATTTTGTCAATTTTGATCTTCTTTTTTCCTTAGAAACTTCAGTATATTGTTAAACTATTATAACTTTTAGGAAAAATATGTTAGCGTTTGATGTATCCACCTTTAATGCCGTCAACAGCTTCTAGTCCGTCTGGAAAGACTTTACTCGCTGACCGAATGTGGCCTGACGGTATTTGTCTCATTCTCGGCGAAGATCAAATTTTAAGACATTATTTGTTTTAAAAATTTAATTAACAGCTGAATTGCAGAAAAATAAACCACTTTTCCAAGAAAAACCAGATGTAAATTCTGAAACATAATTTCAACAGTTGATGAAGCTTGATAAACCACTGAAAGAAAAAAATCTTGAATTTGTAAATGTAAATATTGGAATTTTAAAGTTTTTAAAATTTTTGAATGGAAAAATCTTCAACGCAAAATCGGAAAAATGGGTTACTACCGTATTCCAGTATCATTGTTCTAATCTGAGATGAAAATGCTGACTAAGCAATGGCAAATGGTCATTGAACAAAATGATGCTTACATTGTAGGAAGAATAATTAACTTTATTTGAACAAAAAATTTAAAAATTACCAAAATTAATTTCCTGGCAAACCAACAAAATGTTCTGCTATATGAAAAAATAGTCAAAGCTGGCGCCTCTAATATATCCGTGCAATTAAAGTACATTTCATGCGCCCTTAAATAATTTCTGCAAAAAAATATCAAAAACCTACTGCTTCGCAACACCTAACCAGCACATTAATTTTTTCCCCAACTATGTGGTATATGGGACTCCAGATAAGAGGCTCACTTTTATAATGCATTGCTGCAAGTATTTTTACACGTCTAGAGAGAAAGATCCATAAGCGACAGGATTTCGTAAAACATTTGCAATGAGAATATAACTCCTGCCCAGTTTGCGCCCAATTTATCTTCCACTGCTTTCTTTGCCCTTATAAGCAATTATTTTACCTATTTCTTTTCGGTCAAACTTTTTCCTCGCGTCATGTCTTTTTTATTACTGAATTTTACCACTTCTTCACAAAACTAAAAATTATCTTAAAGATGGCACCTTCAAAAACTCACTAATTAAACTTGGCATTATAATTGTGAAACACGTTAAAAACAGAATTATCGCAAAAACAACAGTACTCTTATCTGCACAAATCCCAAAAGTATTCTCATCATAACAACAAAAAAGGACCATCACACAAATAAAGCAAAGTTATGGGTGACTTTATAAATATGAAACACACTGTATGACTTTTCAACATAAACTTCTCAAATTTATAACGACATTCATAGCAAAATAAATGTAAAAACCAATTACGCTACCGCAACAAAGTGAAAGAAGTTTTACCTATTGCGTTGATCCTTAAAAAGGTTTTAACCTGACTAAAGGATTTACCATTCGCTTCATTCGCTGATAGATGCAAAATATAGGTATAAATGATAGAAATTAATCAATTAATTTCTTGGCAATTTTACTGCCAAGAAAAATTTGCTTTTAAATTATTGCTTTCAATGGTTAGAACTGAAATTGTTAAATTTCTTCCCAATAGAGCTACATTATTTATTTGCCAAATGTGTTTGAATATCGCTCTACTGAACTCAATTTCAAAGGCCATCATTTCATACAAATCGTATTCTAAGCAAGAAATATAAATAATGACAAGTGTAAGAAATTGCAGGGTCTAAAGAATGACAACAAAAGGCCTTAAGTGCAAACTGAAATGATATTTGCGAAAACTTGCAACGGTACAGGTTTAGTGCCTGTCCTACTTAACATTACATTTTTGACCTCCTTATTGTTGTTTCCACTGATAGTGTTGAAGTTATGCTTTGGCTGCGTACTTCCTTTGAGGATAAATAGACCTCTTACGGATTTCCTTAAGGGTCTTTCTGTTGGCGTCTCTGGCGGACAGAGCCTTACGCATAGCACGAGTCCTCTTCTTTCTCAAATCTAGAGGCTTGTACTTCTTGTTCTTGAACACCTTGCGCAAATTTTCCTTTTGTTTCTGGTGCATGTAAACACGGGCAATGGCTTTGCGGACTACACGGATTTTGGAGAGCTTAGAGAGAGCTCCACTAGTAACTTTAGCCACACGTAATGCCAGCAGTTCATTTTTCAGCTCATCGAGCTGCTTTGTAAGCTCCTTTTTGTCCTTTGTTCTTAGATCCGAACACTGAACTTTGACCATTTTGTCTGCCACTCACGCCAAAAATGTGAAAATTTATATTAATTTGTACCTTCTGATCTAAGTCATCTCAAAGTTTGAGCCACTCTTTGCATATGGCTCACAACCGCTTCGCACCTGTATATATAAATCTTACATCAATGTACATGAAATTCAAGTTAGTAAATTCCAGTTACCATGCAGATTTCTAGCCAAATATGAAATAATATAAGTTTAGTATACATATATATGTATATGTGTATACTTGCATAT
Organism: Philornis downsi; assembly: GCA_019455685.1. Lineage (NCBI taxonomy): Eukaryota > Metazoa > Arthropoda > Insecta > Diptera > Muscidae > Philornis > Philornis downsi. The sequence goes on from JAHXMU010000173.1 coordinate 309,852, forward strand.
TTGCATTCACCTAAGTACATATAGGATGTTTACAGATGGTATACGTAGTGCGAAATTAAACCAATATAAAATGAAGTTTAAAACCAAACAAACTGTGCAAACTTAGTACTGTAAATACAAACTCGAATTCTTTTGCAACGTAAAGTTTTTTTCTTTTTGCCTTCTTCGAAATATATGGGTTTTCAATGGATGTGTGAACGAAGGAGTCCTCTTAATGGCATGCCAATGGTGTTTATTAAGAAATTTATAGCAGAAGTTGAAAGTGCGGGGAAATATATATAACCAAATGGCACAAATAAATAAGAAAATACAGGAATTAGGTACCAAATCGATCATCAGAAACCCTATGCAGCTACATATTACATGTTTTTGATTGTTTGTTACTGAATTTGCCAATATACCTATATTTAAATCCTTCAAATTCCCTATAGTTGGGACTTTATCTTCTGTTCGAATTTTTGTTCTTCTGCAATTTTACGAATTTTTGTATTACTGTACTATCATTGTATTATGGTATTATTGTATTATTGCATTTTTGCATTATTTTATTTTTGTATTATTGTATTGTCGTAAATATCATTGTATTATTGTGTTTTTGTATTATTGTATTTTTGTGCTTTTGTAGCATTGTGTTATTGTATCATTGTATTACTGTATTATTGTGTTATTGTATTATTGTATTTTTATATTTTTTTTTAATATTTTTGTATTTTTGTATTGTATACTGTATTGTATTATTGTATTACTATATCATGGTATTATTGTGTAGTTTTCTTATTGTATAGTTGTACTATTGTGTTATTGTATTATTGTTTTATTGTAATATGACATTATTGTATTATAGTAACATTGTATTATTATAAATATTATTGTATCATTGTATTATTGTAATTTTTATTGTATTACTGTAAATATTACTGTATTATTGTGTTATTGTATTATTCTATTTTTGTATTATTGTATTTTTATATTTTCGTATTTTGTATTATTGTAACATGGCATTATTGCATTATTGTATCATTGTATTATTGTATAGTTTTATTATTGTATAGCTGTACTATTGTATTATTGTTTTATTGTAATATGGCATTATTGTATTATAATAACATTGTATTATTGTAAATATTATTGTATCATTGCATTATTGTAATTATTACTGTATTATTGTGTTATTGTATTATTCTACTTTTGTATTATTCTATTTTTATATGTTTGTATTTTGTATTATTGTATTGTTGTAACGTGGCATTGTTGTATTATTGTATAATTGTATAGTTGTATTATTGTATTGCTGTATTATTATATCATTGAATTTTTGTCTTATTGTATTATATTATTAGTGTATTATTGTAGCTTTGTATTATTGTAAATATTATCGTATCATTGTATTATTGTGAATATTATTGTACTATTGTGTTATTGTAATATTATATTTTTGAGTTTTTCTTTTTTTTCATATTATTATTGTATCATTGTTTTATTGTATTGTTGTAATTATTGTTTTATTGTATTTTTGTATTATTGTATCTTTATGTTTTTGTATATTTGTGTTATTGTATCATTGTATTATTATATCATGTATGTATTGTTGTTAGTACAGTTGTATTATTGTATAGTTGTATTATTGTGTCATTGTGTTATTGTTTTATTATATCATGATATTAGCATATTATTTCAAATAATATTGTATCATTGTGTTATTGTAAATATTATAGTATTGTTGTGTTATTGTATTATTGTATTTTTTTAATTTTTTTTTTTTTTTTTTGGGTATTATTGTATATTTATATATATATGTATATTTATATATATATGTATCATTGTATTGTTGTATTTTTGTGTTCTTGTAATTGTGTATCTTTGTATTATTGTATGATTTTACTATTGTAGATTTGGTATTACTGTATTATTATTATATTGTAATATTGTTTCATTGTAATATTGTCTTATTGTATATTGTATTATTGTATTTCTGTATTATTTTGTCATTGTATTATTATTTTGCATTTTCGCATCTTCAACTTTATGCTTTTTAATCTGGTAATTTTTATTTCTAAAATCAATTATGAAATACTTATACTCACAGTAGGGTAATCTTGCGCTGTTTACTTTCAGTGAAATAAACTTCGATTCCTGGTGAAGAAGCATTTTCGTAACGCCTTCGCTTAGAAATACATTTCTCAACTACTTTACTTGTTCCAAAAAGGATATATTTCATGTGTTGCGGATGAACGAATATAACATGTACACCCCGCGCTCACACACACATATATATATATACACACCCACAAACATGTACTACAAGTACATATATCCTATTGGCACTCCAAACGCCGGATAAACCCAAATACGTTGGCTAAAATAAAATATGTACGTCTTTCTCCTTCAAACTTGGTTGCAAAATTGATAGCTCCGTGCACGTACCCACATTCAGACAGCTAAAACCAAAAAGTAACTTTTTGTCCTCCCCTCAGCAGCCATTGAAGTAATAGCGGTAGCTGGAGAATATTCCATATATTACCAACTACATTGGACACGGGGGGAAGTTGGGCAGTAGCTTCTAGAGAGCTAGAATTGCCCCGTTATGCTTTTAAACACCCACAGAGTTTTATGCAATTTGGAATAGAGATAAAGGAAAGCAGTATTTGTAAAGTGCCTACAAATTACAAGAATTCCGGTCTCGATTACAGATTTTTAAAACAGTTTCCTAAGTAATAGTTGTTCCCGGCGAGACTTACATGTGTGCAAATATGAATGTGTATGAAGACGCAATTGCTGGAATACAACAGTAAAGGTATTCTGCGTTCCAAATGTAAGTCATGGCTCCGGCACAGTGTGCCGGCACAGATTTATGCACAAAAGTTTGTGTCAATACGTTGCTTGTATGGAAATGTGTGTCAACACATTTTAATATTGAAAAGTTTGTGCCAGCGTACTTTAAATATGGAAAAGATTGTGTCAACATACTTTTCTTATGAAAAAGATTACGCCAGTTTTCGTATTGAAAACTCTGTGCCACCACAATTGTCATACCGAAAAGTTTGTGTTAATACATCGTTCCCATAGAAAGGTTTGTGTAAACACACTTGTTGTACTGGAAGGTTATTCGTTTCTTATAAACAAATTTGTGTCAACATAATTTTCATTTGGTAAAACCCATGTCAAAGTCTGCTTTGTATGAAAAAGGTTTTGTAAGCGCAGTTTTCGTTAGGAAATGTTTCTGTCAGCACACATTTTTCGTATAGAAAATTGTATGTCTAAAAAAAAATGTTATGTTCATACAGTATTCATGTTCAAAATTATGCCTCAATACAATTTGTACGTAGAAAAGTTTGTATCGACATATAATTTGTATGAAAAAAAATTGTGTTGGCACAAATCAGTTGTGAGAATGAAAGCGGACTGCAGTATTGTGTTCTTTCGTGTACTTTCCATACAAATTAGCCGATTGAGTGAAATTTAACCTCATTGTTGGTTGGCGTAATAGAAAAAGTAAAAAGCTAGATATTTGCGCTTAAGATTTGCTTTACATATGTATAATCAGCTTATAAGTCACAGAACTCTCTGTGGCTGAATCGAAGCTGTTCATACATAATCAGTTTTATACAAGGTGTCATCAAAAAATAACCGTTATTTAAAATTTGTTCAAAAAGTATTTATTTATTCATCATTAACTATCTTGTCCCTTTCAAACTACTCCCACTCATATATAATACATTTATGCCAGCGTTTTTCCAATCTTAGAAACACTTCTGAAACGCGCTTTTCGGTATCGCCAACAGCTCCTGTTTTGACTCTTCTTTTATCTCCTCAATCGGAGCAAAACTCTTTCCTTTCATCGGTGTCTTCAATTTTGGGAAGAGGAAAAAGTCAGCGGGGGCCAAGTCCGGTGAATACGGTGGTTGAAGCATGATTACAGTTTTGTTTTTGGCCAAAACTCACGCACAAGCATCGATGTGTGAGCTGGTGCGTTATCATGGTGCAAAATCCATGATCAGTTTTTCCACAATTCTGCGCGTTTCTGACGAATTGCTTCGCGCAAACGGCTCATAACTTCAAGGTAGTATTCCTTATTGATCGTACGACCTTGTGGCAAGTATTCATGATGGACCACGCCATTGCAATTGAAGAAAACAGTGAGCTAAACCTTTGCATTTGACCGAACCTGACGTGCTCGGGCGACCAGGACGAGCATCGTCATTGGCATCTTGCCTTCCTTAAACCGGTTATACCACAACTGAACTTGTGTTCTGCTCATAGTAGACCCTCCAAACACCACAGTCAACATTTCAAATGTCCTTGCACATTTAATTTCATTTTTTAGACAAAACTTAATACAGTTTCTTTGATCCATTTTTTCGAATAGTAAAAAATCGAAGAGCACACCAAAACACGACTAACCTTTTTATCTGTCAAAAACAAACTGATAAAAAATGCGAAAATCGAACATTCGTAACTCACGAAATTTGAAAATGACGGTTAATTTTTGATCACACCTCGTATACATGTACACATACAGCATCGGTTCAGTCACAGAGAGTTCTGAAGTTGAAATTTCCTTGGAGTTCGCAACTTGCCATCCTTATGGATTATTATTGAATGGACTGTTACACCAATCAAATACTTAAAAACATTTCCTGTTCGAAAATGTCTAATTGACCGCACAGTTAACTTAGTGTTCTTCTGTACGTTATCAAGCGACTACCGCAATCATCATTGCATAATATCACTGTGAAAACAAACATTACTCTGTGAAAACTACTAATTTTTCATGACATTGAAGGCTTTATTTAGCATACTTAAATGATCCGATTTAAATTAAATGTGCTCCATTTTGTTCTATAATTTGTTGCCATTTTGAAAGTAATACTTAATGCCTCTATCATAGAAGCAACTTCCACAGCAATACGAACTCATTGGCAAAAACCTGGGACATTCGATTTTTATGAGGTTCTCTTAAGGCGAATTTTTTACCAGCAAAATTATTCGCCATAGATAGCAACAGATGGTAATCATTCTGTGTCAAGTCTGGTGTAAAAGATGAGATAAATAAGAACCACCCAACCAAGCTCACGGATCTACTAGCAATTTATTATCGATTCTACGATTCACCTCCTATTAGTCGCTTGTGGGCGGTTGCTTCCTTCAAATGATCCAATTGTTGACAGGTCTAAGTTAAGAGTTTGGCTGTAGGTGAGCATCTCATACTAGTTGATTCCCTGGCCACCGTTTTTGGCCGGCTCACAGCTATTAGATCACGATCATTTTCACTTAATGTCATTATAAATAACCCGCTATTAATTATTAACGGATCGATTTAGTTCCAATTTAGCACCAATTTGCGGATGATTCATGAGGTTTTTTTTTTTTCATTAACTCATATGGCATCGAGCTCCTTTTTTTAATATGACATCTTTTTCCTCTAACGCCATCTATCGTAACCCGATTGCATTTACTTAACGGGAGATATAGCTTAATAAAGCCATCTATTGGAAAAATATGAAATATTTTAATGATAACTAAGAAAGATTTGCGTCGGTACAATCTTTTCTCTAAGAACAGTTTATCAATTTTTCCTATAGATTCAATGTGCTCAAACTAACTTTTTTATAAAATTAAGACTAAACTTGTAAAGGAAAAAGTGCATAAATACGATCTTCACGCTAAATATTCAATATCTAATTTATGTGCAGAGTAATTTTTCTACAGTAAAAGGAATTCATTGCCAAATTTTCTTGTGTTGATACCAGCTTTTCTTCAGGTTGCCACCGTGCTCTTTTATAACTTTGTTGAAAACGATGTCACGATAACGATAATTGCTGTGGCTGTATTCCTGAGCATCCGGGTGTACGTGGGTATTTATGTATTCTCTTTCAAACACACATACATACACGTGTGCATAACGTAAGAATTTAACTGAGTTTTAATCCTTTTTAAAACAAATTTCTTCAAACAAATCCAGAGGCTATATGTATATGTAAACTCAGTATTGCTCTACTTAAATGGCAATTGCCATTTTCGTGCAACTTGTAAAAGGATCAGGTTTCCAAAATGGGTATTTTACTACCCACTTGCTGTCTGGCCCACATGCTGTATTTGCAATGGAAATGGCATAATGGTAACGTTTCCCTATGTATGGTAGAGTTCTTTTTTTTTTGTTGTCTCTAACAAATGTTATATTCTGCTGTGGACCGTAATAAAAGCAACAAATGTGCGATTGTTTCATTCTCGTCCTTTTATATATAACTCAAACACATGGGAGTAAATTTCAACTACTGCCAGTTTGGCAATCTGCTCCTTCAATCTTTGATATGGGCAGCGAAAAATTGTCAATTTTTGTTGACTTTGGGAACATTTTATGTAGAAGTATAGATTTTCTCTTTTTTTTTTGTAATTTTAGTCAATATTTTATTTTAGTCCATCAATGGCAGAGACATGAAGAGCGATTGTAGTTTTAGTTTCACTATTAATATGTTACCTTTCACCGTGGCATTTAGCTGAGAGTAAAGTAGATTAAAGAACATTTGATTGCTTATTTAGGAAGTCATAATTTGGACTTAGATTGTTTACTACTAACATTTAGCTGAGAGTAAAGTGGATTAAGGAACATTTGATTGTTCATTTAGGAAGTCAAAATTGGATTTAGATTGTTTACTAGTGCTGAACATTTAAGGATTATAAAGGATGAAGAATGCCGAACGCTTTTACAAATTATCAAAGTTATAAGTATTGAAATACGTGGAATAGAATGACTTCAGCAGATCTAGAATCTACCAACTTCTAACTTATTAGAAATCATTTTAGCAATCTAAACCTTTAAATTTGTAGAAATTAGAGTGCACATATATTAATTATATATATACAGGGTTGCCCATATTCGACGGACCCATGTTTTTAAAAAAAAATCAAAGAAAAAAATAAAAATTTGGCGGTTGGCAATCTTATTCATTTAATTTGTTCCAAGTAGATTTGTTTACATCAATTTTTGAATATGATATCTCTCAAATGGCCGCCTCTGGCGTTGATGGCGTATTGTGCCCTTTTTGCAGCATTTTCCATCGTTTTCGCCAACATTTCGGCCGGAATAGCGGCTATTTCTTCACGAATGTTGTCCTTGAGCTCTTCTACGCTCCTTGGCTTGTTAACGTAAACCTTTGACTTCAAATGTCCCCACAAGAAGAAGTCAGCGGGCGTCAAATCGGGCGAACGCGGTGGCCAGTCCAAATCACCACTTTTCGACATCAAACGGCCCGGAAACAAATTCTTCAGAAAATCGATTGTTATGCGACTTCTGTGCAGTGGAGCGCCGTCTTGTTGAAACCAGAACTGCCTCATACGCTTTCGACGAATAATTGGCATCACAAAATTGGTCATCATGTCGCGATAACGCTCCTGGTTGATGGTAACAGCATGGCCATTTTCGTTTTGGAAGAAAAACGGCCCAATGACCGTTTTCGCCGCACCAAACTGTGACTTTTTCGTCATGAAGAGGCAATTCTTGAATCTCCTGAGGATTTTCAGTGGCGTAAATACGGCAATTTTGCTTATTTACGGTCCCATTCAATGTGAAATGAGCTTCATCGGACATGATAATTTTGTTCCAAAATTGCTCGTCATCATCGGCCATTTCGATGACTCGTTGGGCCCATTCCAATCGACGAGGCTTGTCCGCAGGCAGCAATCTTTGCGTCAATTGAATTTTGTACGGGAACAAATGCAAATCAACGCGAATAACCCGTTGTAAAGTGGACCGAGCCATGCCCAACTGCTGAGAACGGCGTTTTTGGGATGTTCTTGGGGACCTCTCAACACTGGCTCGTACGGCAGCGATATTCGACTTTTATTTGGCCTCTTCGGATTAGAAAGAGCCTCACCAGTCGAAAATTTTTCGTATAAACGCTTAATGGTGTTCTTAGAAGGCGCACTTCTCACATTTTTTAATATTTTAAAAGCACGTTGAGTTTTCACAATTGACTTCTTCCGTTGAATGTAAATTTCAACTATTTCAGAGCGCTCGCGCGGCGTGTATTGTTCCATGGTAAAAATCTGCTTGGACTGACGCTTCAAACGCGGTATGTCATTAAGCGATCTGACATCTCTGTCAAAAGTTATGGCGTTGCCAGATGGGTCCGTCGAATATGGGCAATCCTGTATATATATATATAAGCTGTATGAATTTTACTTATATCCTGATGGACTAGGAATAGTTTTACCAAATTCAAAATTCTAATAACTGCAGAAGGTTTTTTAATTTCTAAGCAGCTCACTTGGTATTCGACCAATTCCCTTAATATTGCAGAATGCAATTCCAGATGGGTACAAAGCTGACTTCGACTGTAATTTCTAGATATCCTCTGCTTGTATGTGTACGTAAGTATGCTGGTGAAGCATGTCGCTTGAATGCTTCGATGTCGTTGTCGTTTTTGCCCCCATTTCGTTCAATTTCTGTGAGAAAAAATCGCCCATATGTCAATGGGGTGTATAAAATGTTTAATTTATTGAGTTTAGTTCATACTATTTGCTTTGTATTTTGTATTGTAAAGGTTTATAGCAGAAAAGGATAAAAAAAAAATTAAAAAAATAAACGTATAAAATGGACTAAAGCCTGTACGAAGCAAACAAGAAACAACTGCTCAAAAGAATGTAAAGCTATTTGTTTAAAAAAATAATGGAGGAAATTACTGATTTCTGGAAAAAGGTCAGGCTACAAACAATTTCCTCCACGCATATACATTAAGTTAATAAGTTCCCCTAAACTCCTTTAGTACAAAGTAATTTCTGTATTAATTTATGAATTAATTTCTTCGGCAATCCGCCTGATTATCCGCTCAAAACAGTCAACCATATTTCTGTTACATTTAAAAAAAGTATCTTAACTTTGACTGTTTGAATTATTTGAATGGTTTTGTTTTTTTTTTTTTGGTTTCCTTAAGGGTTTCTCAAAACCTAAAGAGAGATCGGAGATCATAAGAAGACAAGTCAATAACTGCTTGGGAAAACCGCCAAGCTCAAAATGCGTTGTCATACTACTTCTTGGCAATCAGCATCTCTCTGCGTTCTGTTAGATTATGAGAGGAATTTATTACTTCTAAAACGAAAACTAAAACAATGTCAAATTGAAAAATGAATATATAATCGATTTGTTTTCAATTCGTATATTGGAATCACAACTAAATGCAATTTTCACACTAAATCCGACAATCGCGACGAAATTTAACCTAATTTTAATATTTGTTCTTACATCCATTAACAAAACTAAAAATAAATTCTTTACTGATCCATATACGAGGACGGCTCCAAAACTAGCGGGCCTAATAGAGAAGACACCAAATAGTTTTCTTTAATTTTAAACACAATCTGCTTTCAGCCCGATACACCTTTTCTAGCGATATTCAAAATGTTTTACTACGAGCCATTTTTACAAGTTTGGAACAAAAAATAGTCCGAGGGAGCTAAGTCTGACGTATAAGGTGTGTGCTTAAACAATTCGAACTTCAGTTCATTAATTTTGGCCATCGCAATAGTGGATGTGGGAACTGCAGCATTTTTCACTTTTTTGCCAAATGCGGCCTTTTCCCATAATCTCGTCATCTAAACGCTGCAATAAGTTAGCATTATATTCCCTGTTGATCGTTTTTCCTCCTCCGAAGATCAATACAAATAATCCCATGCAAATTCCAAAAAACAGACGCCATGACCTTGATGCAAATGGAACCGCCTTCGCCCTTTTTGGACACGATTTTCCCATTCCAGTCCGCTGCTTTGCCTGTTACTTTGTCTCACATGGCGGTGGTGAAGTGGTGGATCCATGGCTCCTCCATTGTTATAAATCGACGCAAAAATTCTGCTTTATAGCGGTGAAACATCGCCAGACACTCTACTGAAACATCTTCATGAGGCTGTTTTTACTCTACCTAAAGCAAGCGCGGCACCCATTTTGCGTACAGATCTCCCATCTTCCAATTTTCGATCAATATACAATGTATAACACTTTTTGATATGTCTATCATTTAATCACCTTCAGCCAATTCAGACGATCATCTAATACCATTTTGTGAATTTTTCTTAACCGTGGACACCTTATTTGGTCGACCAATACGGTGTTTATTTTGGCACCTCGTACGGCCTTGTTTAAATTCAGCTACCCAATATTTTACTGTCGTAAACAAAGGAATAGACTCCCCCAGAGTTGAATCTAGCTCGGCTTTAATATTGGTTGGATTGACACCTTTCAAATGGAAATATTGAATTACATAACGGTGACCAATTTGTTCCAGGTTTCTTTTATTTACTTTCGATGACTCAAACAAAAATACTAAACAATGTGGCACCTTGAAACTAAAAACAAATGTTTTATAAAAAAAAATTCTTTAAAAAAAACTACAAACAATGTGGATCCTGATTCAGCTTTTAATCGTTTTTATTAGCCACCAAGTTTAATTTTCCTTTTAGTTGCAAAAATTTACAAAATATTTAAGTTGTTGTGAGTACTTCTGAGAACCGAATATCATAAATTTAGTAAACAAATAATCTCTCGCAATATAGACGCAGCCTTCTTCTCTTTTCTGCGAAGAAACAAAAGTACTGAAGGTTACCACAGTCCTTATGTAGATTGAAAAATGAAGCCACTAAACTGAAATTTCGTTTCGGTTTCTTGAATCTACATATCTATTTCAGTACATTTTGATTGATGGAATGAATCAATGTAGACTTACAACCTCAAATAAGAAAAGAAATTTTGCACTAAATGGATGGTCATTAACATAACATAAATAAAAAAAAACAATAACACAAAACAATAAAAATAATATTTGTCATGAGAAGTGTATAATAAAAAGTATATAATAAATAATAAAATATTGATGATGAACAAAAAATATATTATAAATTTTATTTACTTGTAATGTCAATTAAAAACATATGGTATTTAGGCTTTAAATCACATATAGTACAACACAAACACAAATTTTTAAAACATGAAAAATATTAAAAAATATCAGTGAGAGTAACTGAGTATATCTCAAAACTTAGATGTATTAAAAATACCTAAAATAACCATAATCAAAATAAAAGGGTAACTAAACGTATTGAATTACGAATGAAGACACAGAACAGATACACAACAATTGTACGAGAGTGATGGACACGACACAAAGACAAACACAAACACACTTCTTCCATTGGATAATACCTATAAGGACACAACGTAGAAATATTTGCAACAATTATCGGCAACTGGATCAGAAGAGATGATGACTGAAAACCGGTAGGAATACTGATGCCGTGTGAGTTCACCAACAACACACATCAAGGAAAAGGCGGCGGAAGACATCGAACAAAGAATTTGAAACAAATTCAGAGCTGGCTGTGTGGCCATTCTAAATAGAATATTGGCAAATTCAAATTATTATCTACTAAGTATTTTTCGCTTTATAATTTCGATTGAATCGTTACACAATATACAGGGTGGCGAAATAGAACGTGCATATTGCATCATCTTTTATTGCGGGGTAGAAAAGGCGCGGGCGGTGGGGCGCCTACATCGTTGGGTTGGCGGGCTCATGGAGTTTCAGTCGCTATGAATCACTTCGACGGGAAGCGTCGCTCATTTTGCGTGCGTGCATTTTACGAGAACTCTCGTTCATATATTGCTACTAGGCGATTATATTGTGCTGAATATGGACTACGGCGAATTAGTGAAGCTCTGAATGCTAATTTAATTAAAATATGGGTAAAGCGTTTTGAAGAGACCGGTTCAACATTTAAACCACAAGCAAATGGTCGCCCAAGAACACCTAGGACCGAAGACAATGTTGAGAGAGTTATGGAGTCAGTACGAGGAAATCCACAAATATCGACTCGCAAGAGATCGTCTGTCTTACAATTATCGCGACGAAGTTCGCCACGAATTTTAACATTGGATCTTAAACTGCATCCATATAAGCTGCAATTACCACAAGAATTGAAAGAGTCTGACTGTTTCTAGTTTCTAGTCAGAAAAAATAGTAATAATGATAATAAAATAATAATTTTGACATTTTTTTTTTTTTCAATAATTGTTTGGACATTCTAATTATAACAAAATGTAGCATTGAAATTACACATAGAAATTTAATGGTTTATATCTTTCTCATCCACATTCATCTAAGATAAAGAGAAACTTTCTTAAATGCGGTCCCATCAATCAAAATATCTCTACAGCAATCACTAAAATCAAAAAATACTACAAATACAAATTATCCTGTATATTTAGATGTTACTGAACTTAAAATCTTTTTACCTTAATCTAATATCTTTTGATATATGCAAGTTGAACAGGTATAAATCCATTTCACACATATTTTGCCGAAGTACAATGTTGTTACAGCATCTTAAGAAAATCTCAACATTCTAATACTGCCAATCAACATTTCTGGGTGCTGTGACATTTCTCGTAAATGCCAACAAACTTCAACATATGCTTCTTAATGCTTGAGAGGCAACAAAAAGGATAACAATTTCCATATACAAACTCGTTGACCCTCAAATACAAACACTTACCAAAGGTGCCAATGCCGATGCTGGTGCCAGTTGATAGAAGTATTACATGAAAGCTTAAAAAATAACAAAATTCTCTAATCCAAGTCATAGCGATGACAACAAACAACATGATAGTGAAAAGGTATTATAGCTACAATGTCCATCATGGCCAAAGGGAATTGGGAATTGGTCCATTTGCTGAGTTATTCCCTTTCCGACATTGAATAGAGGAAAGCCTGAAAGAATCAAAAATAAAATCCCCACTTAACATTATGAAAATGCTTTAATAAATGCCAGCAAATATTACAAATTGACATTTTCCTACAGCTATTGAACCTTTATTTGCCTTAGTTATGCATTCCTATTTCCCCTTCTGCCCTCTTTAACCTAACGATTTTTTAACAGCACTTTAACAAAAAATTATTTGACATTCGCTTTGTCCTACAAAATGACAAAGTTAATTTGAATGCAATTTATTCGAATGTCAACACAAAACTGACATGTATCGAAAAGTTTTCTGAAATTTCCTTTTCACACTGCGCATCCTTTCTCTCCCCTGAGGCTGCAATCTTTTCATGTTCCCTCACATTCTTTTATGTTGTTTTGTGCAAATTATGGCAATTCATAAATTCAATTAAATTAGTGAATTGTACAAATTGTTGTCGCTGTTGGCCTTCCAGCCACAGCCTCTGCTCCTTCTGTCGGTGCTGTTGCAATGACGTCAAAAAATGCTAATTTTATCAGAATTTATTTCCCCACTTAAGACAAATAAACCACAAAATGCCTTTTATTGTTCCATTACAAGAACCAAAACTATGAATCTACTCATAGAGAATAAAGTAATCCGGCCGAAGTGCCGCGTTAAGATGCCAAAAAGATGAAGATAGTCTTAATGGTGTTTGCAGACACAACTGACTTGACGATAGAGATGGTAGCGATGGCTAAGGGGAAGAATCCCTGCGGTTGAGAAAGTAATTGAAGGTTTGTATTCAGACTGGGGCTACAAATTAATGTTAAAGTTATTGAATACGCACTCCCCACCATAAACAGCAGGCCGCTGTATCACGGGCAATAGACGGACGTTTTTTACATAAATTTAAAAAAAAAAATGGAAAAACTTATTTGTCGATTATTCCTTGACTTGAAGAGAATATTGGCACACAATGACGTTCAAGAATCTCAAAGGATATGTCCTGTATGGGACCGTAGTTAACAAAAACTCTTTGAAAATTTTCAATTATTGGATTGTTCGGAAAGTCCATTCGGCTAAATCGTTAGTTCACCATACGTCACTTCGCATGACGTAGAGTTCTTTTGAACGCTATCATAACTTCCTACCACTCCTTCCCCAAAATGTTTACTATGGTTTATTTGTGTTCTCGTTCTAGTCGTGAGTGGTTACAGCGTTTAAAAAAAAAAGTTTTAAAAAGTGTAAAGAATGTACGTAAAAGAGCAATTTAATCACATTATGTAGTATTATTTCCAAAAGGGAAAACGGCTGCTGAAGCCTGTCGCAAAATAAAGTCTGTTTATGAGGAAAACGGACCAAATGAAAGAACTTGCCAGAAATGGTTAAAAAGATTTTCCACGAGCGACTTCTTCGTAACACACGCTTCCAGATCAGGACGACCAAAAGAATTTGTTGCCGAGGAGGTGAGAGATTTAATTGTTATTAATCTCGGTGCAGAAGTTAAGGAAATAACCGAAATAATCACAAAACTAATCTCAGCCGTTCACGGGGTCATAAAAGAACTCGAATTTATGAGCAACCGCGATGTGTGGATACCTCACTCTTTCAACGAGGCTTCATACTGCCTAGTGGACCTGTCAGAAACTGTCAGAGCTTGGGTATGAAGTTTTAACTCACCCACCGTACTCCCCAAAACTCGCTTAGTCACTTCGTATAACTTATTTCGCAGTCTGAGCAACCACTTGAAGGATTTGAATTTAAATAACGACGATGAAGTGAAAAATTGAAATGAACGCTTTTTACCTGAAAAACCAGGCGAGTTCAAAAAGAGGAATTAAAAAGCTCTCATAAAGGTGGGAAGAAGTCATCAAAAAAAAGGATATTATATAACAGATTAAAATAATTGCTTTTTTGTATAATGTGGAGCATAAGGAAAGTTAAAATTTGATAAGTGGATACGTTTTTTTGTTTAAGTCTCTTTCTTCCGTCTCTTTACAGAATTAACTAAATAATACTTGGGAAATTTATGATGGAAAGGCTCAGCACAGAACAAAGAACCAAAGTTGTTCAATTTTACTTTGAAAGTCAGCATTCGATTATTCAGATCATATCAAAATTTCTTTCATAGTCTAAATGCTCTTTGCTCTCCAACAATTTTTCGATTGGTTCAGCGTTTTGGGTGCTGGAAGACCTCGTGCAGTTCGAAATGATGTGAAAATTGAAAACCCCAAAACTTCCACGCTCTCAGCAATTACAGATGTCTACGCGGTCTTTGCAAAGAATCTGACATATGTTACATCTTTTCCCTTATAAAATGCAATTGATTCACGAGTTAAAACCAAATGAAGCACAAGAACGCATTCAATATAGTCGCCGTTAACGTTACTTATGCGTCACATTTGTAAATAAATTTCTTTTAAAAACCGAATCGAACTTTCTGAACCACGCGATAGTTTCAAATATTCCCAAATAAGCACTATCGATTGGAATGGACGGCCTCGATTGTTGTGTTTCCCCTGTATCCGTTAGAGAGGCCTTAAAATACAAGAATTTGCCTTTGAAAAGGTTCTTGAAATTAACTTAAAGATTTTAGAATTGGCAAAGCCAAGAGGCTTGCAGATTGGGCATGACATAATCCTCCTCCAGCACGGTAAATGACATTCAAGTACATAACTCATTCAAAACTTCTTCGTCTGTTCTGTACTAAACGACGCCAGTTTCAGCAGAAGCTATTTCGATAATTGATTTAATTAAATTCAAAGATTTCGAGACTGACATTGCCGAATATTTCGCAATTTGTACACGTTATTATTATTAGTTTCCTCTATATATTCAGTGTATTTTTTGATTTTTTTTTTTTTTTTGCTCTGCGGCAATCAACGATGTGTGCAGGTGGTTGGAATATGAACAAGAAAATGGTAGGAGTTGCCAGATGTTTATTAAAATGCGTCTTTCTGTTCTTTACTATATGGCGTCCGTTTCAGCAGAAGGTTTTCTTTTTTTTCTTTTAAATTCATAGATTTCGAGACTGACGTTGTCAAATATTTCGCATTGAATAATTTTTTTTATTTTTTATTGTTGTTATCGCTAGACGCAATACTTTATTGCTTGTACGAAACTCTCTACTAAAACGCATTCCATTCAGTGTATTTATTTACTTTTTTTAGAATTACAATAGAAACGGCAAAAAGTCTGATTTTATACAATTATAAAAGACAGCTAAGACACATTTTGTTGAAACTTTTTTGATTCACACTTTTTTTTTAAATGAGAACAGAAACTATTCAGTTTCGTTGAAGAAATTAAAATCAAGACGATTTTTGATTTAATTTCGATATACCTTAAGACTAGTATTTTCCTTATTATTTTTACATTTCCCATCACTTTTCATATTTCTTACTATTAGCGTTCGTTATGCTTCCCCTATTTGTAATTTTGCCTAGAATGAACAATATTTTGCTGATGGTGGAAACAAAAGAGTTCCATGAGAGCGACAACTTTTTGCTGATTGTAAAACTAACAAACAAACAAGGCAACGTTCGAAAGCCATCAAAAAGTCATAAAAATCTACTAATAAATTTCCACTTGTAACAACAACAGGAATGATATTTATAAACTGCAATTTGTTGCCGGATTTGAAAGCTAACACCCCATTTTCATCCTTCCGATGTCGAGAAATTCATACCTTTGTAAGAAGTAGAATCGCACAGTCACAGTGCTGTAAAGTGGGAGGACAGTCTAAGTGGTGTAGAGTGGAAGGGTGGTAGCTGTCCCAGGTACGATGATAGTTTTCCCTCACCATAAACCAATAAAGTTGTTAAAGGATAGACTGGCAGTTGGATGGACAGCATAACAATTACGACAAATAAGTAGCAGGGATAGCAACGGCTATAACATCAATTTTAAAACTTTCACTTTAATAATTAAATTTTAAGTTTTGTATTTTGGTAATTAAGCTTTATTCATTACTCAGAAATATAAATGTATTTTTTTTTATAAATAAAATAGTGGATCGTTTTTTACAATTGGTTTTATTTAACAAATCATTCAAAAAAATAGTGATTATGGTTTGAACTTTATTTACTGCTTAATAAAACACATCGGTCAATAACTTCCGAGACGAATACTTAGATAAAATCTTTAAAAAATCAATATCCTTTTTAAAAAAGCGATAACATTAAAACGATGACTGCTAAAAAATTTCTTCACGCGGGTTGTTGTTGATACCAAAATCGCTGGTAGAGTAGCAGGGTAGTAGCATAGAGTAGCAGAGGTGATATGATAATCCTCATCTCCGCCAATGGGGATTATTTTTCATACTAACATAATCAATTTGGTATCTTCTGGCTGAAAGAAAGGGCTGACAATTGCGATAACACCAAAATTGTATGTGTCGCCCAACGTGGGTAAGGCCTTCATGTCGAGACTCACGTTAAACTCCCGTGGACTCTGTCAAAATTTCTTATCAATGCAATCATTCGGGTTTCGGTTACAGTATTTTAAGTCAGCGGCCTTACCCTTTCATACGCAAAACGGGATAAATCCATTTTCCTGTGCTGATTAAACTTTGCCTTTTTAATAGACGAAAATACTATTCGAACTTAGGGGCGATTTGAGAAATGTTCAGGGACATTTCTCCGTTGAAAACAATTATTTCTCGGTGGTTACCTGATTTTAAACGTGATTGTACAAGCGCTAATCACATTCTAAAAAGGTGTAGCGGAAGAAACCATCAAGAAATTTTTGAAAATTGTTCGTAATATTCAAAAAGAGACAGAGACAGCTGGCATGCCAAGGATACTATACAATTCACCTACCTAATTTGCCTGAAAATTTAGTCGTTGGATAAATACTTTCAAAATGGATTATACTATTCTTAACAGTGCAGCACTTCCTCTTATATATTATACATAATACGAGTACATTCAGTCAAAATAAATTACCAGGAATTGTTATCATAAAATGTTTGGCCTGAAAGCGAGCCACGAATACTTCAATCATCAAAACACTTCCTAAACGCATTTTCCGGAAAAAGACTTTAGTTTTCGTCGCAAATTGCCTTTAATATTTTCTATCGATTGAAAAGGGAGTACATGAAAGTGAAAATTTGGTTTTCGGAAAGAGAAAAACGTCAGCCCGATCCATAATAACTGAATGTGTTGGTTATTCGATGACATTTGTTGACTTTTGGCCAGAAATTTAGCACAATTAGAGCCTTGTGGGATGGTGCATTATCTTGTGCAGATTCCATGAGATTTCTTTCTACAAACCACAACTTTTTGGGAAATCTATTCTCTCAAAACACCATATAACGCATAGATAATATTATTTATTTACAGCCCAATCTTCTGGCAAGAATTCCGAGTGCACAATACAGTAACAATCAAATATAACTCTCCATATTGACTTTGAACGGGTTTGATGAGTTTTTTTTTTTTAGTTTTGACTCTGCTGAGGGGCGTTATTCCGGTTGAATGATTGGATTTCTTTGGAAATTTCTTTCAATTGGAAATGGTGTAGAGGTGCAACTTGCCAAAATAGCTGGGGCATGCTTTCCCTCCCTTTACTTGTCCTGCCTAAAAGGTGAAAAATATACACGCATGCATACATTGATAAAGGACATTTAGGGCAACTCATTTGAGTAAATGGTGACGGGAACCATAAGAATCGAATAAGTTGGCCGGGCTAAAAGCAACTGCAGCTCCAGAGGGAGAGTTGACGGTTCCCGGGTGAAACACACAACCGGCATAACGCAACCGGATACCTCGTTTCTACGGCGTTAGAAAAGCACTTTGAAAGACTCGTCATTGTCTAAATTATGGGCCAAGTACAGCCAAATATGGCAGTAGTCACTATTTTGGATTTAGTATTCACTATTAATTTTTCTGTTATTATTATTTATTTCTTCCGAATAGCTAATTTTTCCGGGTTTAGAGTTAAAATCCTATAAAAGGATAACTTGGCCTAGAAACCGCCATCGCCAATTATTTTATATGTTTCTAATTCTCTTTTACATTAAAAATGTGTTAAAAATGTCTACAAAGTGAGATCACATGGATCCAAAAATTCACGTTATACTACGGTAGAACATCCCGTCGTCAGCACAAATCGACTCCGGAGTGACGCCGCACAAATATCACGACACTCCACAACACAAAAGTACTAAACGAATGTTTCTCTCATAGGTTATGTAGATTCTAATGTGACTCCTAAGAAGTCATAAAACGACCCGTTATGTTACGGTAATAACCAAACTACTTGACTACTTTGACGTTTGATTGGTACTCACGTTCCGCACTCTACATTTAGAGTCGTACTTTTTTGGCAGCGTGACACAAGATTAGACATTTGAAAGGGTGTTCACATTAAATGAATGACTGGAGAGAAATGAGAATATTCTCTTAAGGTACGACGGAAAATAACGTCCTACCATAATCAATTTGGTATCTCCTGGCGAAGAAGAAAGAGTTGACAATTGCGGTAGTGCCAAAATTGTCAGCCCCTTTTCCTATATAGTCCAAATTTTACTTGGCTATCCCAGGGGGGCGTTGGCAATCGCATTGTAATATGCCCAGTGTGTCGCCCACCGTGGGTAAGGCCTTCACGACGAGACTCACGTACAATCCTCGCGGAAAATAACGTCATGAACAAGAAAGCGAATGCTGTGAATGCGAGAATAGGGGTTACCGTTTCAAGGTAAAAGAGCATCGAACTAAATATTATGTTTTTTTTTTTTTTTGTTAATTCTTTATGCGTATGATTTATTGGTTATTTTGTGTTGTAATTAAGGTTTTTATAGAATTTACGTAAAGTAGGCGTAAAGCGTGCAAAATTATTTGTAATCGGTATTAAGTGAAGTGGCAGTTAAGTGGAACGGAAGCCCTCTTTACTTTTTTCGTGTTTAAAGTAGAGAAAGAGTTGATAAAAAAAAGGGTGAATTGAAGCAAAGTGTGAACATACTGACAATTTTTAACACATATTTAATTTGTGCTTTAAAAAAAATAGAAACGAGAATGCAACACCAGATGAAAATGTTGATAATGCGTTTTTTTACACTTCCCCTGTTTTTTATTATTATTATTATTTTTTTTTTTTTCTGATAGAATTATTGCAAGTTTTAGTCGGAAAAGAGCCCACTGTGGAATATACCGTGTGACTAGTTTGCTTACACAGTCCGCACTTTTAGCCGAGTACTGAACCTGCCTAACCATTCGATGGGTGCTGGCAGAGGAACACAGTGTTCCACATTAGGAATTTATATGTAAAGAAATTAAAAAAAAACATTCGATGGATACTGCCAGTGGAACACAGTGTTCCACATTAGAAATTTATAAATAAATAAAATTAAAAAAAGGAAACAAAAATTTTAAATAAATAAAAAAAGAAATAAAAGATTAAGTGGCAGAATGGGATATAATTAAATTTGTTATAGTGAAGTGTTAGTGTGTATTAAGTGTTAAGTGTAAATTAAATTTTATTTTGTGAAAGGGAGTTTGTGCTGAAATAAAGAAATAGAACGTCAAAAGTGAAAAGAGCTTAGACGGAACCTTAAAAAAAATCGTAAAAAAAACTCTTTAAGGTTATTGTAGAGGGCGCTTAAAAGTAAAAAAAAAAGGAAAGTTAGAAGAAATAAATTTACGACAAAATGGTCACCTATAGGTCGGTCCTTTGATAGAGTTACATGCTTGTATTATGTAAAGAATTTTATGTTTTAGGGGTTTTTAGTTTTCAGAAGGGGTTTTTAGTTTTTGAAGTTCAGTTGAAGGTGGAAAGAAAAATTTTCGGTCTCCGACATTACTAACTTCTATCAGATTAAGTATTGTCCTAACCAATTGCGTACGATTGGTTAAAGGGGAAAATAATACAACCAACTCGAATAATTTTAAAATAGATGTTTAGTAAAGATATTTGCAAAATTTATAGAGGACCGCTAGAAGCCACTTCAGTTGAAGTAATTTGCTTAGGTAAAGCCTTACTGAAATAAATATTATGTACATGTTTTAGAAATTTGATAAATTATAAAATAAAATATTTATTAAAGATAAAAGTATTTATTAAAGACTTCAGGAATGGGTGGATGAAAGCCTAAAAAAGGGGAATTGTTGGAATGTAGACAGCAGGCGTCATCGGAAAAGTGAACGGTGACTTTGGTGGGAAGGGCATAGTTGATGGACGCTTCATCAAACCCTTTAAAATCTGTGTAAGATTTGTTTTAATTTATGGAATTATAGTCTATCATTCTTGTGCTAGTTTTGGAAAAAAAAAATTTAAAAGGCAACGATCATCTTAAGTAAATTTTGTTGTTGCCCCCAGTCGATGTTCGTGGGTTAGGGATTTACGTAAAACAAGGTTGAGCTAGCAGAGGCGACGACATCGATACGGTAATAAAGAAGATTTAATGACATAGATTAGGCTGAACTCCACGCTAGTGCAGAGGACAGTTGTGCCAATTTAGCGACAAAAAGAATTTTAAGAATCGCTTCAAGTTAACTTTGATCACCTTGATCATTTCCTGGTATTTTCGACAGAATTTATGTATACTTCAAACGGTCGTGTTTTGAAAATGATCAAAGGATACACGAGTACAAGGAAAACCCCTGAATGATTCTCATTTTCATCAGGCTCTAATAGAATACCTTCTACAGCATATATGTAGAATAATATGGACTATTTGAGTACAGTTTTCTTGCCATTTTTTTAGAAAAGGAAAAAGAAAAACGTTTGGAAAGTGGCCAAGAGTAACTCAAATAAATTTGTATGACATTGTTTGTAGAAAGTTATTAATTTTGATATAATTTTGTAAATTTCCAAAAAAAGGCGACTGCAAATTAAAGATAAAAGACTGTTGCCTTTGACAAATCCTAATGCAATCAAATGCACAAGAAATTTATAAGAAACTCGAAAATAATTTCGATTTGTATTCAATTCTATTTCTTTTCTCATATGATTCATATTCCCGTAATAAAATCAGAAATATTTCTGATTTTGATTCGGTTCTTAAAATGATAAAATCGTATTTTATTAAATTTTTTTTATTTCAAAAGCAGACAAATATTTTAAATAGCTTAGAAATCTTTTGACAAGTTAAATTCCAATTTATACTAAGGAACGGAACAACGTAAAACTATATTTTTATTCCAGGTTCTACAATCAAAATATCTGTTTCATTATGTGTTGGCAGAGTAATGTAGAATAAATGTAGGTTTTTAGATTCATTTCAGATAAGAAACTGATCGAAATAAAAGGTATTTTTTTAGTTTTTTAAAAATCGAATAAAACACTCAAATTTGCATCATATATTAACATTTTTTATTGAAATCGATTAATTGGTCTCTGTCATTTCATTTTTAAAGATAATTTTATGTAAATGCTGTCCGCGGCTCCGTCTCAAAATGTCCATTCGGAAGGTTCAATTTTTCGTCACTTTTTCGAGCATTTCGGCCTGAATTCCACGAATAACACGTGTTATGTTATCCTGCAAGACTCCAATAGTGTTTGGGTTGTTGACATAGACTAACGACTTGACATAACCGCACAAGAAATAATCAGGAGGCATTAAGTCGCAAGATCTTGGGCTAAATCGAGATATGAGCTGATCAGCAAATTCATCCCTTAATCCATTGTTTCACGAGCAGTGTGGCATGTTGCACAGTTCTGATGAAACCACATGTTAACCAAGTTCAACTCAGCCAATTGTGGCAAAAAAAAATCCTTGTGATTGAGAACCACACTCCCAATCGCTGAGAACGGCGACGAATTGACATTTCACGATCGTCGTTAACACTGGTCGCTACGGCTGCAATGTTTTCTTCGGTACGCACTCAACGCATACGTGTCGATGGTTTTATGACCAACAAAGTAAATTTGGTGCGAAATTTAGAGATAACAGCACGAATTGTTGATTCTGCAGCTCGATTATGACGACCATAAAATGGTCGTATCAAACGGTGCACATTTGTCACTGAGCACGAATTTTGATAATAAATTTTAAATATTTGCAATCGTTGCTCGTTTGTTAGACATTCCATGATGAAATGGCAGAGCATGCTGTACACTTTTCACTTTGACAAATGACATTGGACGCCATTACGAACCAGTTGGCAGCACTGGAAAATTTATATCTTGAAAAAATCACTCAATGTAATAACAAGTGAGGGATTTTTTCGAATATGAATCAGATGTAAATTTCTGGACGTTTCAATAAATTTCAAAACCGAATTATGGAATATTTGAAACTGCTACATATTTAAGGGCATTTTTTTTTTTTTTTTTTTTTGGTAATCATTTAAAAATAAAAGTTGCATAAAAATCATGTTTTTGAAATGTTTTTTTAAATATTCTTCAAGAAGTATTTCTGGCACAGGAATGAAAGAAATATTTCTGTCATAGAAACATTTAGTTTTCTTAGAATATTAATATTCTTTGGTCGCAACTTAATAAATGTTGCCTAAGTTTTTTAATCAATTGCATATGAAAAAAGTTATCCCGCTAAATTTTATATATTTTGTCTGAATCCAGCACACAGTAGTTTACTTTTGTGTTTTTTTTTTTTAACTAATTCCCGATTTCGTTGGTTTGCTTTACGTACTTCAATACCCAATGTGGAAAGATGTACTGGCGCATTTCGCCATCCAAATATTTGTATATAAAGAATTCTACTGTTGGTCTTAAAATTCCTTTCTTG
Source organism: Philornis downsi (assembly GCA_019455685.1). NCBI lineage: Eukaryota > Metazoa > Arthropoda > Insecta > Diptera > Muscidae > Philornis > Philornis downsi. The sequence goes on from JAHXMU010000173.1 coordinate 333,245, forward strand.
TAATTGTTTGTCTTCCATCTACGATTTGTTGCACATCAATAGTTTCACTCTTATTCCTTTACCACTTCCGCAAGAATTCAATGTTTCAATATTGGCACTTGCAGCATGATTGTGTGCCACAGTTACTTAACCTCAATTCTTGGGACCACTTATTACATTTTCTTTGTTGAATTTTTCGAGTAAACTGATATCTTAATTAATTTTTGGTTGGTCTACCACAGCACAGAGAGGGAGAGGGAGAAAACTGCTCTCAAGAAATTATTGGCTTTGATGGTGGGGAAGGTGTTGGCATGACTGTAATTGGTGGTAGATAAATGGTCTTGCGAAGGTAGACAATTTACCTAATGAAATATTCGATACCTCCATTTTGTTTAAGACAAGCAGCAAAATGGATGTTGAAAGGGAATTGTAATTAAACACCAGTTTCTAATATAATATATTTTGTTCGAAGTTTTTCTTTTTCTTATGACAGCTATTCTTCCACAACGCTTCTCATATTGCCAGTGTGCAAACTGGTGACCCAGTTATTAAAACTAAACCACAAACATTTTCTAAAGCACGCATCATGCTTTAGATTACCATGAAGTTTCTGTTATTATTTTCGCTCTAATCACACAATTTTTCCACCTACTCAGCAGAAAAATAGTTCAAGAGTTACGGTATTGTTCCTTAATCATTTGCCAGACACAGTATCTCCTTTGGATACTCACATTATTCCCCTTAATTATTATTAAGACTGTGGTTACTGAATACGGTGGTTTTATGAAGGATTCTTCAAAGTGGAAATGTAGGGCAAATGTAATATAATACAAGTGTGTGTGTGTTCGTGAGGAGTAATCAAGGATTTACCCATTTACTTTAAGCATTTAAAGCCTGTCGAAAAAAGTTGATGTTGCCACATAAACTTAGCGATAAGGCACGCAATGAAATTGTTGCAAATTTCACTTTAGTTCACGTACTTGATTTTTTTGCCATCTTTAGTCACTGAGATCACCATGTAAATCGGCATCGACAAATATGAAGAAGGAAAACGTTCTTCGCAAATAGCATGAAAACTCACGTATAGGGTCTTAATAATAGAAAGTCATTAAATCAGAGATGGGAATAAGTATATCTATGGCCTCTGTACATAGGCGTAAACTCAAATTGGGAAGACTTATTTTAAAAGATTAAAAGGCATCGTTAGTCATTTTTTACTACACAACTCCTTCCACTAAACCAACAACTAATCAAAATTTGATTTAAAGAAAATATAATAATAACAATAAATCCAACGGATTTCTATACATTCGTTATTATCCCATTAGCAAAATTACAATTAGGAAATGGGTGTCTAAACTTTGGGTTAAACAAGTAATAGTGTTTAAGAAACCATAACGGTATTAGGTGGCGTATGATAGAAACCCCATCAATGTTAACCACACGCACCCTGCGATATTGTATTAATATAAATCATACGCCTTAGCACTCCGTAAAAAAAAATTCGCATGAGAAATGGTGGTTACTCATTATCAAAGAAAATGCGACCAATTATCTGCATGCATATTATTAGTGAGCATATAGGTATATTCCTATAAAAAGTTGCAAGTGGCTTTTCTACTTTCCAATGAATAAAAATTACACAAAAATAAGACTTTTGCTTTGTTGGTTACCAAAACACCGTTTAAACCTGCTTGGTTCGGGGATTCTCTCTCAGCTTAAAGTTTGCAAAAGGTAGAGGATACGCCATCATTTTTAGGTTAATTCGTACTTAAGGAAATTAATCTACAAAAACATCAGTAGTAGTTGCACATTCCTCTAAAGTTCGCAATATCGTATTTAGTATTGACATAAACTCAGTCCAAAAAATTACGGGAATCCGGGAAAAGCCACATAACACCAACATCTATCGAGGACATCCACTACTCAGATAGAGGCACTTTCTCTGTAAAGAGTGCGGACATTCCAGGTGCATATCCCTAAATCATGGTTCTTATTATTTTCTTCGGGGTTTTCATAATAAATTTTACTTAAAATGAACGGCTTATCAGGCCACTGTATCCCATCCTAGTGTTGGGGCTGCCAACGACAACGGGGCTGGTGAGTTGGGTTTCAATAACAGAAGTTACCTACTGGTCAAGGACGCATCGGCGTTAGCATGCCATTTAAGTTTCTCAACTAGTAGTCTTCTCACTTACTTAGCTGCCATCAAACGGATTTCTGATGGCATTACCAGGGAACACTTGTCTGAAAGTCGGAAATCGTGAACTGCTTGGATCTGGATACTCTCAAGTGAATAACAATCAGAGGGCCCAAATTAGAAATTTCCCTATTCCCCCACAAAACAAAGTTATTGGTTTTAACAAACGAAGGGTCTACTCATTTGGGACGCTGTTTGAACGTTGACAACTATCAGTTTAAAGTGGTGGACGAATTCATCTACCTTGGTTCCGGTGTGAACAAGACGAATGATGTCAACACGGAGATAAAGAGGAGATAGTATTGCTTGCTAACAGATGTTACTATGGGCTAAGCAAGCAATTTAACGATAAAGCCCTCTCTCGACAAACAAAAATCCGACTGCACCAGATGTTGGTTCTACCTGTTTTGTTATATGGCACAGAATCCTGGATTATGACGCAAGCGGATGAATTGGTACTGGCAGTTTTCGAGAGGAAAATACTCCGAAAAATATATGGACTCATCATCCTTAACGAAGAGTATCGGCGTCGCATGAACAATGAGCTCTATGCCATCGACGACGTGGTCAAACGCATTGATATACAGCGATTGCGTTGGCTGGGTCATGTTGTGCGGATGGACCCAAATTCTCTGGCTTGGAAAATTTTCGACAACGAACTCGATGGACGGCGCAGAAGATTGTGACCAAAACTCCGTTGAAAGAACCAGGCTTTTGAAGCACTATCGAAACTTGGCGTGAAACGCAGAAGATCGAAATGTTTGGAATTATTTTCTGCGGACGGTGTGTAATAGATAAATATGATAATAGGTATCATAATATTCTTTACTTACTGTCTGACTATCGTAAAAGAATACCGAGTGCAAAGCAACGCAGTAATCAAAGACAACAGTCAACAGGACAACAGTCCTCTTGATCGACTTTGACGATCCTAGGGAAACTTATTGTCCGGCTTGCATGTCATATGCGCCAATCCGTGTCTTATATTAAGGTACAATGCATTTTGTGAACCTAGAGTCGTAATTCACTCGCTCACGCATCTCTTTACTCACTTTTCAAAGATTTAAGTTTTAATAACAATTCAGCGACTTTGTAACAAATGGAGAAACCGCGAGTTTCATTCCCAAACAATCCTGTAAAATGGTATACACTTGATTCTTTTGACTTAGTTCAGCGGCTACCTCTCTCAAACTTAAACGAGGATTTTCAGCCACCATTTACTTTACTTTTTGATTTTAACTTCAGTTGAAGATGTTGGTAGCGGGTTTAAAGCAATTCCTTTAGACTTCTCTGTGAAGTGCACATGCACATGTTTTTGATGAATTTGATTCACGGCAAGGTTTCTGTAACACTTTCAACGATTCAGCAAACAAAATTCTACTTGAAATACAAAATTTTAGGCAAATTCTTTGTTCGCTATTTTTGCCCGTTATAAAAATGGCAAAATGCATTTGAGATAAAGTGGCATAATCGAGCACTATGAAAAAACTAAGTGGCAGATCACTTTCAAACTCCGCCTGAGAATAGATAACAATTGTAGCAATTTCGTGATAAAAAGTGTTTTCACAAGGCTTTTAAGCAGGCTTTTTAAGTTATCAATTCCCTGTACGTTTTTGACCAAATTTATTTCATTCTCTGCGGTTAGGTCTTTTCTTTTGCTAATTTCTTCTTATAACTTTACAAATTTCTACGAGTTAACACAGTTGTAAACTACGGATCCAATTATCTAATCTCTATTAAGTTTTGATACAATTTTGGCACAACTTTTTTGACAAAAAGTGTCTCATTCTTGGCGGTTATTTTCTTTTTATTTTCCAATTTCTTCATACAACTTTACAAATTTCTACGTGTGAACACAGTTGTAAACTACGGAACCAATTTTCTAATCTCTAATAGATTTTGGTACAATTTTGGCACAACTTTTTTGACAAAATGTGTCTCATTCTTGGCGGTTATTTCTTTTCATTTTCTTCGCGAAAAATAGCCTTGCAAATTTCACAAATTTCTTCGAGTAAAAATTTGTAAATTAGGGACCCAAATTTTCTCATCTTTATTAAATTTTGGTACAACTTCTGTTAGTTTTTAGACACGGGAACGTTTTTTTTAATTGATACTAGTAGAAGTATTGCATCTAGTAGAAAATAATATGTTCTGCAACACAGCTCATGTTATCTTCTCCCAGAAAAACATTAAATGCTTTCTTATGACAAAAGTTTTCCCTGTAGTTAATGCCATTAGCAAAGTAATATTTAATCGTTCTCACAACTTCCGACTCTGTCCATTATTAATATCTTTTGCTATAATTTTAGTGTGCTCCTGGTGCCAACGATCTGTAAGAGTTATGTGGGCAAATGTAAATGTCTACATTACGAAATGGGCATTAGTATATGTGTGTGTGTGTGTGTCTGTATAAGTGTCCTGCATCACATTTTGTACTCTAACAACTGTGCTCGAGGGATATTAATTTTCTTTGATAGTCGTAACCATTTGGTCGGTCGGTCGGTTGTTCGGTTGCATGCAAGCTTGCCTGGTCTCTCGGTCACTGAACCGATACGTAAACGTCTACTGACCTAATTTTATTCTGCGTCATTCAAAAACTAATATCGCCAACACCAAATGGTTGAACAAATGAATGAATGAACGAATAAGAGAGAGGCAGAAAGTGAGAGAGAAAGGATAAAGTGAAAACCTCAGTAGCAATAGCAACAATGATGGCAAAAACCAAAGGCAAATGACATCAGAAACAGCAGGGCAACATCATATGGTTATGAATTATCCTTACAAACGCAAATACGCTCGCACACACACACATACACACAAACACACGGTGCGCAATTTTACACTACTTTACATTCATAAGTGCATGTAATGTAATGACACACACATACACTTGCCCACATTTAAATATACCTCCGCTTATATACATGCATTCATTGGTACATCCATTTGGCAGTGCTTTAGCGTTAGTTTGCGCAAATTCGCAAAGCGTTTTCTTCGTTTTTTCGCCTCCCATTTTTAACAATTTGAAAATTGCATTTTTATTGTATGTTTTCCCGTAATAAAACATATTTTATGATAAAAAAAAAAATTGCACAAAATCTCATAAAACTTAGTTTCACATTACGTTTATACACAAATCCGAATTCTGTTACAGTTGCAACAAAAATTCCACATAGTTTAAGTCGTCTATTTGCACAAAAATTATGCCATAAAAGTGATGTATTATATTCGGAATATTGTTGCTTTATTTGCAACGTCGTTCTGGTTTCCTTTCGGTGTAACAATTCATATTTCTGCAGCAGCGTAGTCACAGGGGAAGACTGGTATTGGGCCAGAGGGAAGGTAAAAAAACGATTAAGGTATTTGGTTACGAATGCAGTTTCTAGTTTTTTTCATGTTATTTTGGTCAACATGAATGAAATAACCAAATTAGGGCGTTCATATCTCTTACAGCGTAAACACGCAGTAAACACGCTTTTACCAAACTTCTTACTATGGCTGGGTAAAACCAATGAAAACGGAGACCAAACAGCACAAAAATTTCAGCACATCCACCTTCACTCCATGTCTTTTACATTGGTTTGAAACTGTGCGGAATGCCAGAAGTGTCTTGATATATCGCTTGATTATTGTCAAAAAATTGCTTTAAGTTAAAGCATAATGAAAGAAACAAAATCCTAACTTATTAAACATATTAATTAGAATTTACAGTGTACCGCTTAGAAACCGTTAATTTTTCGCGAACTGGTTAATTTAAGAAGGCTGCCCCAAACTAGCAGATCTGATGTATTGACGGTGCCAGTAGTTTGAAAAATAAACATAGTTTTGGTGAATTGTTTGCTTTAAGTTTCAAGGCGCCACGTCTTTCAGTATTTTTATTTAAGCCATCAAAAGTGAACGATCTCAGTAAATTTGTAAACATGGGAAAAATTGGTCATCGTTATGTAATTCAATATTTCCATTTGCAATGTCGCAGTCCAACCAATGTTAAAGCCGAGCTAAATTCTACTCTGAGAAAAGTCTGGTCCTTTGTTTACGACTGTGAAATACTGGGTAGTCGAGTTTAAACTAGGCCGTACGAGTTACCAAAGCAAACACCATAGTGGTCGACCAATTAAGGTGTCCACGCCAGACACGATTAAGAAAATCCACAATATGATATTGGATTGGATTGTCGGCTGAAGGTACGTAAGCTAGCTTAAATGATAGGCATTTCAAAAAGTATTATGAGGAAGCTGTACACAAGATGGGTGCCGCGCTTGCTTTCAATAGAGCAAAAACAGTAAAGTGTTTGGCAATGATTCATTGCTATAAAGCGAAAATTTTGTGCCTATTTATAACCATGGAAGAGCCATGGGTCCACCACTTCACCACCGCCATGTGAAACAAAGTAACAATCAAAACAGCGGACTGGAATGGGAGAATCGTGTACATCGTATATTAACCAAAGATTTTAAGATAAGGAAGCTGTACGCAAGATGGGTGCCGCACTTGCTTTCAACAAAGCAAAAGCAGCGTCATGAATATGTTTCTGTAGAGTGTTTGGCGATGTTCCATTGCTATAAAGCATAATTTTTACGCCTATTTATAACCATGGAAGAGCCATGGGTCCACCACTTCACCATCAGCATATGAAACAAAGTACCAGTTAAAACAGCGGACTGAAATGGGAGGATCGTATCCAAAGAAGGCGAAGTCGATTCCATTTTCAAGCAAAGTTATGGCGTCTGTTTTTTTGGGATGGGCATGGAATTATTTTTATTGCTTATCTTCTGAAAAGCAGAACCATAAACGTCGAATATTATGCTAATTTATTGCAGTGTTCAAGCGATGATATTATGTAAAAAAGACCGCATTTGACAAAAAAGAAAGTGTTTTTTGATCAAGACAATGCTCCAGTTCACACATCCACTATTTCTATGGCCAAAATTATTTAATTGAACTTCGAATTGCTTCATCATGCAGTTTATCCGCCAGATTTGGCTCCCTCGGATTATTTTCTATTTTCAAACGTGAAAAAATGACTCGATGGTAAAAGATTTGCCAACAACGAAGAGGTGGAGTCTGCGGCTGATGGCTATTCTAAGAAGTTTAACAGTTCATAGTATAAACAAGGCAAAGAAGCTCTTGAATATCGCTGGGAAAAGTGTATCAAGCTAAAAGAAGATTATAATTTAATTTAATTGATTTACTCAAGTTTGTAATTTTAAGCCTTAAAGCCGGTTTAATTCAATAACAAATGCATTATAAATAAAGAATAAAGACAATTTTTCCCAAGTTTTATGTGTTCTCGTTGTTAGGTTAGCAAGTTTTGCTAGCGTCCTCGTATATCTTAACGTGAATTTAATTTTAGAAAAAAAACTTGTTGAACAAAATTTCCAGAATGTAAAATCGGACCTTAATATTTGTAAAAACAATTTGAGGTATCAATCAATGAAAGGCATCAAATGTTATTGATATACGAGTATATCAAGGTGCATACAAATAAATTTGTTCTATATGAATGACGTAGCTTTTTTTCTAAACTTTTAAGAGGCATGAAATTTTGCCATTTTTAAGTAAATGAAATTGTACGGGTAGTTTTGTGTGTTGAACTGTGTTCAATTATAATGAATTATGAATTTGAAAATGAAATTATATTATACAGGGTGGCCCAAAATGACCGAAGTGGTGTGAATTGCTTATAACTTTTTATTTAAGACATATTTTTTTAATTTTTTTTTTAAATACAGTAAATTTATGGGGAATATTTTTAGATTAGTTATTAAAAATGATATCCCGCAAGTGGTGGCCATTTTCTACTTCGCACAAATGTGCTCTTTCCAACACATTTTCCACGACCTTTCGCAAAATTTCCGGTGTTATGTTGTTAATTTTGTCTCGAATATTAGATTTTAATTCGTCAATAGTCCTGGGCTTATTAACATAAACTTTCCCTTTTAAATAACCCCAAAGGAAAAAGTCTGGAGCGGTTAAATCCGGGGAACGCGGAGGCCAATTAAAATTGCTTGTACGTGAAATTATTCTTTCACCAAATATGTCGCGTAAAAGAGACATTGTGGCCCTCGCAGTGTGCGCTGTGGCTCCATCCTGTTGGAACCATATTTGCGGATGGTTTTCCACGGCTGGCCTTACAAAATTTTCCTACATGGCCCGATATCGATCAGCATTGATGGAAATGGCCTTACACTTAACTGGGTGTAATTGTCGTTGATGAAGTACTCTCTGGTTTTCCGTAGCCCATATCCTACAGTTTTGCTTGTTAACGAACCCATTTAATTGGAAATGGGCTTCGTCACTCATAACTAAGTTATGAATAAAATTAGGATTCTCTTGTGCTTTTTGCTGGAAATAAATTGCATAGTCAAGTCGTTGCTGGTAATCTGTCGGTTTCAATTCTTGGACAATTTGAATTTTGTATGGAAACAATCTTATGCTATGCAAAATTGGCTGCGGCGACCCTCTTGAGATGCCAAGTTGTGTCGAACGTCTCCTGGTTGATGTTTGTGGATCCTCCTGAATACTCTCCTGCACCACTTGAATATTGTCATCCGTGTGCACCGTTCGTCGTCTGCCAGCACCAGGAAGGTTCCTTACTGCTCCTTGTTCTCGAAAATTTGCAACAAGACGGTTTATTGTTGACTGAGAGGGTGCAACCCGCACATTAAATTGACGACGGTAAGCACGCTGAGTCAACACAATGGACCGTTGATTTACAAAGTAAATTTCAACAATTTGGGCACGTTGTTCAGTTGTGTATTGCTCCATTATAAATTCTCCAAGTCTTCTTTACAAAATACTAAAAAGAAAAGAAAAAAAAAATTATAATAAAAAAGTTATAAGGAATTCACACCACTTCGTTCATTCTGAGCTACCCTGTATTATATTATATGTATAGAATTAGAAGAAATAAGTTCTCAGTACGTTCTTACCACAAAATAAAGCTTCCATTAATCTTCCAGTTACTGTTATGCTGAATAACAAAACCAATGTCCAACTCACGTTACTTGCTACAGTGCATCATAAGTTCCTACCTCTTTTTTGCACAACCTTTGAAGGAGTAAGGATTCCCAAGCGGAAATAAAACTGAATTACAAATATTAATATTATAGTATAATATTTTCTTTTATTTTTGGTTCACAAACATTGCATTATAATTCCGCAAAACTTAGACCAAACGGAATTATACACTGTGTTAATAAAGGGTGTCCCAACAATAACGCAAGATTTAAATTTGGCGCCATTCGAAGCGTCACTGTTTGACATTTGAACATTTGTTATAGTTTGCTAGTAGAAGGTACGAGGTTAGTAAAAATAGAGCGCTACACGAATGAACAACGCATTCTCATTGTGAAATTGGTTTACCAAAATGGTGAAAGTTTTGCGGCTACAGTTCGCAAATTGCGATCAATTTGGGGTCACAATAATGCTCCAAAAGAGTCAACTGCATAGAGATTAATGAATAAATTTGCCAAATCCGGGTCTGTTAGTGATGTAAAGACAACAACGCGCCTTCGACTAGGTCGATCGACCGAAAATGTCTTAGCTGACGCTCAAACTCCATCCACTTCAATTCGACAGCGAGCTCAGCAAATTGGTATCTCCAAATCCATTATGCAGCGATTTTTGACGAAAGATTTGCACCTTCATGCATAAAAAGTTCAATTAACTCAGCTAACCATGGACAGCGAAGGGAGTTCGTTAATTGGGTATTGGAGAGACAACATGAAAATGCTGACTTTGCCTATAAAATCATCTTCAGTGACGAGGCCCATTTCCATCCTGATGGCTTCGCCAATAGGCAGAATTGTCGCATTTGGGGTGAGGAAAATCCTCGAGTGATACACGAGAAGCAAATGCATCGTCAACGTGTCACTATGAGGTGTTGATTTTGGGCTGGAGTAATCATTGGATCTTTTTTTATGAAAGTGAGGCATGTCAAGCGCAAACAGTCAATGGTGTTTGGTATCGTGAAATGATAACCAGTTTTTTCGTGCCTATAATTGAAGAAATGAATGTGGAGGGCATGTGGTTTCAACAAGACGGCGCCACATGTCACACAGCCAGAGAAACAATTCAATTTAATTCAATTCAATTTAAACCTTGCGTTCTTGTTTGAACACCCTTTAGTATAATTTGCGCTACTGATACTAAAATGTAATGTTCATGTTGAAAGTAATAAAAGACTGTCATCTTTATGTACGACAGCAGACAAATGGTCCAACATCCAATATGTTTCCGTTCAATTTTTAAAGCTAGTAGGAAAAAAATGCTTGATTTACAACATAATTTATGTTTCTGACCACCAAACTGTTCACTGTCACTACATTAAACCACATATTTCATGCTTCAATGGCAAAAAATGTCAACCACTAATTGAAAAAGAAAAACAAAAAACGCTTTGTTGAAACCACTAATGCATCGTTGTGAGAAAAAACGCACTAATCACTCTACTGTGAATAAAAACTTTTACAATATTTTACAGCCAGCGATTGGTTTTTGCTGTACGTTTAGAGCAACGATAAAACCCCGACCTAATTCCGGTAACTGAAATGGCCTAGTCGGGTTAAGTGGCTTAAAATTTACCACTAACTAACAATGACATCTTTCGATGTCACCTCAATGCTGCAACCCACTTGCAATTTTTGACCCGTTTTTTCTTAAGTAGGTGCTTAAATAGCAGTTTTTCTATCCTCTACCGTCATTTTTTTAAATACTTTCGCTTACTGGAGTAAAGGAAGCGATAACAATGAGGTCATTGCAGTTATGCGTTAAATATGGCAACAGGTATGAGAAGAACATCAAGTAATGCAAGCAAATTAATCCTTGTTGACGCACATACTGGTAAACTGTAATTAAAAATAATAAAATTCTTGTGGTACCCCCTCTCTCCGCAACTAATAATACTCACCTGAGATCTCATTAAGTAGATACACTGAGCAACAATCAATTAAAGGCACTTGATTTTTTTCGATTATCATAACTAAATGCAGACCAAGATAATAAAGAATAGAGCCTTCAAATCTGTCTTCAGCTTTACAGAAAACTACATACAGCTATACCTCCCATGCCAATAATATCTAAAGCCATCTGACCTACGTTTATTTTCAATTTCAATGTCTTCAAAAGCCAATAGTGATTACATAATATTAAGTTTGAATTCATAATACAAATCTATTTAGCAATAGCAATCACAAGAATGAAAAAGTGGTCCCCAATAATAATAGTAGTCGAATCAAACGGCACATAACTTCAAGGTAATACTCCTTATTTACAGTAGGCAAACTCTTAAGATTTGACCAGAATTGGCGTGCTTTTTTGGTCTTGGCTGTCGTGGACTCTTCCATTGGGACGATTGGGCTTTGTTTTCAATGTCAT